>CM073127.1:902500-1137500 GCA_037039145.1 Fundulus diaphanus | reverse complement strand
TACGCATAAACTGTACAGAGATGGCAATGGAAAAAAAGACAGACAGACAGACAGACAGATCTGTAGCACTTGTTATCCCACGCTGGTGAACACAGGGCCATCAGCAAAAAGCCGCGGCCTGAAGTCTCAATGATTATGTCAAGGGAACGTTTTTTTGCATGAATTTTGCATGACTGTGTGGCGTCTCTTTAAAACAGCTTAACTTACTGATTGGTGACGTCACAAGTATGCGTCACTAGCCTCTGTAGAGCATTATGGGAGAAGCCTGAATTCCATCCAGACTGATCAACATGTGGAGTGTAAGATTTACTTTATATTTTAATCTGCCTGACTCAAGACCGTTCGTTTCATGTATGTTGAAACAGCCGTTTAACCGGCCCTGGTTAGGTTGATGAAGGGTGTGATTAGTTAAAGAACATGCACTGTGGATATCCACAGGACCAGTGTGGCCGTGAGTTTTTTGACCGTCCTGCTGAATGTTAACACCGCCTCCTCTCAACCACTAGTCACAAACCCAACCCAAGTTACAGTCTCCATTTAAATGTATTACGCAGATTGCAAGGAGGAGAGAGGGATCTGGGTGTGGTGCAAAGAACACAGGAAACAATGAGGAAGTAAATGTAAAACTTTAAACAGTTTACTGTAAATTATGAGAAGAACAGGTTGAAAGCTCCAGAGAAAGTAATGATGGGGTGCCTCTAAAAGAAGGACTGATTAAAACAATTTGGAAAAGTTGCAAGGACATGAAAATAGTGAAAATAAACAGTTTTGTAAGAAACCTTTTCTTATGAAGAACCTTTTTATTACAGCAGGATAGTGGAGACACGTTTGGTATTTGTCTCTATTAACATCATTAGTGTATGTGCAAACAGTTGTGCTGTACGTGAATTAAAGAGTGACGACTGCTGTGACTAAACATAAAAAAATCAATCCCTGTTCTACGGCAGACCAACATCAATACTGCTACTGCTCGGTCCTAATCCGGAGAAATCTTTCTGGTTCCACATCAGGGTTCTTCATTCCACTGCGGGGGACTTCCCTGACGCTGGCCAGATCAGATTAGTTCATTTATTCATATAAACTGCTTGAATATGAAGCCTGCAGCTGTTCTGAGTAAACAGTAGAAGCAGAGCATGGCGGCGGAACTCGGCTCACCTGGGGCTTCAGGAGCCTCGGCTGGCGGGCAGTCGTAGGTAACGCGTATAACGAAGCAAATCTACGAGAAGAAATCAGAGCTCCTGCTTTTCATGGAGCCACAATGCAAAGTTTTATTAAACATTTTGAGTCTCGTATAACTTGAGCAACTTTAAAGGTATTAAAGCCACGACAGGTGCAAAGATGAGAAAACAGTCCAGAGAGCAGATCTGGGATTACTCGGCCACAATGAGTATTTCAAGACTTTTATTCAAATAATCCTTTATAAAGCAGGTCGACTTCACGCCGCTGTTTGGTGCTGGCTTTGTGTCGTTTTTAACGAAACCCAATACAGTGAAGTCAGCGTAAAATGCGGCTCGTTTGGGTGAAAACCGACGCTAAAAATGATGTTTTTGTGTAAAACAGGAAATTAACGCTTTAACATGCATCTCGAAATAATTACTTTGTTCAGATTAAAACTGTTTATCTAAAATGATATTCAACTCTCATTTAGGGTTAGGGCTTGACAATATATACACAAAAAGCATATCGATAAAGTAAAAATAATATTGATCGATGTTGATAATTATCAACAAATTTAAAACATATATTTTAAGTGCAGCCCTGCCCATTTTATACCGTCTAACTCAACCCTTTGTTCAACCAAATTTTCACCAAAACTGCAAGTTTTTTAAAAAAAGAACACACTTTTTGAACTCTTTAAAGGGGGCGGAGTTTGGTGACTGAGCGTTCCTGGGTCTGCATTTGTGATTGGTTGGGAGGATGTAGAGACTAGTATTAACCTACGTGATAGGCTAGAATGCAAAAAGGAAAACTGTTCTTCTATTAAGCTTTTATTGACCTTTTTTTCTATTATCGATATACATCTATCGATCGATATATGTTGTTATTGATTTATAGTCTGGCCCTATTTAGGATAATGCAAAATAAATATTGTCCTTCTACCAACATACAATGCAACAAAATCAGTCTGCTGACCCACATTAGGTGCATAGAGAAAAGCTCCATCAAAAGCTGTATACAAAATAAAGCAAAAAGTGCTTAATAGTGCAGCCATAAAACAAATTAGCAGAAGGAACGCATAGGAAGCCGCCAATTTATCTGTGAAGGAGGACAGAGGGGGATCATGGAGACCAGCCAGAAAAGAAAGACAAAACACAGAAATGAGGTTAGAGCATGATTACCGCTCAGGTGAGCAGACGATCTGACGCCTGTTGCAGGATTTCATCTTTTCTTTAAAAGGATCCTCCTGACGAGTTAACGAGCCAATCACAGTGGTGATCTAACTAGTGGAAGGAACTAGTTAGAGACAAACAACCTGCGCCCAGATCTGCGGATGTGACTATAGGAAATCATCTCCAGGTTAAGGAGGAGATCTCTTCAGGTGATAGAAAGCAAATGGGTTACAATAATGGATTTTGCTCTTAAATGTCACTGAAGCGCTTTGTGAACTCACTTTGCAAAAAGGGCACGGCAATCTAATAATCAGTTAATGAATACATTAAACTCTATTTATAAAGCCCTTTTCATTCAGTCAGGTATAACACAAAGTGGTTTACAGAAGTTAAAAACAGAAGAACAGACATGAAACATTTAGAGATACACACATTAAAAAAGGATCTCAGCCAATAAAAAGACAGACAAAGCAAATTATTATACTGATAATAGTACAATTAAGAATTAAAAGTCAAATCATTCAATTAGAATGGAACACTCCTGGAATGACTATTTCTTACATAGACTATGTTCTATGTAAGAAAAGGTGAGTTGGTCCTTTGGTTCTACTTTGTTGAAACGTTTCGTCTCTTCTCCAAGAGACTTCTTCAGTCTGAGGAGTTAAAGGGGGAAAAAATCCTGTGGGTAAAAAAATATGATCTTCTTTTGGGGCTCAAAGGGAAGCTGAATTCACAAAATTCATAAAGGTAAACTCAGCCTCAGACTGAAGAAGTCTCTTGGAGAAGAGACAACGTTAATAACAAAGAACAACCTGGACAAGAAAATATAAAAAAAAAAATTCTACCTGGATTATTAAGACACATCTGGACTCAATATTGTACAGTTTACAAAATGTGGCAAGGCTGAAAAATGCCAGTTGTTAGAAACAGAGACAGATATTGCAATAAATTGCAAAATGCTTCTGGGTAATCCTCAGAGCGATGGCTTCACTGCATTAAGAGAGAGAGCAATAAAAGTTATATTTTTAACCCATTTTGTTGAAGTTTTATTGGGTTTGGGGGGTACCTGAAAATGTTCCATTCTTCAAAGGCGGCGCAACAGAAAAGGTTTGAGAACCACCGCCTTAACCGGGTCAGCTGGAAATTTAAAATCCCTTTAAAAGTTTCTACCAACCTTCCTACAGAAAGAGCTTCCAGTGTGTTAGAAAAGTTCAGTCAAGGTGTAAAAGTCTTTTTCACAAGAACTCTGGGCATTAACGCCCGGTTTGGTGATTTCAGCCCAAAACGAAGAGAATACTTTTCCCTGACGTGATTTCTTTTACCTCTATGCACACCTTCCTTATTGAGGAAGACATTTAAATGCAGAGCTACACAACCAGCAATCCTAAATATGTAACACCCTGAATGGAAACAATAACCACAGTCCAGGAAATGTGGCATGAACTGTGTTTTTTTTTCCCCTTCCCTTTTTGAGCGGGAGTGTAAATCTGCAGGTTAAAACAGAGCTGGGCTGAAAGGTTAGCAGCTGAGGACCACATGTTAAAAAAAACACTTCAGGGATTCCTCAGATAAAGGTGAAATAAAAAATAAGAGCCTATTGATACGGTTATATCAGTTTTGCAGTTAAGTTTAGTGCTCACACAAATGCAGAGTTTACCCAAATGTCTGTAGTTGTAAATCGAAACCTTCAGCTCAAGGACGAGACCGGCTCTTTTGCTTCAGCTCAGAATAGTTTAACCCTCGTTTGTTCAATCTCCTTTTACTCCTTATTAATCATTGTGCAAGGCAGGAAACAAAAGATCTGGTTTCAGCCTTAACATTCTGCACTTTGATGATTAGTTAATGCATCGGTGAGATAATGTGTCGGCTCAGCATAAAGGTTAAACAAATTAGGCTTTACCTCATCCGGCTTGTAAGACGTTTAGGGAACCCAACTCTTTAGCCCCTTTCACACTCACAACCTGCCCCAGTAATTTACCGGTAATTTACTGGGCCAGGGTTATGTGTGAATAAAGCCAGAACTGATTCAGCGGGTAACACTGACCAGGAAATTTACCGGGTCAAGAACCAGTAACCCAGTGATTAAAGCTGGTACATTACCTGGGTAAGGAAGGCGTTCGTAGTGCTGCTGGTCGTCATCAATGTTCAACATGTGTGCCTAAAACACCTTCATCCAGCTACGCCTGACAGACGCTACATTGTGGCTCAAACACTGGACAGCTTGCTGCTTGTTTCCGTTGAACTGCCTTGTCTACAACCACCTGTCCTCTTCATATTTGTGGTGCCTAAGTGCAAAATCATACTCTAGTTATCATCTAGCTCTTCTCCTGATGTCCATAAGTCGCTTCTCTGACTGAGAAATATACTGAACTTGTGTTGGTTCTGCAGTTTAATACACTGTGATCTTGTCGTGTATGTGGCATTTTAATACACTCTTGTCCTGAACCTGGTTTTTAGCTTTTTAATGTTGTGTGTATGTGTTTTTTAACCCTTTCTTGATTTAATGTACAGCACTTTGGTCACCCAGCGGGTTCTTAAAATGTGCTTTAGAAATAAAGCACATTTTAAAATAAAGCTACAAACCACTGTGATAACACTGAAATAAACCCAATAATAACTGTTAGATATCATCTGATTGAATTCAATCAGATATCTAGATTCAAAACAGATTTAAAACAGTCTGCTCCTCGGAGGCCAACTACTCCAGGGTTCATGAGTTTGATCCCCCGCTCAGCTACAGCTGGGTAAGGAGCAAAGAGAACGGACAAAACGGCCATATCTTGATAAACCAAGCAGATATTTCAGCTTTACACAGCCACATTCTCGCCTAAAATCAATCTAAAAGTTAATTTTGTGTCAAAGAAAGTGTAATATACAAAACTTTACTAACCAGCCTTCTTCTTTCGTTAATTGCTGCGTCATGTGATGGGGGAGCTCTTTGCTCACCAGGGAACTGACGCTCTACTGCCCTCCTCACTGAACCACATGTGATTTAAATTGTCCACCACTGAATGTGAAATATTGAGACCGCAGCAATGTTTATATATTTTAAAAAACGTGTCGGCGCATGAATTTTTGCATCAACAATTTTTCATTATCGATTATTCATAATCGTTGCAGCCCTAGAGAGAGACCGAGAACACCTCCACGCCCTGGAAGTCGAGGTGACCTCCTTGTTGGGCTGAAGAAGCAGGTTGTTGGTGCAGCAGCGCCCTGCCAGCAGCCGCCCCTCTTCTCACTAGCCGGCCACGTCCCCTTCTGCGCAGGTGGAGGCGGGGAGATGCAGGTCCAGCAGTTTGCCAATGAGAATGTCCAGATTGACGTTACTGAAATCTACAAACAGAAGTTTGAGGTAGTCTCCTGTGTTTCTAGTTCAGGTGTCTCAGCGAGGATCAATACCGTTAGCGTCCTCTGTTTGAGCGGTCCTATCAGCAAACTGATGGCATCTAATGTGGGGGAGGCAGGCCTGCTGGTGACGAGCAGCCATTTCTGAAAGTTGCATCACTGAAGAGGTCTTCTTAAAATTGAGAAATATTGTGACATTTGCAAGACGATTACCAAAAGACAATCACACTTGAAAAGAGTGTGATTGTCTTTAAAAGTTTTAAATATTTTTTTAAATTTTTAAAAAATATTTTTTAAAAAACGATCTACAATCACTGAGCTAATCTTTAACTGTTTTTTTAGTTTGATTTTGGGGTCAATGGATCTTTTTTTAGTGAAGCCAACAAATGATTACTCTTCACCAGAAAGTCTAACAAAGGTCACGTTTATCCGTAAGATCCGAAATCACAAAAAGAAACAGCAGCTTTAAATCTTCCCTTGCTGTCAGCAGAGTCTGCCTCATTCTGGAGTCAGATGTGGGAAAAGCTGACAGCAAACTGAGCAGGTCCATCAGATAAAAGGGATTTATGTAGCAGAAGTATGAAAGTCAGACGTCCTCCACAGAAGCCTGTCTGCTCAGTCGGTTGACCAAAAAAAAGCGTAAGTCACAGCGCAAAACAGCTTGTTCAAGCACATGTGCAGATAAGAAATGGATGCCAGTTTCTTCACACTGTATTGTTCAGGAAACAAAATGTGTTGACATGAAAACAGAGAGAATAGCACAGGCAGTGTTGACTAAACAGGACCAAAGTGTCACAGTCGCAGCAGGTTCTGCCAGAGCAACTCCAAGGTTAAACTTTCACCGTGCGACTCCAGGGGTCAGCCTGTTGTCATCCTACATAAAACCTTGATTAGGTGACAAAAGAACCTTAAAAAATGACACATTTGGATAAAGTATCAGAGTTTTATTCCAGTGTAATAATTAATGTTATTACACTGGAATAAAATAATTAATGCTCAAATTAATGTGCAAATTAAAACCCCAAACCCCAAAGAGATTTGGAGAGATTATGGGACCTTTTACAAAAAGATTGATGATCTTGAGATGTTGACGAGGATTGAGAATAATCGTTTTATATTTCACTGCATTATTTACAAAGTTTCTTGGTTTATATTTTTAGGGCCCTGTGCACACGACAACATTTGTGGTGAAAACTGCCAAGTTTTGCTGTGTTGTACAGTTCTTCTTCACCACAACACTGCACATTTTCTCTAAAAAGATTTCAAAATGGTATCCAGAGTTTAAGGTTTTCAAAACATCCTAGCCTCCGTTGTCGCGTACTTAGAAATAAGGTAATCTGCCTGTAAGGAGAAGCCCTGGCGCACATGTGCTTTTCAAGCAGGGAGCTTTTGCACGCATGCGTGTTTTGTTATGTTTCTAAGAACATACTGCCAACTAGTGGTGTGGCAGGAAAATTACACCATTTTTAACATTTCTTTTTTTTTCCTCCATTTTTAACATTTCAATGGATTGTTGTTGTGCACACATGACCTTGGTGCATTTGTTAGAAAAACAAAAGGTTTTTTTGTTCCAATGGATGTACTTTTTAAAATGGAAATAAATAAATATCTGTTTGGGAAAAAATGTCTAAGAAAAAAATTCAAATATATTGTTACAAACCCTTATTTAATTTAACCAGAATACCTAATCCTGTTTTGGTTGTAAACATTCCCCCTGCATACACATTATACATAAACGCAGGTGACCTTTTAGTTTATCTAATACTGTACTTCCACTTGGTTTTCCTTTATTATACAGTAATATTTATCAAAAAGAATGAAAAATGTTTTTTGTGTTGACAATAATTTTATCAAAGACCACCAAGGAGTTTTTATTTGAGAGTCTGATCTGGTTCAGGCTCAGTTCTGACACGTCTAGTCCGTATAGCTGTCATGACATTTAAATAATCCATAATAAATAATGGATTTTTGGCACCCAATAATAACGTTTCGCTCTTTGCAAAATAACACAAAGCCATTTTTTTTTGTTTCTTTGTTTTGTTTTTCAAAGAGACAATTGCGATTGGGCCAAGCAGGACACCTTGAAGCCATTACACTCTTGTTGAACACTTGTTCAATATGCATGTGCTCAAATAAAACCATTAATATTTTACAGGACTTCACTTTAGTAACAATGTCTATGTATATGTGTCTAAGCACACAGACAAGATATTTGACAATGAAGAACTGAGCTTGGACAGATTGGACCAGAGGGAAACTGGTTTTGGCTGAAGTCATTAAGCGACTCTCAAAGGCCAACGGTTCAATCTTGAGTCTTTACAGATTAATTAAATCAAAAACTATAACTATTTTCACCTCCGGAATATCGCCAAAATTAGAAACATTCTGTCCAGGAGTGATGCTGAAAAACTAGTCCATGCATTTGTTACTTCAAGGCTGGACTATTGTAATTCTTTACTATCAGGAAGTCCACAAAATGCAGTTCAAAGTCTTCAGCTGATCCAAAATGCTGCAGCAAGAGTTCTGATGAAAATCAACAAGAGGGATCATATTTCTCCTATTTTAGCTTCCCTTCATTGGCTTCCTGTTAAATCAAGAATAGAATTTAAAATTCTTCTTCTCACATATAAAGCCCTTAATAATCAAGCTCCATCATATATCAGAGCTCTGATTACCCCGTATGTTCCTAACAGAGCACTTCGCTCTCAGACTGCAGGTCTGCTGGTGGTTCCTAGAGTCTCTAAAAGTAGAATGGGAGGCAGATCCTTTAGCTATCAGGCTCCTCTCCTGTGGAACCAACTCCCAGTTTTGGTCTGTGAAGCAGACACCCCGTCTACTTTTAAGACTAATCTTAAAACTTTCCTTTTTGACAAAGCTTATAGTCAGAGTGGCTCATGTTACTCTGAGCTACCTTTATAGTTTTGCTGCTATAGGCTTAGGCTGCTGGAGGACATCAGGGTCTAATTTTCTCACTCTACTGATTTCTACTGTTCTCCAGATTTGCATTGCATTGCATTACATTGAAATGACTGTTGTCATTTCAGCTTTTAACTTTTTGTTCTCTCTCTTTTTTTCTTCATAGTAGGTACACCTGGTCTGGCGTTCTGTTAACTGTGAAATCATCCAGTGAGGACAGATCACCACTATTACCATCTAATGTAGAACAGATTACTGGATCAATGTGTGCTTCTGTGCTTTTTGTCTCTCTTGTTGTGTCTCTGCTCTGTCTTCTGTAACCCCCAGTGGGTCGAGGCAGATGACCGTTCATACTGAGCCTGGTTCTGGTTCTGCTGGAGGTTTTTCCTTCCCGCTAACGGGTGTTTTTTCTTTCCACTGTCGCTTCATGCATGCTCAGTATGAGGGATTGCTGCAAAGCCATGTACAATGCAGACGACTCTCCCTGTGGCTCTAGGCTTCCCCAGGAGTGAATGCTGCTTGTCGGGACTTTGAAGCAATCAACTGGTTTCCTTATATAGGAACATTTTTGACCAATCTGTATAATCTGACCCAATCTGTATAATATGATTGAACTTAACTTTGTAAAGTGCCTTGAGATGACATGTTTCATGAATTGGCGCTATATAAATAAAATTGAATTGAATTAAATGCAGCAGTCATGATGATAGGGAAACAACTTCATGTTAACTTTAGGAACAAACCTGATGCATTTAGTAGGGGAAGTATCTTCCAGATGCTGCTTGTTTAATCACGTGTTTAGGCAATCATCAACAAATGTGACCTCCTCTGTAAAATCAGGAGTTTTGGATTCGGTGACCTTGGAAAAGCAATGGTCGCCACCCACCGAGGGTTATAAGGCTACCTCCAAACCATTTCAACTCGATAACATTTAGTAGAGTTCCCACCAAATTAAGATCCCACCCTACTGCGCATATACACATATTTATATATACATATATATATATCAGAATCAGAATCAGACATACTTTAATAATCCCAGAGGGAAATTACTTCATATTTAATATGAATAACATGTAAAATATTTCAGCAGATAATTTCCTAGTAGTTGATAGTGTTAGTACATCCACTGACTGTAGAATTACCTGTGAAACGTTTTCACACAGCCAGAAAACTGCTTTTTGTTGCAGCCAAATCCTGTGGGATTCTGTGAGAGTAGGGAGGAGAAAGATGGCGGCCAGTGACTTCAGTTTTTCGGCAAAATCATCACTCCAGTGTTTAAATAGGGATCAGTGGTAGTGACACAGTGAACCGTAACGCTCCGAATATCCATTGAGCGGAGCGGTTTCTTTGCTAATCAAAGTCGTACTTAAACATTTTAACAGATTTTTGTAGCACATAAAATCAGTCAATAAGGCGCGGGATCAATTTTTGAGAAAATTTAAGGATTTTAAGTATAGTCCGAAAAATACTTTAAACACATTATGTCATCACAAGCACATTGTACCAATCGACAAGCACAGTGTTAGAGAGGTAATGATATGCCGGTTCTTCATGGGGCCACAGAACAAAAGGTTGGGAGAAAAAAATAAATAAAACAGGTCAATATTTCATCGTTTAGTATATTAAGTGAGCCGAAGAGCCGACTGTGGCTCAGGAACTGCAGGTTGCCGACCCCTGATCCTATCGCAATACGTCTGGAGCAAAAACGTGAAACAGCTTAATTTTTAAATTATTGCTAGACTAAAACTGTAAAGGTAAAAAGTAAAATTGTCAGCATATATCATTGTAAGAAATGTATTTAATATCATGTCGTTGGTACAGGGGCCATAACAGGGGCACTGGCCCCTGCTGGCCCCTGTGTGGAACCACCCCTGATTTAGGCTTTTTTCGGGAGCCAAACAAAAGGGTTCTAGTATCAAATATCAGACCATCTGCTCAACTGCTTGAGCTTTGCAGAAAACGGGTCATCACAGGACGAAAAACGCAAAAGCCAGGAGCAAATCTACAACAAAACGGCTAAGGAAAGAAGAATCAAGATGTTGCTAAAATTGAAATCAGCTTGTCCTTCAATTTTAGGATAGTGAGGCTCTCTTGTTTTATCATGGCCGTTAATGTTAAACAATGTTAATGTTAAACAAAACAAAATCGTGGTTTCTGCTGCATTTGTCTGCTGCAAGAAACTGCGCGCATTTTATAGATATTGCCATCTTTACTAACCCATCATTTAGAAAAGCAAAAGTACACACCATACTGTTGTTTGCCCGTGTGGTGGCCATATATAGAACATTTTTATTTAAATGCACCTTAAAAGGCTTATGCAAATCAAAAGTGTTAACCTTGGCATTTGCGGTGTTTACTCGAGTTACCATGAGCCAGGTGCAGGGGTCATTTATCACTGCTGGAATACATCTGCACCATCTGCACCGTCCTCTACATGCTCTCTGAGCAACAACAGCCTCAACTGATCCCTTTGCCCGTTCGCACTGCAGCCACACGCCGATCCGAGTGAAACCAGGGGGGAAAAACGACAAGGACGGCAAAGACAACACACCTGACAGAAACAACATGTAAAGAGACGTGCGCATGGCCGAGTGTGACGGCACATTGCAGAGGTTTGAGTTATTTTCTTTGAGCGACAATGCAGCACAAAGCATTTTTCCATAGCATTTACATGGATGTTTAGACTAGCAAATTCCCTGCTGAAGCCAAGCAGGTGGAGAAGATGGAAGTGTTTGTTTAGGAGGCAAACTAAAGAAAGTCTTTATGTATTTAAACTGAGTAGATAGATGGCAGGTGAAAGGAAAATCAATCCAGAAAAAAGATCTCATGAATAAGAAAGAAACTGAGAAGGAAATGCAACCAGAGGATTAAATTGGTGAAAGATAATTAAGTCACAAGATTCAACGACTCGCAAATCAAAGTTTTACAACTATTTGCATAAACTTGCAAATGTGGCTATCATCTGGATTTGAAGTGGCTGAATTTGCCTTAACCCTAGATCCTTGCGTGAATGTTTCAAAATTATTCCAGGGAAAAAGAGAGAAGCCTTCAAGTATCTCTGACTTGCAAATCGGCTTCCTTGGAAACAAATAGCCTTCGCAAAACACGGACACGGAGGATGTCCAGCGGATGCAAAATGGCTGTTAAAATGCTAGGTTTCTGTGATGAGCAAAATGAGACCAAGAAAATGAGACGCAGTACTTACCCCAGCATTGCAACAAAGCCATGAACCCTGGAGGATTTAAAGCTTTTGACCTCAGGCGAAACAGATGAATATTTTTGCTTGTTGCGCAATAGGATCTGGTGGAAAAGAGTGTTAGTTTGCTTTTTGTTTTGTTTTATTTTGTTTCTTTGGAAGGTAGGGTTGTTAGCTGGGTTGCTGGGGAGAGGCAGGCTGGGTTAGAGAGCAAAACAAAAGGCCGAGGGTGCATTTCAGGCAACCATTGCCCAAGAATAGCATTAACCTGAAATAAAGTTTAGCTATTCTGATAGACCTTTATTTGCTAATTTGAATCCCCTATTTAAAGCATAAAGGTATCAGCCAGGAGAAGAGTACCAAATAACTCCACACACCATTATATTTATACCATGTTAGTTAGTAAAACTAATCATCGATAACTGGGGAAAATAAAGAGCAACAATGACATTACAGAAACTGGACGTTTCCTCATAAGTGATAGGAACACTGAAGGAGCTCCAGGGATCTCTGGTTAGTACTGGTTGTGTCATACAGTCTTCTCTGTTTTCTGGACTAATGGCTGAAGTCAAAGACAGAAATATTTTCTTTCAAATAAAAACGTTTAGTCAGGCAGAAATCTTCCAAGACCTTTTTTTTTTTTTTTATTTTGAAAGATTATGTTGCGGTTTGAAGGAACCCAATGGGAACTTTTCACCACATTTCCAAAATATACGTTTGAAACACCAACAGAGAGGCACACCAAACAACGAGATTTGCTGCTGGCAGCATCATCCTGAGGGGTTTCTGTTCTTCTCACACAGGCTCCTCTCAATAAATTAGAATAATATTGAAAAGTTAATGTATTATAGTAACTCAGTTCACAGAGTACAACACATTGTAATTACACCCAGATGGATGTTTTCAAGTCTTTATTTCTCTTATTTATGATGAGTTTCCACTTACAGCTGATGAAAACACAACACTTAACTTCTTAGAAAATGTGAATATTCCATCAGATCAATTAAAAAAAACAGAAATGTGGGCTTAATGAAAACAGTGTTTAATATATGTTTAAACGTTGTTATTTTCCAAAGGTGCAATCGACTAACAAGCTCTACTGGAACGATTTTTCAAATTTACTGGAATGTAAGAATTGTTTTTCAGGAAGGATGAAATCATGAACAGCCATAAATACTAGTCAGCTTTGACACGAAGCATTCACGTGTCAGTAGAAAACGCAGGATTTTGTTGTTCTCTATCACTGTGAGTGCAAGCATGCGAGAGGTTCTCTGAAACGGATTAAGGTGGAGGGTGGGATGGTGATAAACTCCTCTCAAAGAAGACAATGTGGAGATTGAATCAAAGGTTTCTTCATCAAAGTGTTGATTTAAGGCTGAACAAACTTGTGCAATCAGACTATGGCAAAGAAATGCTATTCCCGCTGAGCAGATGTGTTTGTTTTCGTTTGAACTTGAGCATGATATACGCCACATTCAAGGCGGAAAACATTCTGACATTATTCATTGTGCTTTGAATGCTTTGCCTGTGCACGATTTATATCCACCTTGCAGCCGTGACAACTGTCCTTACGCACCACTAAGATGGACGGTGTATAAAGGACGGTGTTTTCGTCTCCTTAAAATCCTTGAATCTTACAAAGAAAAAGAAAAAGTTGAACACGAAAAGGTTATTTTTTTTCCATTTTGCCCTTGACTGTTCTGTTACCTAAAAGGGTAATTGAAAAAGCCATTGGCGGTGGGCCAGCTGGCTGCATTTTAGCCTGAGTAAACATGTTTATGCCGCTGTGCAAGTTCAACAAACCATGCTAATGAGTCATTTTCTTGTGGTTCATTGTAAGTTTTGATGCCCCAACCTTCAAAGGCTGGTACTGTCTACATTTACAGCCTTGTAAAAACATAACAGGATTTATTGTGACCTCACGTCCAGTGGTTGGATTTTAAGCTTGCCGTAGAAAACAGAAGGCTAGACAGATCAATTTCTGCCCCCACAGCAGAACCAAAAGCTCCTTAGCTAACATTTCAAATTACACATTTAAAGTGTAACTTTGAATGAGTTTCCAGGATGACCTGCCTTTTGCTCCGACTGCCCCCCCCCCCCCCCCCAAAGGCCTGTCAGCCCCTACAGCATGGTAATTAAGTGGGAGCTGCTTGTCAAAAAGCTGCAGTGCTACACATTTCTTATTGGATTACAAGGTGCTGGGATGGAATGCAGGGACTGGGCTTTGCTCCACTCCCTGCTGCTGGTGGAGGCTGAAAGAAACAACATTGGTACAAAAAAAAAAGAAAAAAAAAAGAATGGCGATCCTACCCTTCCCTTCACGGCCACTAACTGCCAATGCAAAATACAGCATGTGCCATTTATTTCCCGAGTCAAAACAACCCACCATGTGATTTTCTCCCGTGAATGTGTGTTTGTGTTTGACTTTGTGGTGCCTAATAGATTCTTAATGTGCAAAGGATTGTAGCGTATCAGATGGGCTGAAAGTTAGTGGCGTGACAACAGTAACAGTGGGATGGATGGCTTAGGTTAACACCTGGCGAAGGCTTCGTAGGTGTGTGTTTTGGGTTGAGACAACTCTGGCGGTGATAAAGCAATAAACCAAACACATAGTCACTGGAAGGGCAGCCAAATGCTATATGGGCAGCAGGGCAAAGAAGAATAGAGCTGTTGTATCCAAGCAGGGAAAGTCCACATCACGTCATTTTATTTTCATTTATCCTGAATCGCGTTTCATATATTTACAGCACTTTTGCCAGACTGAGGGGTCTCTGCATGTTTGTATTGACTGGGTTAAAAGCACAGAGTCATTGCAGCGTCACGTAATGAGCGTTGACTCAACCACTTGTTCTCCCTCTGGTTTTGAAAAGAGCCTCAGTGCTGTATTACAACAGAACCTGAAACTCAAATAAAATCTGAGAAATGGCAGTAAAAAGTTGAAATGCAAAAAAAAAAGGTGTGTGCAGGTATATACTTATCAGTGTTGTAGAACTCGAGTCCGAGTCATTAGCTAAATTTAGAGACTCGTGACTTGACTTGGACTTGAGCACTGATGACTCGAACTTGGACTCGGACTCCTACATTCAGATCATTCTGACTCGGAAATTGAGAAAAAGACTCAACTTTTTTTATATCATTAGGCTATAATTTTAATATGTCATTAAAATATTATTTGGTGTATGATTTTAATATCTAAATGGCGTACCGCGCACGGGACGTCACCATCTCATGAGCAACGCCCCTTGCCGCTAAGGTAGGGCAAACAGTGTGAGAACGCACGTAGCAACCAGCCATTACACATGCAACAGATACAACGATATGACGACTTTTCAGCTGTTAAACTTTCACAAGAGGATGTCCAGGCGCCCATTTTACTGGTAGAACTGTAGAACAACATACCAACGTTCAGCTCAAACGATGGCTTGAGTGTTGAGGGCTTAGAAAGCCTGGAAAACGGGCCGAGTTGATAGAACGGTAAGTCGATGTTTTTCTCCTGCTCGGCCGTTTTTTTCTGTTTGTAGTCACCGTCCAGGAATCGGTATAAATTGTCCGGCCCGCCGAACAATTTAGTCCGGCCCGGTGGCCAAATGCATTATCATTATCCAACGGCTGTATCTCCTCGCTGCATCGACCGATCTGCACCAGATTTGTTGTGAGTCATGAGGGAACGCTGCTGAACGCGTTTGTGGGAATCGCCCGGTAGACGGGCGAGGAAAATGCGTGACAGCATCTGCGGTGGCGGGCGGCCGGCGGTGCGCGAACCCCGCCCGCCGGCCGGAGCCGCGGCGGTGGCCAATAGGCCGGAGCGCGCTTGGCTGCGAGGGCCGATCGACGCCGCTTGCGGCTTTAACATCCTTCATATGCGGCCTATCAGCGTACCTCCAGTCGCTGTTGCACGTTCCATAACAACAATGTTTAAAAACCGTGGTTAGGAGACGTCTTAGACTTGGAAAAAGCAGTCGTTTTACCGAGTAAAACCAAGGGTAACTACAGCGAAAGAGTTATTAGTGCAATGGAATGTTACTGCTTCATGTCATACATCACACGTCACGGCATGTTCCTACAACGAACTTGGATCAATAGTGACTCGACTCGGACTTGACTCGGATTTTTTTTTAATGACTTGGACTTGAACACTGGAGACTCGAACCTGGACTCGGACTCGAGGCATAGTGACTTGACTACAACACTGATACTTATTATTAATCTCTACAGCAGAATTTATTATTAAATACATGACATGTTTAAAATAAAATCAAGCTGCTTATCCTTATCTCTATATCTTTTTATCAGCCAATTTCATTAACATTTATAAAGTACATTTGCAATCACAGGCCCTGTTTACATGGACACAGTACTTAACCGGTGCAATTCCCATGCTGCACCACTCGTAGTGCTGTGGTTTTTGAAACTCCATGTTAAATAGCCCAGAAGAAGAAACAGCGGCTAGCGGAGTACAGTTTCGGCTGCAAACTCTTCTGAATAAACCCACAGCTATAGCTGAAAGTCACCTTAAGCAACAGTTAAACCTTGTCGTGTGTAAATTGACACAACGCAAACCTGTTTTCATCGTGTAAACAGAGCCACAGACAGTACCACAGCACTGCAGGTGTGTCCAGAGCATTGTTGTTAACTATAAATAATAACTGTCGTATCCATCAAATTTCAATTAGGCCACTTGCTTTATATGCATAATTATAACTAATTATTTCATCTTTAAATAGGACAGTTTTAATGTTTTCCGATGACTCCAGCAGCAATTATAGATCCATGTAGCTATTGCTATAAATAGCTTGCATAGCTTTAGCTAGTTGAAGCTATAGATGTATGTATTTTGGGCGGTTTGTGGGGAAAAAGGCTGAACATGTAAGAAACCTCTGAAACAGCTCAGAAAGCGACAAGGATGGCAAACTTTCCTCAGATCGATGTCAGAGACTTTTAGATGGCCACCAGAACCACCTCACTGTGGTTACTTAAACTGAGCGAGGGAATGCTAGCTATTTGAGGGATAGGGCATGCTAACTTTTCCTCAGGAAAACCTTTTTTCAATTCAATTCAATTAAATTTTATTTATATAGCGCCAATTCATGAAACATGTCATCTCAAGGCACTTTACAAAGTCAAATTCAATCATATTATACAGATTGGTCAAAAATGTCCTATATAAGGGAACCAGTTGGTTGCATCAAAGTCCCGACAAGCAGCATTCACTCCTGGAGAAGCGTAGAGCTACAGGGAGAGTCGTCTGCATTGTCCATGGCTTTGCAGCAATCCCTCATACTGAGCAAGCATGAAGCGACAGTGGAAAGAAAAACCACCCATTAACGGGAAGGAAAACCTCCAGCAGAACCAGAACCGGGCTCAGTGTGAACGGTCATCTGCCTCGACCCACTGGGGGTTACAGAAGACAGAGACACAACAAGAGAGACAAAAAGCACAGAAGCACACATTGATCTAGTAATCTGTTCTACATTAGATGGTAATAGCAGGTGATCTGTCTTCTCTGGATGATGTCACAGCTAACAGAACGTCAGACCAGGTGTACCTACTATAAAGAAAAAAAAGAGAGAACAAAAAGTTATAAGCTAAGAGAGAGAAATAGACCCTGATGTCTAGGGTTGGGAATTGAAAAGATTTTCACGATTCCGATTCCCTTATCGATTCTGTGAAACGATTCGATTCCTTTTCGATTCTCTTTTCGATTCCAATTTGGGGAAAAAAGGATAACATACAGTTTGATGATGAGCATCAACTTTGTTTACTTAACTATCACACGACCTTACAAACTAACAAGGTCAAGATGTCCACAGCAAATGTGCAACTGGAGTAACATTTATATTTGTTTAAATAAAAAAGGAATATAAGAACAAACTTAAATACAGTAGATGAGTTGAATGAAATAAAATTGAATTGAATTGTTTAGAATACAAGAAAATGTAAGTTTGTTGTGACAGTTGCTTATTAATCTCTCTTTAGATAACCCCAGTCATCTCTCAGGCATCCGTTTAATGAAAAAGCATTACTGTACAATTTTGGGAAATAAACTCATCTCTCCCTGATTTAAATAAACGAGCATCACCGTTCTCTCGGTCCCTGAACTGCGGAGCAACTTTGTAGCATGTTTCATTACATCCATTGCAGTAGCTAGAATCATGTAAGAATTCCAGCCACCAGTAGTTCTAATTAAACATGCTACCAATGAAGGGCTGGATTAACGAGAAAGGCACACTCCCTTAATAACCCCAAAGAGAGGTAGGAAATTGGTTTATTTCCAGAAATGGTATATGATTTACTAGGCACCACATTAAGCACAGCCAGTGATGTAAAACTAGCTACTTACCACCAGAGTTGCCTTCCATGCTGGTCGTAACTTTAGCTTCTATCCGGTAAGAATCAAAAACACAGGATTCATTAAAATGTATGCCATGTTGTGTGCGCAGGTGTTTCTACCTGTTGGATGTATTTCCTCCCGTGGATTTAAATGCCATTTTGCAATGATTGTAAAGCGCCTCGTTGCCATCTTTCTCTTCCTTAAAATGAAGCCAAACTTTCGACCGCGCCATTTGTTTTGTTTTGCTTTTAGCCTGGTCACGCCGTACTTGCTTACTGAATGCCGTGTGCGTAACTTGCGTAAAAACGTGACGTAACTTGCGTAACTTGCTACCGTCGTGCTGCTCAGAGCCGGAGCACGACGGAATCGAAAAGAGAATCGTTAAGCGCGCTGCCAAACGGTTTCATGGAATTGGAAAATACGGAACCGGTTCTGAACAGGAACCGGTTTTCGATTCCCATCCCTACTGATGTCCTCCAGCAGCCTAAGCCTATAGCAGCATAACTATAGAGGTAGCTCAGGGTAACATGAGCCACTCTGACTACAAGCTTTGTCAAAAAGGAAAGTTTTAAGATTAGTCTTAAAAGTAGACGGGGTGTCTGCCTCACGGACCAAAACTGGGAGTTGGTTCCACAGGAGAGGAGCCTGATAGCTAAAGGATCTGCCTCCCATTCTACTTTTAGAGACTCTAGGAACCACCAGCAGACCTGCAGTCTGAGAGCGAAGTGCTCTGTTAGGAACATACGGGGTAATCAGAGCTCTGATATATGATGGAGCTTGATTATTAAGGGCTTTATACGTTAGAAGAAGAATTTTAAATTCTATTCTTGATTTAACAGGAGATGTCAGATTTATTTTGTTTAATGTGTAAATCAAGGTTTATCTATGTTGCTTACTTTAATCACTTTCTTTTCAGAATTAAAAAAAATAATGTATATGTAACCAAATAAGGATTTTTTTCATGCTAGCAGTTCCTGTTAGAGCTGCTAGCACACAAATACCGTTGACTTGTACCATCTTCAACTACTGACTCTTAATGCACATGTCTCAACATCCTAATTTAGTGCACAGTTGAAGCTAGAATAAAAAAAATAATTGAGGCCCATGCTCGACTAAACAGAGATGTTGCCTTTGCATGAATGTAATGAGGTCAGACATGCAGATGTATGTTGAGAAAACAAAAGTGAGCTGAGCTAATTGTTGCTAAACAAGGTTTACCTGCTGGTGCAGCATTTGAACTGTGTTGTGCCGTGATATTGCAAAACTGAAACTGAGAAAAAGCTAAAATTTGCCTTTTCAAAATGTAACAAAAAATGCTTCTCAACTATGCAACAAGGAATGAAGGTATGCACAAAAAATTGTTTATACTGTAATGAACCCAAAATTAATTCAATTTTCAATCAAATTTCATTTATATGGCGGCAATTCACAACACACTCAAGGCACTTTACAAAGTCAAATTTAATCAAATCAGACAGGTTGGTCAGAAAGTTTCCTCTCTAAGGAAACCCAGCAGGTTGCATCAAGTCTCTCCAAGCAGCATTCACTCCTCCTGAAAGAGCGTAGAGCCACAGTGGACAGTCGTCTGCATTGTTGATGGCTTTGCAGCAATCCCTCATACTGAGCATGCATGAAGCGACAGTGGAGAGGAAAACTCCCCTTTAACAGGGAGGAAAACCTCCAGCAGAACCAGAACCAGTGTGAACGACCACACCCCACCATCGACTGGGGGTTAGAGAATTACAAAAGTCTAATAATCAGAATCAGAATCAAGTTTAATCGCCAAGTAGGTTTGCACTTACAAGGAATTTGACTTGGTGTTGATGGTCCAGACAAAAAATAAAAATACAGTAAAATAAAATGGATATATATACAGAAGCAATATGCACTCAGTAAACTGTGCGTTAATGTAACGCAGAAGCTTGTGAGTCCTGAACGGGGGAGAGAGGCAGTGTCCAGTGTCACAGGCGGCTCTTGGCCTTGTTCATAAGGCCGGTAGCAGATGGGAAAAAACTGTTCTTGTGGCGTGAGGTTCTGGTCCTGATGGACCGCAGCCTCCTGCCAGAGGGAAGTGACTGAAATAGTCTGTGACTGGGGTGAAGGGATCAGCTACAAGGATGGACTCAATGATGGAGGAGTAGAACTGCACCATCATTATCCTTGGCAGGCTGAATTTCTTCAGCTGCCTTCAGCAGGAAGTCCATCCTCTGCTGGGCTTTCTTGGTGAGGGAGTTGATGTTCAGCTCCCACTTTAGGTCCTGGGAGATGATAGTTCCCAGGAAGCAGAAAGACTCCACAGTGTCCATGGTGGAGTCACAGAGGGTGATGGGGGTAGCTGGGGCTGAGTTCTTCCTGAAGTCCACAACCATCTCCACTGTTTTTACAGCGTTGAGCTCCAGGTTGTTCTCCCTCCACCAGGTCACCAGGTGGTCAGCCTTCCACATGTAGGCGGACTCGTCACCATCAGAGATGAATCCCATGAGGGTGGTGTCGTCAGGAACTTCAGGAGCTTGACAGACTGATGACTGGAGGTGCAGCTGTTGGTGTACAGGGAGAAGAGCAGAGGAGAAAGAACACAGCCCTGGGGGGAACCAGTGCTGATGAGCTGGGAGTCAGAGTCATGTTTTCCCAGCTTCACCTGCTGCTTCCTGTCAGACAGGAAGTCTGTGATCCACCTGCAGGTGGAGTCGGGGACATTCAGCTGGGAGAGCTTCTCCTGAAGCAGAGCTGGGATGATGGTGTTGAAGGCAGAGCTGAAATCCACAAACAGGATCCTGGCGTAGGTTCCTGCAGAGTCCAGGTGCTGGAGGATGTGGTGGAGGGCCAGGTTGACAGCGTCGTCTGCAGACCTGTTGGCTCTGTAGGCAAACTGTAGGGGGTCCAGGAGGGGGTCAGTGATTTCTTTAAGGTGTGAAAGCACAAGGCGCTCAAAGGACTTCATGACCACAGAGGTCAGAGCGACGGGTCTAAAGTCATTAAGTCCTGTGGTCCTTGGCTTCTTGGGAACAGGGATGATGGTGGAGGATTTGAAGCAGGCTGGCACGTGACATGTCGCCAGTGAGTTGTTAAAAATGTCTGTGAACACTGGAGACAGCTGATCAGCACAGTGCTTCAAGGTGGATGGAGAGACAGAGTCTGGTCCAGCAGCTTTCCTGGAGTTCTGTCTTCTGAAGAGTTTGTTAACATCTCTCTCATGTATGGAAAGAGTTGTCACTGAGGAGGAGGTGGAGGTGATCTGTTGGGTGGAGTCGTGGGGGGGGGGGTGATTGCAGGACTGTCCTTTTGTCTGTCGAAACGACAGTAGAAGTTGTTCAGGTCGTTGGCTAACTGTCGGTCGTTCATGGAGTGGGGGGCTTTAGGCTTGTAGTTTGTTATCTGCCTGAGACCTTTCCAGACAGAAGCAGAGTCGTTGGCTGAAAACTGGTTTTGCAGTTTCTCAGAGTACAGTCGTTTAGCGTCTTTCACCGCCTTGCTAAACTTGTATTTTGCATCTCTGAATCTGCATTTGTCCCCACTTCTGAAAGCATTTTCTTTCTCCAGTCTTAGCTTCCTGAGTGTTGCTGTGAACCAGGGTTTATCATTATTGTAACACACCCTGGGTCGTGATGGAACACAGCAGTCCTCACAGAAGCTGATATATGATGTCACAGCCTCTGTGAACTCGTCCAGACTGTTGGTAGCAGCCCTGAAGACGTCCCAGTCAGTAGAATCCAAACACGCCTGAAGATCTTCCACAGCCTCACTGGTCCACCTCTTTGATGTCCTCACTACAGGTTTGCAGAGTTTTAGTTTCTTCCTGTAAGCAGGAATCAGGTGAACCATGACGTGGTCAGACTGGCCCAGTGCATCATGGGGGACGGCGTGATAAGCATCTCTGACTGTGGTGTAACAGTGATCAAGAATGCTGTCCTCTCTGGTCGGGCATTTAATAAACTGTTTATATTTAGGAAGTTCATGAGTGAGGTTTCCTTTGTTATGGTCACCAAGGACAATAACTAAGGAGTCCGGATTTCTGTGCTCCACAATCTAAAATTCAATGGACTGTCAAAAGTTAGACACATGGTATTTCAAATAGGTCCACATAATTTTCCATAAAACATCAATTATGTAAATGTGAAAACATCCTTCGTTAAATCGGACACATTTATGACATTGCATCTTGATGGATGTTTTCAGTTATCTATTTGTTGAAAATGGAATCAACATCCAAGATAATGTCATTGCTGACTAGGTGACATTCAACACTGTGGTGTACAAACAACAAACACACTCGGCGACTTTGCTTTGTTGTCCTTTTCGTTGTTGAAACAGGAGCTACGTAAAAGCTGAGACTGATTTCCCATGGTGTTTTGTGTGTGTGAGAGAGTGTGTGTTTTTCCGTCCCTAACCTCACAGCATGAAGCTAAGTCACTGAAGTCTCTAAATGGCAAACAACACCTGCATGCTCTAAGCAAAATGCTACTGTGTGAACTACAACTGTAGATAAGAGGAAGGTGGAGGGGTGAGGAGTGGACAGGAGGCGAGTCAACAATCCAGTTCCCTCTGCTGACATGTTAAATCTCACACTTTGGGAATGAGGCAGGAGTAAGACCTTCAGCAGATACTTATCAGTGGCAGTTAGTGGAGACAAACATTGCCACCTTCTGCTCTGCGGCCAACTGCTGCGAGAGTAGCCATAAACCTTTCACAGGTCGGCATTTTGCTTCAGTGTATCTCAAGATTTGATACTTTCAGGCTGTAAATATGACTTAGCTGAAGTTGCCTTCCTGTTTTTAATGGAAAGCTATTCTTTGGAACCACCAAGAAGAATTTACAATTTGTATCAGTTTTATAACAGGAATAATACACTAAAAAAACGACAAGCAAACAAAAAAACTTTATCCAAATGAAACAGGACAAAAATGCATTTGCTCTGTAGACGCTGCTCAAATGGAAGAGCTGTTCTACTGACTGCTGAACTGAAGCAGAAACAGCTGCTGAGCTGAATGAATTAGCTAAATATTAGAAGAGAAAACATGTTGGGGGAAAATGGAAATACTTTACAATGATATGTTAGATTTTACTTGGTGTTAGGGTTATGGTATTCTTTTATGTCTCTGTTTTCATCATTTCCCTGTGCTTTGTTTTAGTTTCTGTAAGCTTTTGCAATATTAGTTAATTCCTTTAGTTTCTTACTTATTTCTTGCATTCTGTGCCATGTTTGTTTTGGTTTATTCTCTTAGGTTAATATTTGTTTTTCCTCCTTGGTTAAGTTTTTCCTTGTGTTTTAGTTCAGCTCTCTCTCTCTCTCTCTCTCTCTCTCTCTCTCTCTCTCTCTCTCTCTCTCTCTGTCTCTCTCTCTCTCTCTCTCTCTCTCTCTCTCTCTCTCTCGCTCTCTGTTAATTAGTCTCCCTGTAGGGTGACCACCTGCTAATAAGCCCAAGGGGGGGACAAGGGGTATGTTTCTGAGGGACAAAGTGGGACACTGCTTGGCGCGGCGGTGCCCCCACCTCAGGGGCAGACTCACTGATAGTGGTTTACACATTTCTAGCACATACCACCTTACATGGTATATTAATAATGCCCTATTCCCATAAACATGTGTAATTGCTGATGTATGCTCATGAATAGGCCAACCAATGTGTATTTCTTTCTAAATAAAGATTCATAATACGTTGAACATTCAATGAACAGATGCACTTCCAATTCCGATTTACTTTAGCTATTTAATTTTATTTATTTTTCATTACAATTTATTCACTTTAAATAAATTATAATTTAAAATTAAAGGATTAACAGGAATTGTAGTTGCACACCAAAGGAACTGTAAAAAAGTCTTAACTCACGACTCCAGAGGTTCACAGAACGAGAAGGGGGAGGAAGGATGGTGAACTTGGATGTTGGTAAAGGCAGGCGCAGAAAAAAAAAAAACTGTTCAGTGTTCTGGGGACACTTTTAGGACTTTGGGGTCACCTTTAGGACTCAAACCTTTTCAAGCCAAAACATGAAGTGGGCAGAATGTTTAGATGTCCACTTATAACATCAGTTTAATCCAAAACATTACAAAATTAACTGACCAGCAATCTAATCACAACGAGCCAACAGCCAGGATGTTTCTGAATCAGACCATTCATTAGCCTACCTTCCATAAGATCGCAGCTGCATGACTGAAGGCTTCCCCTGGAGCCGCAGCACCAGAGCGCTCCGGTCGTCTCGGTAGAGCCGGTTGATGCAGTCAGGATCCAGCAGCGTGAACGTCGGACTAGTTTTGGCTTGAACGGCCATCAGCCTCCATGAATACCAGGTTATCCTTGTTGATATTTATTAACACCGATCCAACTCTTTCACTGTGGAGGTTCGCTTCGGTAAAGTCGCACTGCAGAGCCGTCCGAACCAAGTGACGACACAAAACAGGTTAAAATGTCCTCGTACGTTATATGAGGCACTTCTTCATGTCATCTTCTCAGTCATGAATAGTTTGAAGCTGTGGCCATAGTTACTTCGTCGTTCGAAAATAAGGTGGATAGAGCGACCAACTTTTTTTTGAGAAAGCATTGATTATGCGTGACACGGTCTCAATTTGCGGGACGCATGAATTGGGCTTCAAACGCTGTGCGCGCACGCGCTACGCGGGACAGGTGGTCACCCTATCTCCCTGTCTCAGCTGCTCCAGATTATCCTCTCATTAACACACCGGCATCCAATATAATTCTCCCCTCAGTATTTAAATTCACCGTTAGTTAATGCTCTTTGCTGGATCCTACTATTATACTTCCTGTTATTATCTGTGGGCTGCCTATTCCTCCATTTCTCCTGCTGTACTGCCTGGTGTAAGTTTTTCCATATTATTATGAAACCATCACTATGTGCATCCCACATTCCCATCATTTGGGCCCTACTGTTTTTCAGGTTTATGTTTTGTTTATTGTATTTGTACTTCTTCTGCATTTGTTCTTTCTGGCTGCACAAGTTGCCCATTGGCGACAATAAATTTTATCTTGACCTTGATCTTGAAACACATGTAACATGACATGATGAAAAATAGCAAACTTGCAGGCTTATTGATGTGTAAAATAAAATAAGGCTAGAAATGTGAAATCTCATTTAATCCTATGAGAAAGTAACATAAACTGCTACCTTTAGCAGTTTAGCTCTAAGGCTAAATGGCTCACAATATGTAGGACTATTTCACATTGCGACAGCTTTTTAAACTATTTACTGTTTTTTATAGTCACAGTTAAACTTGTACTATATTATGCTAATGTTAGCATTTAGAACATATACTGATGTTAACATATTTGCTAATCGTTGCATAATACCTACTATTAGCATATTAGCTAATGTTTGCTATTGTTAGCAAACATCCTTACATTCCAATGTTAGCAGGTTAACTAATGTTGGCAGTTTGGTTGGCCAAAACATCATAGTAATCTTTATCTGTCATTGCAACATACATTAAAATTAAATTTGTCCTCCTTTTTTCAACCCATTCCTCAGGGAACGGTGGGCTGCCACTATGCGGCACCCAGGAAGCATTCAAGGGCCTTGAATGTCCTGCCTTGCTCAGGGACCCAGAGTGACAGTCTGTGGAACTTTTGCTCTTTCCAGAATGCAAGCGTCCAACTACTGGGCCTCCACTCCCCATATATGGTGTGTATATATATATATATATATATATATATATATATATATATATATATATATATATATATATATATATATATATATATATCTCCTGTGGGTTAATTTGCTGAATTCCACCCTTTCCTCTTGGTTACGCAACTAGAAGTTAAAAATAAATGTTTCTTTGTTTTATTATAAATCTGCAATACTTAAAAAACGTTAAAAAATTCAGACAAAAAGTTAAATTGTTTCTCAAGATTTTAAAACCTGGCCCCAAGCTTTCATCATATTGAATAGTCAACTTTGTGTTTTTTTTTTTTATTATCTGAAACTGCTTTAAGTGTTGTCTTAATTCTCCTGACACTAAGAAAAAATGTCATTATCTTCAAAAATCTCAATCTCCTTCTGTCGTGGCTTCTTCTCTGTGAGCCTACGAGTTAAGACAAAAAGGTAAAGAGAACCGAACAAGCCTGCTCTCATGAAAGAGGTGAGTGGTTCAGCTGCAGAGTCACGCTGATGAAATGCGAACATTCATGGCAGAAAGAAGAGATTAGCAAAGTTTTTTTTCCCTCTACCCTCCTGACTTGTTCATTATTGCACGGATCAGTGTTCACCAGTTCAAGTGAAACACCGTGTTTGGAGTTGTCTTTCAACACACGCGCTCTGAGGGAGAGGCCGTGGCTGAACAGGAATGAGCGCAGACACACATCTTGAGCAGATGAGGTGATGCTGCCCCCAGATTTATGGCTGGTCTCACGTTTCAAACCCCCCGAAGAGCGCTTAATCCACATCCACTGCGTGTTGCCTCAATAATCTGTGTTGTTTGCGAACACAAAACAATCCGTAACATCCCCTTAATAATTTCAACATGGCTGAGTTATTAGCCGCTGCTGTTGTAGGATCTTTATTGGCTCTGACATTTATTTGACAAATAACTTAATTGATTACAGCGAAGATGCTGCAGCTTTATGTGTTTGTTTCCATAAATCTTCCAGAGAGCAAAGATGGATTCATCTGTGCTGTATTCCTTTTTAATGATTCATATTCAACAACTATACAAAACAATTCAAACATTCTTTATATGCAATTATAGAAACTATAGTCCGTCGTTTAGCCACTTTTAATTCTAGTTGAGCAGGACAGCTTAACTATCCTGACGCAATTATAATTATTTTCTTCTGATATTTTATACTACTGTTCGTTTAACACTTTAGTTGAGAGGAAATAACTGCAAAATGAGTAAATTTTGATTGAATAGTGGATGAAAGTTAATTGTTTAAATAACTTCAATTCAAATGCAATACATTTGGTTAAACAATAAGTTAAAAATCCTTAACATTTAGACCAGAACAGGAAGCTAAAAGTTAATAGTGTTGGAGCAATTGCTGTGTATTTATTTTTTTTATGCTGATCTGCTTTAAAGTGTCTCTGTGCTTTTATTCAAGCTGAAAATAAAATAAAATGTTGAGATTTTTTTCCACAAGCGAGTCTGTTTTATACAGTTTATTGACACAAACAATAAACATTGGATAATGCTTAAATACTCTACACATTATTAAAACATGCACATGTAAACTATAATATCCTGTACATTTATATAACATGGAGAAACAGATTTCACATGGATCCATTTTCTTTTGTTCAAGCAGTGCCTGTGTTCTCATTTGAGCCCAAAACATTTGGTAGTGCAAGAAAAGGGGTCCTGGTCCGGGTTAGTGGAATGCTCGGCTCATGGCCGGGGCGGGTCGCTTCAGTATGGCTTCCACGGAAAAGGAAAGAGACTCGCTAGACGCCATCTTGTTCCCCACGGGTTTGGTTGAAAAGTCCTTGCCGTACCTCTCCGCGGCCTTTCCGGCCTGAATGTCCTTGTTTTTCCCCTCCCTGAACCTTCGGGCCGCCTCTTCGAGCAGCTCCTTACAGTTCGGAGCTCTGATCTCCGGCCCGGATCTGCCGCCGTTTTTCTCAGCCAGCGAGTGCTGGATGAGGTTGTGGAAGGAGTCGAGTTTCATGGAAAGCTTAGCGTTGTCCTTGCTCAGCTTTGAGCTGTGGGAATGACTGCTGTTAGGGAAGGACTGTCCAAAGCTCCTCTTTGGAGGAGAGAAGGCTGAGCACTCCTTCGGCCCCGCTTGGGAGACACCGGGAGGTTTGGGATCTGGCCGTTGGAGGACCGATGAGTCCTGCAGGGCAGCTGCTCGGGATCCCTCCAGTTTAGCAGCGAGTGCCTCTTGCTCGGGCGGCTGGCTCTCAGCAGGCATTGCTTTGGGCTCCCACACGGCGCCCGGCTTCATATTCTGCACAGTCGTGGCGTTGAACAGGCACTGCTGATAGAGCAGCGCGTCGCCCAGGTTGGCCGCGCCACGGGGCCACATCATGAAGCTGCCTCGCGGCGGCTGCAGTGGGTAATGGCGGTAGGTGGTGGCCACGCTGACGTTGGAGGAGATGAGCTCGACGTTGGCTGAGCTGCTGGGATACCGCACGGGCAGATCCAGACAGCTGGAGCCGAGGAAGCCGCACCGCTCTTTGGACTGATGGTCCACCTGAGCTGCTGGGGAAAAGGCGGTTTTGTAGGCGCTGTACTCGGCAGCGTGGTGCACCATGCTGCTGGGGAAGAGCAGCGGGCCGGGGGCCGGCTGGCTGCTCTCCATCAGCTCTCGCTCCTTGTACTCTCTCTCAAGCATGATGGTCTCCAGCTCCTTGTCGGCGAAGGCCCTCCTCTTCCTCATGCGGTCGCTGAGCGGTGGAGGAAGGGAGGTGTTGGCTGCCAAGAACGGATCAGGCTGCACTGGACGGTACCCTGTTAGAAGAAAAGAACATTGGACCATGTTAGCAAATGGATGTTTTTACACAAAAACACGGCAATTTGCACGTTTGCTCCGGTCAGCGTCTCTCAAACTTTCAGTCAGATTCAAGACTAAAGCTGTTCACGTGCAATACCAGAAGGTTTACTGCTCCCAGATGTCAGGGAGTCTGCCTGACTGTTAAACAACAGAAACTTGCAAACATAAGATAAGATAAGATAAGATAAGATAAAACAAGATAAGATAAGATAAGATAAAACAAGATAAGATAAAACAAGATAAGATAGGGCTTTATTGATCTCACAGTGGAGAAATTCACTTGTCACACATCGCCTTAATAAACAAAGAAGGTGCCAAAAGGAGGAAAAGGTGCATAAGGTATATAGTGTGTCCACATATATACAGTGTATCAAAAAATAAATAAATAAATAAAAAGGTGCAGAGGTTCTTATTTCTGACACCTCACCTTCAAGGATGCTTTTGGCGAGCATTGTAGAGGGACGGATGTGCCGCTGGTAAATCCTCCTCTCCGCTGGAATCGGTTTCCCAGAAATCCCTTTCTTATCCTGACACACAGGGAGGAGGAAAGAAAAACATTAAGTCCTGCCGTCGGGATGTTTTCCTTGATTCTTGAGCAATAACTGATTTGTTACAGTTGAGCTCAGGTTGTGTTTGGATAATTTAATGCAAACGCTCTAAAATAACGTAAAGGAAATATGGGCTGTGACACAGATTTGTATTGTTGTTACAACTTTAAAAACTGGATCAGCGACAGCCAGAATAATCCCAAAATGTAAATCCCTCCATTTAATTTGATTTTAAAGATGCTAAACGTGCTAAACGTGTTTTGAACTCATAATCTAATATTTCACAAATTCAAAAATGAATATTTACAAAATCCTAGCAAAGTGTAAGATGAAGAGAAGTGGAAATCTGACTAAAATAAGAAACAAGCAAACATTAAATGATGCAACATGTATATTTTAACAGGGAATAAATCGGTGTAGATTTAGAGCTTCAACTAATTTAAAACTGGTTATCTAATACTATCACTGTATCACTGATATTATGATTAATATTTAATCTTTTTTTTTGCTTCTTAGTGGCTTCTCTAATAACAATGATAATAACAATAATGCATTAGTGGATATTTAATTCTGACATTAGCTGGAATACAAATCAAGTAAATCAAGACGTTTTTAATTTATTTCGTCCGTAACGCCACACCGGTCACATTCCCTCACTATAAAATTAAACCTCCAAAGCACACCTACAATTCTTGGAACTAGTAAATTAAACTAGTAATTGTTGAAGTAATATTAATAATAATTAAAATTAGGTGCTGCTTCTCATGGGAAAATAAAGTGTTCTTGGTTGTTTCTGTATCTTACATCTATTTTAGTTTTAACAATGCAGCTCTGGACAGTTCATCATCATGGATGTTTAGTTGTTAGGGTTGTTTTTTTTTAAATCACTGGAGCATTTTTGTGTACTTTTTTAATCAGATGACACCCTTTTTTTGCAGTTTATTCTCCTTGTCAAATTTTGCATTTATGCACAAACTACAGCAATGGGCTGTTTCCTTATCTTCTTAAAAGACAAAAAGGAACAGAACTAAAGTCTTAAACAAAAAAGCAAATATCTGAAAATAAAATCCACAGAGGTCATATTTTTATTAAATTTAATGCGGGGAAAATAATTTGAACACTTCAAATATAAGCTCCAGCTCTGGGTGACCTACTGGAATAACAAGGCAGGGCTGCATAGAGCTTTATTTATCTGCACGAAGCTAAGCCTTGTGAGACGCTGCATTGAGAAAATCTACCGCTCCAACTATGAATTGCTGAGATTTGCACACAAATTTGTTTTAGCATCTAGTACATTTTAAAATCATACTGACTTCTTTAAACACTGAGCTACTAAACCTAATACTGTGTTTTTAGTAAGTATAAAGTATCTCACCTTCTAATATTTTCTCCCCATAGAATATGTCAAAACAAAACAAAAAAACAAACTGTGACGTGAACAAATTCACAAATAAAATTATGACTGAAATTTAGAGCTGCTTTAAATTAGAAAAACTGGAAACTGGGATAAAAATGTATAAATATTGTGCGGACGTTCTAGATTATGATCATTATGATCCTCACTCTTTTCTGTCTTTAGAGCCAGCAGAGTGCAAACACGGGGAAACTCAAATAAAACAGCCTCCCTAATATAGCGTATATATTATTGTGCATATTGTGATTACAATTTGCTAAACAGGGTTCAAGTGTTTGGTTCAATACCTGAATCATACAAACACGTGCAGACAAAAGGAAAAATCGAGGCACTCGTGTGACTATATAGAGCCACAGAGAATGTTTCTTTCTATAAAGACGTATTTGTGCTGAATTAATCAAATTCAATTCTTGTGACTAACCCTCAGTCTGTTATAACCATGTTATAGAAATAGGTTTATGATGCTCACATAAAACAAACTCCCACAGTCAGAGCAAAAGAACCCGCATTAATTGGAGGTATTTAGTGTGCAGGACTAGAATGACTCCTTAAATAAACTCTGATTTTGATTATTTAACTGTATCCCTGACCTAAATGACCATCTTTACTTAAATAATTAAAGTCAGTAACTAATTTCTATGTGGTTCTTTCTGGGGGAACCCCTTAAAAAAAGGCCCCAGCCTATTTCTGACCTTGCCCCAGCCAGCGGACCCTCAGTGCATGCCTACCTCCGTGGCCTGCTGCCTCCTCAGGGCCACCTGCGCCGCCATCACCCGCTGCCGCTCCACCACCAGCAGGCAGTTGGCGCACTGGCAGTCCCTCCACCTGCAGAAGCGCTTGTGGCCCTTCAGGCACGACACCACGCCGTGGTTGCGGCAGCGAGCGCATTTCGGCGTGCGGCTGAGCTTCCTCTGGTCGCCCGAGCTCAGGCCGCTGGGGCCCGGCTTCCCGTCGCCGTCGTCCTCGGAGGCGGCGGCGCCGGGCGGCGCGGAGCCCGGCCGGCTGCAGCAGGAGGAGTCCTCCGGCTGCTCGTCGCTCTCGGCCTCCAGGCTCTCCACGTCGATTTCAAACTCGCAACCGGCGCTATCTGACATGTCTGGCCGCGGTGCTCCGCTTCCGCTGCACGCACGAGTTGATTCTGGGGAATAAAGGAGGTAGTTTAAATGAATGTCTCACAAAAACCTAAATAAAAGTGTAAATAATAAAAAATAAAAAAAGAGCAAACACATTATCAGCTGTATTCACTAAAACTTTACCGAGTACACCAATTATCCTACAAAAAAATGGCTCATTGGTAGCATAATAATCTAATAACAATAATACACTTTGAGTGAATTTGAGATTATTTTTGTTAAACTTGTAGGGAAATAAAAGCCAACAGTGAAAGTGATAAATGCATAAAAATAAACCATAAGACACAACATCAAATAGTTATAGGCCGTAAGGTCCTTTAAAAAAGTCATTCTGTCGGAGCTTCGGCTCTTGGTTAAGTATCTGCCAACCACTAAAATGTTGTTGTTTTTTTAGCACTAATTTGGACAAACGTCCAGTAACTTGTAACACACCCAGAAGACTCCTTTAGCCTAGAAGCCCAATAAAAGAGCTGCGCTCACCTGCGGGGCTCCGGGGAAGCGGTGGTCAGGTTCTTGGGGCTCTGGTGAATGACACTCGCCGCCCAGACTCCAGCTTTGAAGGCCAATTAGATGTTAATTGAGCGGATGAATGAGGGTCGCGCCACGAGAGACGTGCAACTTTCCTCTGAAGCTCAGACGCAGGAGTGACACTCCTATGAACCGCTCTGGGCTGGGCTTTCTGCGCTCTGATTGGCTGTTTCCAAACCATCCCGAACCAATGGGATCGCTCGGTAGTTTCTCGGGCGGGCACGAGCAGAGCCCTCCCAACGGCTGGGGAGGGTAACGGCCATGTGTAATTTGATTTTTTAAATAAAAAGCAATAATATGTGACCTAAAAAGTGGAAAGGTTACTTGTTTTACATTGTTAGGGGTTGCTGTATATATATTTATTCAACACTGGTGCACAAAGATGTTTTCTCTCAAAAAGAAAACAAAGTTGTTGCGCTAAAAAGCCACCTGATTTTCCATAGTGTATTTGTCTTTTTCATCCCAAAATGGCTTTATGCGGACGTTGTTTTCAACAGTGAAAGTATTATTTGGCTTCAGTATTTGATAGTGCTGTCTAGAGTATTCATTTAACATTACAGGGCACATAAATATGTTAATTCTATGAGCTGGTAGCTAATGAAAAATAATGCTAACTTGTTGAGGTCACAGCTACTCTGCCTTATTTTCCTCAGTGTAGTTGTCTTTCTTATTGAAAAAGTAAAAACTATGTAAACATTATTTGAACCATAGGAATCTTACCTGCCTATATATGGGATTATTTCAATATTTTAGGGTACATAACCATAATATTCTTCTGAGCCAATTAAAGCTATTCAAATGGAAAGCTAATTTGAAGAGCTAACAGCTACTCTGCCTGGTTTCCAGCATCCTAATTTTATTTTTTTTTATTGAGAAATATCTCTTGAAGTAATAAAAACAGCAGAATGATTGACTGGTTTTAACATGTGTGTTTGGTGGTGCAACAAAGAGATAAATTCAACACTGGAGGACACATACACTCATCTTTTTGAGCTAATTGTAGCTAATCAAAAATAAAACTAGCTTGTTGAACTTAGCAGAAATTTCACGTAATTTTCTACATTTGTCGCTTTTATTGATAAATAGTTTTATGTTGAAATTATTTGGAACAGAATATACAGAGATCACTTGTTTTTACATTGCAGTTGAAAATGGCAGTTTTCATTCTGAAGTGATTTCTATTATTACTGGATAAAGAGAAAACCTAAACTATCACTTGTCAATTAGATACCACACAGTGGCAGATTTAGTCATACTGGTTCTCAGTCAAATACATTCTGCCTCCAATTCCAGTTTTTGTTCAGTATTTATATTATTTATCTAATGCCTACTTATATTTCCCATTTTGCTTGATTTATAGCTGTGGATGTCAATCTGTACTCAGTGTAACATACTAATCAAAATCATTTTTATTTGGCGATGATTATGTGCACAATCAAGGAGTTTGACAGCAGTAACAGCATCCAGACATGTGCTTTATAGTTTTTATGCAGAGAAAAGAAAAAGGGAGGAGGTGAGCTGTGAAGATGTACTATAAAAAAATTGTTTCACAGCAGTGAGGCTGACTACTCAGGCTGTAAGTGTTCATCTGAGAGACAGCATGGGGGAAGAAACTGTCTCTGTAGCAGCTGTTTTTACAAATGACGCTTTGCAGCACCGACCTGAAGGCAAAAGTCTAAACAGTTTGCAGGATGTGTGAGGTTTTCGGAGATGTTGGCAGACCTTTTCCTGAACCTACCTGTACAGGTCCTGGATGGAGGGATGGTCAGCCCAGATGATCCTCGCTGTAGATCTCATTGTTTGTTGTAGTTTGTGCTTGTCCTGTTTTGAGGCAAACCACATAGTGATGGAGGAGCATGGGACAGATTGATGGCAGTTCAGAAGATGACCAACAGCTCCTAGGTAAAGTTGTACTTCTTGAGTTGCTGCAGGAAGTACATGTCAGAGGCCCAGCATCCTCTGCTGGGCCTTCTTCCAGGCAGTGTCTATGTGAGAGGACCATCTCAGGCCCCAAGGAAAGGTGGTATTATATATATATATATATATCCATCCATCCATCCATTTTCCAAACCGCTTTATCCCTCATGGGGTCGCGGGGGTTGCTGGTGCCTATCTCCAGCGTTCACTGGGCGGGAGGCGGGGTACACCCTGGACAGGTCGCCAGTCTGTCGCAGGGCAACACAGAGAGACAAACAGGACAAACAACCATTCACACACAGACTCACACCTAAGGACAATTTGGAGAAGCCAATTAACCTAACAGTCATGTTTTTGGACTGTGGGAGGAAGCCGGAGTACCCGGAGAGAACCCACGCATGCACAGGGAGAACATGCAAACTCCATGCAGAAAGACCCAGGGGTGTACTCGAACCCAGGACCCTCTTGCTGCAAGGCAACAGCGCTACCCACTGTGCCACTGTGTATATATAGATATATATATATATATATATATATATATATATATATATAGATATAGATATAGATATAGATATATAGATATATAGATATAGATAGATATAGATAGATAGATAGATAGATAGATAGATAGATAGATAGATAAACATACAAAGTATCTCTTATATATACAAAATATAATTGTCATTTTTTCTGAAGTGATGCATTTGTTTCAGTTTTACATTTGTCACTGAAAACAAAGAGATTGCATAAATCTGAAATGGGTGTTTCTTCTTAAAATGTAAAATCCATTTGGTAAGATTATTAAGCATTTTATGTAGTGATATCTTAGGGTCCCAGGCTGAGTGGGCCTCTACTAACACCTAGTCAGACAGGATTGACGACCACGTAGCATGAATAGTAATCTGAAGTTTAATGGCGGGGATGTATTTTATAATGTCCAGTCTATGGTCCCAGGATGTTTTCTGCTCTGAGTTCCCGTCCTGGTTCTGGTCTGTAGAGAGTTAAGAAAAACCACCTTCTCTTACTCTGCCACCTTCAACTTGGACTCATCTTCACCAGGAACTGAAACTGTCAGATCAGATTTCTCTGGGTTGTTTTCATTACTTGTTTAAAAAAAATCTTGCAACAATGCCAGAAGGTTCTTGCTCTTTAATTTGTATTATTTGGCTATTATTTAGTGTTTAAACATTGTGAGTAAGTCTTGTACTGTTGTTCTGTATCAGTTTTTAAATGTGTGCTCACAGGTCGCTCTTGTAAATGAGACGTTGTGTCTTAATGAGACTACCTGTATAAATAAAGGTTTCCTTTAGAAGATATTATATGTTCCCTGCTGTTTTGTGTGTTGAAATGACACAGCGAATTTTTAAAAAGAGATCAAGAAGCAAAAACAACACCCCAACACACTCAGTCTTCACATAAATAACAGTTTTTGTGACACATTTCAACTGGAAGAAAACTAGCAGTTTGCCGTCAGGCGGCTTCTGAGCACCAGCGTTCTTTGCAGCCTGCAACAGTGATTAAAGCATGGCCTGGTGGAGAAGCTGGTTCTGTGACAGAGCAGGTGAACAGGTGACAATGTGTCCTGTCGGTCGTTAAAGTTTGTCCTCCCAGCAGGCAGTGCAGAGGGCGATTATACTGTTTTCACAACAATCTCACAAGGGATTAAAGAAGAAAAAACACTACATCAGCATAGAGAGGAGTTACTTACTGTAAATAACAGAGGACTAAAAGCCAATCTGTGATCTTCCCACCTTAAACTTCAGATGATTCTATCTCAAAACGAACCCTAGAGGCATCAAGATAAATATAATCCCGACATATTAACAGATTTATCTAAAGTTGGACAGATTCTTCTGCTCTTGCTTTCCTGGGTGTGACCTAAGACTCTTAAAGATAAATGAATGTCTCTTTGTTTGCATTTTTCTGACTTCAAGTCAGACTTACCGAAAGATGAAAGAAGACAAGCAGTTTTTGTCCCAGAGTCGACTGACTACTGTGGGAACGGACCTGGAGATAATACATGACAGGGCCTTCAACCTTTTGTCTGCAGTGGGAAATGAATGGCCGGCGTGAAGGGGAGAGGAGAGCGTGGAGGCATTCTGAGATGTGTCACGGATGGACTGTGTTTAAAAGAGTACAGGGTGTTTTCCTGGTTGTCGTCTTTAAACGCAAATGTTTGTGAAATTGTGAAATCTTCAAGTGAAAACCGTTTTAATTGTAGTAAATAAAATCTGGATAAAACTAAAAACGTATGTGTGGATTTTTTCAACACTATAATTATGAAATGTTTATTAGTTTCACTGATTTTACAGATGTTTTAAAACTGTATTGCTTCCATTGACATTCTCCTGACTTTCTGAATGTGTGGGCTTTAAGTTGAAAGGTAAAATAATCTCCTCTCTCTCCTAAACAGCGTTGGCCCTAATGTTTTCTCCCTCCTATTTTATCTCCAGATGAGGACTCCTAACCATTCCTCCATGTGCTGAAGGTGAAGACGTCAGGGCTGCAGGTGCAGCTTTATTTGCCTTTTCTCCTTAATTTACTGCGGAGGTCACGAGCGGGCCACCCCCGGCTGCCGTTTCCACACCAGGAATGCTTTGATGTGGAAGAGCAGGCCGGACGGCCAGAGAAGAGGATCCGAGCGAAGCCGGGGCGTCCAGGTGAAATGTGTTGTCTGTGTCAGGCGCTTTAAGGCGTGCGGGGGTCCTTTTTAAGGGTCTCTTTAAGGTACACCAAACAACCGTTATATAGTTCCAGGTTTCAGAGAGTTAATCTAACAGGTTCCACTGGATCACATGGTAATTCTGGCTCATTTCTTTCAGGTGGGTCCTTTGTTGAAAGTAACCTGTGAATCCCTGAGGACTTTTCAGGGAGGGTTCGAAGATTCTGAATATTTTAAAATTATGTCATGCAGTGTTGAGGAAGTTGTGGGTTTTCATGGAGGTGTACTTCAAAAAGTAAAAAAATGTTTTTGTAGATCCAACAAGCATCACGGATCCTGAAGCGGTGTCCAGATGTGCTTCAGAAACTTTCACGTTATTGCAGGATGGAAATTACCCTTTGACATTTCTTTCCATTTTGATATCTTCGTTGACTTAAATTTCATCAAGGATGAATTTTAACATTTTCTTTGCACACATTTTTAGGGCAGTAGAAACACAACAACTGGAAAATGTTTGACTTTGTGCTGGGGACTCCTCTGGAGCCCTAAGAGCTGATTACGGGAAATAAAACTGCTGTAAAAACTTCTCAATGTGATGGAAAGTATGTCTTAGCATAAGAGAAATAAGTTGCTGAATATGGCCCCTTCCTCCCCCAGGCCAGCAGGGGGCCCCCGAGAGCACTTAATTTCACCCTGAATATAAACAACTCTAATATACTAGTTTGTTAACATATATGTGCGTAAATGATGAGGATTCTCTGTCATTTGCTTCAAAGGTTTATGAAAATTACATTTGAATAGATTTGGAATATTTTTGAAGTTAAGATCAAAATTTATTTCAGATTTAAAAGAGCTGAGAAATGTAATTGTGTTTATTTAATTATGACATTTCTGGTCAAAAATCGTGATTTTATGCCATCTGTTTAATCATGTTTGTTGCTTGAGGCTGTGGTGAATTCACATTTCATTTACGCTCTACGAGTAAATCAATAAATATATGCTAACTGGCCCGTCTTACCTGATACTGCACCGTGCTCTGGGAACGACTGAAAGGTCGGATGAACAAGTTGATGATTTATTTACTCTGATTTATTAAAATAATACACAAAGGAGGATATGGACCCCAAATCAAGTTCTGCTGAGGACCCTTTACAAGTTTTTGCCGCCTCTGTGAAAAATATTCCCTCAATACAGATATCTGCCTTCTTCTGCCCCAACGTTTTACACTAAGGTTCTGATCCAGGATGCGGATAACTGGGCAGGTGATTAATGGGTGAAATGCCTGCCTTGCTGTTTATTTATACTTGGGTAGGTACAAACAACTCCAATTCAGTTTTTATTTGGGATTATCAAGTTATCTTAAACCAAATTCAAAAGACACTGAACGGTTCGAGAAATTTCTGTGGATTCTTGAACAACCCCCAATGATATTTCAAGGATATTTGTGGACTTGTGGATCAGTCAAAGGCTTTACAGACAATCTTCATGTAATCCAAACTTTGTAATTGGTTTCCAGGCTTCATCTAAAGAGCTCCTTTGTTTTCAACTGTGAGGACAAGATTGAACAAGATTTTGTTCAGTCCACAAAGCTAAAAGGGTTCTAAGTTTGGGCAAAGGCGTCTGTAGATTGTTAAGCTTGGTTTCCTGATTTCAACATCTGTTTGAGGAGCATTAGTGCAGTTTGGGAAAATATGGAGTAGTAAAACCATTCCAGAGGTGGGTAGAGTAAAAAAAGTATTCAGTTAGAAGGCTACTCAAGAAACTAATCATAACAGCTGATTTAATATTTAAGTGTATATATATATATATATATATATATATATATATATATATATATATATATATATATATATATAAAATCAGACAGAAAAAAATATATAAGGTTACATGCAAATTCTGGTATTTAAAGGACAGAAATGAAAAAAATATACAAACAATAACATAAGCGAGAAATAACAAATTCAGGCACAAGAAACTAATTTTTAAATTATTTTTTTCAACATTGAACTTGAAAGCAACACTTACAGCAGTTAATGTATATACAGTGTTTTAGAACAGTGTAAAGTACTTCCATTGACAATATCCACTGTTTACTCTACGTTCATCTGACCTCCAGATGGCTCAATGAGCTCAGAAGATAGAAAATTAAAATAACAAAGTTTGTGTACAAATAATAAGTCTCACTTTAACATAAACTCTGGGTTTTTGTCTCTTTGGTGCATTTTTGGTTAAAACAAGTTTGTTCTTCATTCAAGAAGTTACTCACAGCAGGTAGAGTAGCCAGAAATGTTACTCAAGTAAGAGCAGCGATACTTGAGTAATAATATGATTCAAGTAAAAGTACAGTGCAGTAAAATTACTCCTAAAAGTACATTTTGTTCAAAAGGTTACTCAAGTAAATGTAACTGAATAAATGTAACTAGTTACTACCCAGTTCTGGACCCCTCCCAATGGTTTGAGATTTTGTTCTGCTTGCCTGAGGAGTTTCCGGGAAGTCCTGTGGGAGGTTTGCTTTCATATGCAGTTTCAAAGGTCATTTAAGGGTAACTTCCATGAATTGTTGGGGGGAAAAAAACAGAAAATAATATTAGAGCTAAAACTCCTAGGATGCAGAAATCCTCGGATTGATTCCAGGTGTTAGCGAAGAGTTTTCAGGGATCCATGGTAGTTTCTGGAGACTAGAACGGTTGAGTAGATTCCTGGAGTTCTGGGATGGACTCCAGATTCCCAGGGTTGTTGGCGTGTCTGGACTTAATGGGAATATCCTGAGCTGAGAGGTTCTGGTTGGCAGAAAGCTTTCACTCTTAAGCTCTCCTCTCGCTGTCTAATTATCATAACACGTGATTGTGAGCACATCTAAAACCTGTAAAAAGGACATTTTATGTCAGCTTTAAATGGACTTTAATCTGCATTTATCAAACAACCATCTTATTTCACCAATTAAATCAGTTTTTATTTGTTTTCCCCTTTTTAGCTAGAAGTATTTCTTTCAAAATAAATGTAAGCATAATCCTAATTTAACACTCTTTGCATTTGGAGTCAGTTTTTTCCCCATAATGGATCCGTTGAGAAGCAGTGGCCGGTGATCTGATAATTAAAGTCCCGCTCTCTCAGGCTGTGTGATGTAATTTTGGGGCCTGATTGAAACAGCAGCATCTTGCTGGAAGTGTCCTGCTGGGCGGGCCGTAAACTGTAACAGGAGCCACGGATGGACAGAGCGGCGGTGCAGGATCGCTGTTATGTTAATTACTCTCTGATGGACAGACAACACATGCAGCTGAATGCAAAACCAGGCGGGACAACATTTGTCTCGGCCTGTGAAGGAGCTCTGACACCTCGACCTCTCAGGGCTAACGTGCAACAAACAGGAGGACGTGTCGTACAGCTGTCTGAAAACCCCCTCAGAGTTTGTGCATCTGCTCAGTGGGAGCTCAACAGCATGATCTAACATCTAGATTCATAAAATTATTTAATCACTTCAAAATGTTTCTTTTGAACTTTAAAGGTTTTTTTTCTACAAACCTGTAGATATTTTTTATTGCAACCATTACATTGAGTGTGTCCTAATGCTTATTTTTGTCTGCTCCTGCAAATGATCTCTTTACAGTGATTATTTTCTCCAGTTCTGCTTGTGGAAAAGGGTCATAAGGCGCCACAGAAATGAAAAAGTGAAAGTTGTAGTTTCAAGCCCGTCCACTAGGTGGCAGGATGAGAACGCCAATGGTCTCATCAAAAAACGTTCTTTTTAAATTAGAAAATGTCTTTCTTTCCTTCCTCCCTCCCCTTCTTCATTCGTTCCTTTCCTTTCTTTTTTTCGTTTTTTTCCCTTCCTACCTACCTTTCTCTTTTCATTTCCTTACTTCCTTTCTTCTTTCTACCTTTCCTTCCTTTGTTTATTTATTCCTTCCTTCTTTCTCCCTTTCCTTCCTACCTTTCTTTCTTTCTTTCTTTCTTTTTCTTTCCTTCCTTTCTTACTTTTTACACCCTTTCTTGATTGCTTGCTTTCCTTCCTTCTTTCTTTCTTCCCTACCTTTCTTTCTTTCTTTCTTTCCTTTATTCCTTCCTTCCTTGTGTTATTTCCTACCTTTCTTTCTTCCTTGTTTCATTTCCCTTCTTTCTACCTTTCTTTCTTCTATCCTCCCTTCCTTTCTTACTTTTTATATCCTTTCTTGCTTGCTTTTCTTCCTTCTTTTATTTCCAACCTTTCCTTTCTTTCTTTCTTCCTCCCTCCCTTATTTCTTCCCTTCCTTTCTTACTTTTTACACCCTTTCTTGATTGCTTGCTTTCCTTCCTTCTTTCTTTCTTTCCTACCTTTCTTTCTTTCTTTCCTTTATTCCTTCCTTCCTTGTGTTATTTCCTACCTTTCTTTCTTCCTTGTTTCATTTGCCTTCTTTCTACCTTTCTTTCTTCCATCCTCCCTTCCTTTCTTACTTTTTACATCCTTTCTTGCTTGCTTTTCTTCCTTCTTTTATTTCCTACCTTTCCTTTCTTTCTTTCTTCCTCCCTCCCTTATTTCTTCCCTTCCTTTCTTACTTTTTAAATCCTTCCTTTCTTGCTTTCCTTCCTACCTTTAATTGTGCTCATCATGAACCTATTTCCAGCAGTTCCTGCTTAATCAATGCTCAGGTTATTAATCTAATTATTTGTTGTTAATCAAGCAGTTTTTAAATTATAATTTTATTTATTTTGTCGAAAAGTCACCAATCAAGCTGACCCTGTGTGAAAAGTTATTGCGCCCTTAAACCTAATAACTGGTGCACCACCCTTCAATGCAGCCACTGTCATTAAGCATTTGTGGCATATTTTTATCACTTCTGGCTCTCCTTTATTTGCTGAATTTCTCTGGGAGGTTTTCCAGCACCAACAATCTGTTTAAGGTCAGGACAGGGACTCCAGATCAGATTTAAGTCTGGACTTTGACTTTGCAACCCCACAATCTTGATTAGAAGCCATGAGTTACCCAGAGGTGGACCTGCTGCTGCGCTTTGGATCATTGTCATGCCGTCACACTTCCCACAGCCATGTTAGACCGTCAGCATGAGCTTCTTTCTCTGAAATGCTTGGTTTGTTTCACACCAAATACGAGACACCTTCCAGACGCTCCACTTATATCTTGCCTTGGACACCTTTAAAACGTTCCTTGGACATATGAGACCGACATCTTTGTTTTTGTCTTTTTTGGTCAGCAGTGACCAAAAGTGGAGGCCATTTTCTTCCCGTCTGTTTCCTATTGTTGAATCAGGAACTCTGACCTTAACTGAGACAAGCACGGCCTGCAGTGCCTGCGGTTCTCCTGGGTTCCTCTGTGACCTCCTGGGTGAGTTGTTGATCTTTGAGTAGTTTTGTTTGGGCGGGTGGCTACTCCTGGGAAGGTTCCCAACCGTTCCTTGTTTTCTGCGTTTATGCATAATGTCTCACACACTGTAGTTCATCTGGGGCAACTGTGGCTTCATGGGTTGGGTAGTCGTCTTGCAATCAGAAGGTTGTTGGTTCAATTCCAGCTTCCCCTTGCCACATGTCAATGTGCCCCTGGGCAAGGCACTTAACCCCAAGTTGCCTACCGAGCTGCGTCTCGGTGTATGAATGTGAGTGTGTTAGTGAGAGCGACTGGGTGAATGTGGCTATAGTTTACAGCACTTTGGGTGGTCAGCATTAAAGCGCTATATAAGTTCAGTATTTATTTATATATATATGGTATAATTTACCATTTATCTGATAAATTTACCATTTATCTGAAGTCCCTCAGTGTTTAACAAACTTTCCAGACCAACAGATCTCACTAACTCTGTTCCTCATCTGCTCCTGAGTTACTTTAGATCAGGGCATGATGTGTTGGCTTCTGGGATCTTACAGACTACTTGATGCAGCCACACAGGATATATCAAGGTGGATTTTCTGTCTGTCTGTAGTCACGCTTGGGGAAAACTGAACTCAATATGTGGATGTTTAAAGTATCCACCTCCTCCCTTTGCATTTTTCACATTTTGTCACCTCACCACCCGCTATACAAATGGATTGTTTCATTTATACATCACCAACGTTAAAGATGTAATGTTATTTTATTTTTAGGCAAACAGGACAGAATGGCAGGAAATGTCCGTGTGTATTAGTGTTGAACCCTCCTAAAGTCAGTATTTGTAGAGCCTTTTGCAGTAATTCCAGCTGTGAGTGTTTTTGGATCGGCACATCTGGCCTCTGGGGTTTCTGCCTGTTCCTCGATGATAAACTGCTCCTCCATGTTTGATTGTTTTTACTCGTGAACAGCGATCTTCAAGTCTAACCACAGATTTTCAGTTGGACTTTGACTAGGCCATTCCAACACATTGAATGTTTCCCCATGAAGTGTTGTTTATCAGGACGCTCCGGGTCGTTGTCCTGCTGGATGGAGAACCTCCGGCCCGGTCTCTAATCACAGGCAGACTGACACCGGTTCTGCTCCAGAACATCCCTGTTTTCAGCACCATCCATCGTTCCCTCATTCTGGAGCAGTTTCCCAGTCCCTGCTGCTGAGAATCATCCCCACAGCATGATGCTGCCACCACCATGCTTCACTGGAGATGACGGGATGAGTTGGGATTGAACCAGTTATGGCGTTTTCCTTGGTGGCCAAAAGGTTAAATCTTTGTCTCGTCTGGCCAGAGCACCTTCCTCCACACATTTGGAAAGCTGCCCACGTGCCTTTTGGCAAACTCAGAACATCCCTTCTTATTTTTTAACACTCATTAATGACTTTTTTCTGGCCACTCTTCTGTGATGCTCAGCTCTATGAAGCGTTCAGCTTATTCTGGTCCTATGGACAGATCCTCCACCCTCTGCAGCTCCTCCAGGGTGACCTTTGCTCTCTGGTTGATGCCCTCCTTCCCCGGTCTGTGAGTTCTGGTGGGCGGCTCTCTCTTGGCAGGTTTCTTGTGGTACCAGGTGCTTTCAACTTGAAGATGATGGATCAGATGGTGTTCTGGGAAACACGAACGGCTTGGATATTTCTTCTAACTCCACCCTGACTTGTGCTGCTCAGCGATCTTTTCTCTGACTTTTACGGACAGCTCCTTGGTCTTCATGGTGTGACGCCCTCTTGCTCAGTGCTGCTGCACCTCTGGGGCTTTTCAGGAACGGTGGCTGCATCCGAGGTGTGTCAGCGCTGTCCGAATAGTGCAATCGGTCAGGAAGGAGGTAAGAAAAGGACCCTGTATGCTTCCTGTCATAGCTCCTTTAGCATAGGGAGCTTGCATTGTCCCTTACTGCTGCTAACGAGCTATAGGCACAGCCCACCTCAGATAAATGAACAAAAGTATCCAGAGAGAGAAGAGAGCGCGCACTTTGTAGCTCTTTTTCAGAAGGCTGTAGGCCTGGATTTAACTAGAATCATCCATGTGTGTTTCCATCACAGAATGACGTCAGAGTTAAAGGCCGTCCGAATTCGGCACAGCAGTCTGAAGCTCCTTTCCTCCCCATGACAGAGTTACTGTTGACCTCGAGCTGGGAACTATAATCAGAACATTTCAGACGCAGCCGCTGTGTTTATGCTGACAGGTCATGTGACCCTTAGATTGTACACAGTTGGACTTCATTTAGCTAAAAATTAGGCTTTTGAAGGTAACTGGCTGCACCAGAACTTTTTAAGGGCTTAATAGCAAATAGGGTGGCGTGAAAATAAATTGAAATTATTTTTTACAAATAGTTTTTTTCTGATTTCACGTCACCAATTAAGGCTATTTTGAGCCGATCCGTCACATAAAGCAAGATTAAACAACATTTAAATTACAGGCTGGAATGTCACAAAGTAGGTGAACGGGTGAATACTTTTGCAAGGCATCGGTTTTTGATTTAACAAATGGAGCAAATATAAGTTTAGACAATCATATGCATATTTTCCATGGATGAATGTTTATGGAAACTGCTTCTTGTCTCAGCTCAGATTATCTTTGCTTGGCGCTAACATTTGTTTAATTCTATGAAACAATATGAATCTATAAGTGGTGAGAGACTTTTTTAAGGCTCTGTAAACATACAGGGACTAAAACCACTTCTATACTTTATGACAACAATCTACTGTAATGTTAAATTTGTCTGGCCAATGAAAACACCAGCCATGAATTATTTAGATTAAGGTGTTCGTGTTTTTATTCAATGCTGTGTGTTTTCTTTTCTTGTTTTACTTGAACATTGTGTCGTGGCTCAGAAGGTAACCCTAAGAGATATTTTAAAAAGTACGTAAAAAAATATGAAATGCAATGTGAAATTTTGCAGAAGTATCACTTGCGTTAAGCTACCGCTAATTTAAAGGTTTTCCACATCAACTAAACACCAAAATTTGGCATTTTGAAATCCATCCATCCATTTTCTAACACTCATATCCCTGTTGGGGTCGCGAGGGGTGCTGGTGCCCATCTCCAGCTGTCAATGGGCGAGAGGCGGGGCAACACAGAGACAAACAACCATTCACACACACACCGAAGGAGAATTTAGAGAGACAAATGAACCTACCAGTCATGTTTTTGGACTGTGGGATGAAGCCGGAGTACCTGGAGAGAACCCACGCATGCACAGGGAGAACATGCAGACTCCATGCAGAAAGACCCAGGGCAAGGGTAGGACTTGAACCCAGGACCTTCTTGCTGCATGGCAACAGGGCTACCCACTGTGGCACTGTGCAGCCCGCGTTTTGAATTAATCTCCAGAAATCGCATTGGGCATATTTTGCCAAGTAATGGACTGTGACTAAGATAATTAATCAAAGATATGCTCAAAGTTCAGAAAAGTGTCTTCAACCATAGCTTTGTTTTTTTGTGTTTTGTTTTTTTGTTGTTTTTGTGATCTGGAAACATGTGACTTCATCACAAATGTTGAATTAAAAATAATCACTTGCTTTGAATTTAGGAATTTCGATCTCACCGCTAGATGGCAGCATTTGACAAGTTAAAAAAATAAAAGCCCAGTTCGAGCGACGCTGGACCAGATTCTGGGCAATAAATAAATAAATGAATAAATAAACAAAAAAATAAAATAACATAAATTGGTCTGATTCTGATTCTGCTCGTTAGGTTCCTGTTGTGTGAAAGTTTGCAAAATGTCTGGTGCCTGCTGTCCTCAGCGGTCATTGGGCGAGAGGCGGGAGGACAGGAGGACACAGGACAGCCAACCATGCACAGTCTGAGACTCTCATACCTAAGGGCAGTTTGGAGAGACCAGTGGGAGGAAACCGGAGTACCCGGAGAGAAACCACGCATGCGCAGGGAAAGCATGCACCCTCCATGAAAGACCCCAGGCTGGGACTCAAACCCTGCCAACTGCTCCACTGCGCAGAAAAATTTGAAAGCTGGAGAGAGAAACATTAGTTTATCCGGAACAATAATTAATCAAGGTGACGATTGGCACAATGTGAAGACATGAGAAGTATTCAAATCTATAAAGAACGCGGAGTTATTCCAGTTGTATAAAAAATCTGAATCCACCCTGATCACCATATTTTATTTTTTTATTTCATTTTCCTCCATTGGTGATGACTTTAATTAATCATTCGGAGGAGAACTCTGTTCATGTTGAATCCAGTATTTCAAGAACACGACTGTGAAAAAAAGTTTGTAATGCATCTTTACAGCAGAGTAGAATTAATAAGCGCTATATGAACCTTTATCACGTTTAAACACTGTTCAGGCGATTTAACTGCAACCTATTGGAGATATCAATATAATTTATTCCAAATATTTAAATGTCCATTAAATATGTTTACTTTGCTAAAAAAAACATTAATTCGAGGACATTTAATATTTAGATTGATAATAAGAACATAACAGAGGTTTGAGGCGTAAACTCCTCACTAAAGAAGCCAAGCTGATCCATTTGGACAACGGGTTTATTTGGCGTACTGGACATGCAGAGTGGATCCTTACATCAGATAAACATGCTCACAGGAAGAAGCTCAGTCTGTTACATTCGTCCCTTTTTGGTCTGGTCCGCTGACATCTCCTCAGTGTCGCTCTGGTTTCAGGCGGAGGAGTTCAGGATGCTGGAGTCCGCGGAGTCGGAGCGCTTTTCGTACTCCTCCTCCGGGGAGTACAGGCCCGCTTTGGGTCCCAGCGGACAGCTCTCCTCCGGGAGGCTGATGCGCGGCTCCTCGGAGGCTCTGGAGGGGATCATGGTGGAGCCGCGGAACACCGAGGCGCCGGGGCCCGCGGGGGCGGCCGGGCCGAAGGGGGAGACGTACTGCGCGGCGGAGCGCAGCTGGTACTGGTGCTGCAGGGCCACGGTGTTCCACAGGGTCACGTCGTTGTGCACGAAGGGCCCGCTCTGGCTGCGCGTCAGCGAGCTGCGCAGCATGAGCGGGTAGCGCGCCGGCTGCGGGAAGGACGGGTGCTGCAGGGGGACGCCCAGCGCGCCCGACCCGGAGTCCGAGCCGAACCGGAGGGAGTCCGGCACCCGGAACGCGGAGCCCACCGACCACTTGGCGGAGGAGGACACTGGGTGGTAGGAGCCCAAGGTGTGCTCGAACAGGTGTCCGTTTGAGGGCAGGACCAGACCCTCCGGAACCGGGTGTGGCTCCGCCGGAGGTTGCGCGCTTCCGTCCGGATTCCGGCTGGACAGCAGCACCTCGATGGCCCCGACCAGGTCCCCCCCACAGCCCCTCAGGATGAGCTCCAGCACCGGGGGTTTGTGGCTGGGAAAGATCTTCTTGAGGACCTCCAGCGGAGGCCTGTTGGCCCTGAGGCTGAACGGCAGGTTGATGGAGCCGGAGAGGCCCTCAATCAGCAGGTTCTGGTCCCCGGAACCGAGCGGCTGTCTCTGGGGACTCTCAGCTTTGGCCTCCTTCTCGGCGCCGCCGGCCTTGGGGAGGCTGTAGCGGCTCTCCTCCGGCTGGGAGGCTGTCTCCGAGGGCTCCGGGGTGTAGCAGGAGTTCGGCTTGGAGCCCTCGGGAGAGCTGGCCGGGTCCTGCTCCTTCTCGCTGGAGCTGCCGGTGTTCTCGCCTCCCGATGCCTCCTCCGCGCCGTCATCCGCAGCTTCTGTCAGACAATCATTTAAAACGCGTAAAAGCTCCGGAACAACGTGGCAAAGACGAGACTGCGCATGTTCCAAGCAGTGGTGGAGGGAGACAAAACTCTTAATAATCTGAGAAAATATTCTTTCTTAATATGCAAAAAATAGGAAATAGTTTTTATTTTGCAACGGGTGATTTTTTCTCCCTCAATGCCATGAAATAATCAGTTTATTCTGTTGAGCCTGAACCATAATGTATTTATTGTAATTTAAAACATTTTAATTTCATTTTTGTTTTGCTCCATGTGTGCAAATGCATTTTCTAAGATATAATTAAAAAGCAGCAGGTTTTCTACTTAAACACCTCTCCAGTAATTTAATCCTCCTCTTTCTGTGGGAAAGTCAGGCTTTTTCCTACTGGGTGAAAACAATCATTTGGACTCAGCTGATACCTTGAAGAACCATCTTTTTTTTAGCCTTAAAAGATTACAGCAATCAGATTAAATCTCCAGGTCACCATCAGATGAAATGTTACAAAGCAACAGCAGATCTGGTTACAACCAGAGGTCAAAGGCCATCAGCATTTCTCAATTAAATTCCGAAATGTTTCTGAAGAAGAGAAAAAAAATGACAAACTATAAGTATTTGTGGCCTTCTGTGCTGAGAACAGGGTAAATTAGATTTTTCCCACAATTATTTTATTTTAAATAAAATGGATAATTAAAATTAGTCTTTAATAAAATTTTGATCTGTCGCTTTTTTTTATTTTTTTCTGATTTGTTTAAACTATCTGCAGTTTGACTTCCTGGTCATATAATTAGGCACAATATGGCCGCTGCCTGTTCAATTAAAAACTGGAATTTTCAAATAAAGAAATGTCCTTAAAAATTGGGGGAGGCATTTAAAATTGTTTTAAATAAATAAAGGTTTTGGTCTTTGACTAATTGTTGTTGCCTTTCATTTCTTTTTTCCATTTATTGTAAATAAATGGCACACATATGATATGGCTATTTTATCATTCTAGTTTTAAACTTTAGGCTTGAAACCATGTCGTTATTTTTGGTATTTTATTCGCTAGAAGTCTGTTTTTGTGTGTGTGTGAATTAAAGAGATTTGAACAAATCTTGCATTTATTATCATTATCTGATGTGAACAGATCCACGTAAATGCGCATGTCTGAAAAGTTGCTGTTATCTTTAAAAAAATATCCCAAAAGATGATCAGATAAATATTTACACACCCTTATTTCAAGTGGTGTTCTCTCTGATTTAATATCTTTAATACTCGACTGTTCTTTTTGTTTTTAATCCATATGTCAGCATGATGTTCCATTATGTACAGTTTTCATCATTTCTTTTGCTATGCAGATCAACTTTACAAACTAATTTCAGGTCCAACGCTTTCTGCTCCCGGCTCTCCTACCTGTGCGTGTTTGCGCTCCGGCCTCCAGAGGCTCCGCGCCGCTCCACCTCAGCTCCAGCTCCTCCGTCGTCCTCGGCGGGGCTCCCTGGTTCCCCTCGCCCGCCCCGCTCATGCCGATGCCCGGCAGCACCCTGAGAGACTCCGGGATGAGGCTCTCCAGGCTCTCGTTGGCCTGCTGCCGCCGGAGCGCCACCTGCGCCGCCATGACGCGCTGCCGCTCGATGATGAGGATGCACTTCTCGCAGGTGCAGTCCTTGAAGCGACAGTAGCGCTTGTGTCCCTTGAGCCACGACAGGACGCCATGGTTGCGGCACCGGGCGCACTTGGGGGTCCTCTGCAGCGGGGCCCGGGGCTGGGACACCGGGGCCCCCATGTACAGGTACGGGGATCCGTAACCGTTCATTGTGTCGGACGCGGCGAGCTTTCCCGGACGCGCAAGAACATCTGCGGGAGGACGGTGGAGATGAGTCAGAGAGATGGAGCTGGAAGGAGCTGCTCCGCTGCACGCATGACAGGATGAAGACAAGAGGTGTTGGCTTGTAGTGGAGGATCCACTTTTCCTGCGGCTGACAGCACAGATATGCATCACACTGACACGCTCTTATGGAGACGAGTAACCAAAGGCTGTCACTCGCGTCAAGGCGGTTGCACGCTGCAAAAAATATCCCTGCGAGGCGCAGAGTGGGCGAGGAGCACATCCCCACGCCTTTACACGCTGCCTGCTCCACGGGAATAGCCCCAATGAGCCATAAGAGCCGCCTGGAATTTTAACATTAGCACTAAAACATGAAAAAATGTGAAATTTCAAACTCAAATGCAACGCCACAACATCTTAAACACTTTATTTCAATCTTTATTTTATATTTCCTCATTAATATGTATCCAACATGTAATATTTATAGAAAAAAAAAACATAAAGCTAAAAGAAAGTGAAAAGCGTAATTTAAAGACTGCCTTAGACCCTCTTTATTAAACACGTCCTGTGATTGATGCAAACAGAGGCGATTCCTCCATGAATGTCCCCCTGGCAGGGAAAATAATGTGTTTACTTTTAAAAAAACATGTAAGAATGTAAATGTTATTGTTTTTTTTGTTTTGCGTTTTGCAAATTCAAACTGTGCTGAATAATTTGTCATTTTCATCCTTCACCCTGAAAGCTAAAGTTGCCTTAGTGAGAAATGTATTCCTTTTTTGACAAATGGAATAAAGTTTTCATAAATATGTTTTCAAGAATCACCGTCCAGATTCCTCTGTTGTGAAAAAATAACACTTTATTTTATCCCTAAATAGGAATTTCACTGTTGCCCTGCATGAAGAAGGTCCTGGGTTCAAATCCCTGCCTTTGTGCATGGAGTTTGCATGTTCTCCCCATGCATGCATAGGTTCTCTCCGGGTACTCCGGCTTCCTCCCGCAGTTAAAAAACATGACTGTTAAGTTAATTGGTCTCTCTAAATTGCCTCTAGTGGTGAGTGTGTGCATGGTTGGTTGTCCTGAGTGTCTCTGAGTTGCCCTGTGATGGACTTACCCCGCCTCTTGCTCAATGACTGTTGGAGATAGGGACCGTTGCCCCTAGCAAACACCTACCGCTAATTAATCACCAGTGTGTACAGCTACATTTTCTTATAGTTTGTCTTACCCCCCTGCGCAGTATAAGAACTCCTCATCGACTGGACACGCTACAAAGCAATGAAAAATTAAATTGCGGAGGAACTCAGATATAAGTATAGATTTTAAGCTGCTGACGCCCTCTTGCACGTGGCACCCTTGGTGAAGAGCCACATCCTCCGTTTGAAAAACCACAACAGTTTCCAAAGATCTGTCCCATGTTTTACGTGGAAGAAATCTGGCCTCAAAGATAAACGTCCAAACTTTTAGTCATTCGCTGTGTTAAATTGTTTTGTCCTCCTGTCAAAATGTTGATTTTCCTTTAATTGTTAGGAAACATCGTCCACGGCCTGCGTCCTCCCCATTCATTCAGTCAGTTCTTGGTGCCCTGCTGCCTGCAGGCGGTGAAAATGAACCCAAACAAACGAAACGGAAAGCACGCATGCGCTGCCTTTCGCACCTTTTGCACAATCGTGCATAACTTAGATGATTAGCTCTCTGCATGCATAAAAGGCCCTCTGGGAACTATGTCGAGGACGCTGATATGTCCCCTCCGCCGGACTAATAGAGGGCATTGAAACATAACACCGGACAAAGCCGGGGCCCATTTCTGACCGTAAAAAAGGTTTATTCAAGCAAATAATGGGATCCGAGCGCCGCGCCTCACACAGAATAAGAGCCCGGTAAACTTCCCCGCATGGGGCCCGTCTCCAGGGCTATTAAGCTTTTAATTGGAAAATAGCAGAGGAAATTTCAAGGTGACTAGAGTGGCTTTGCAGTTTGTGCCGGCCGAGTAGATTTGTGGGAGTTAAAGTACCGGAGGCTGCGGGCACGGACGCATAATAAATTTATTCATGTTGGGAAAACACAAACGGGAATAAAAGTTTACACTGCCACTGATGATCTTCCTTCCGTCTAATTTGATGCACCGCAAACCCTGCCTGCTGGATGTTTTATGCACGGTGCAATTATTCTAACACCACAGAGAGATTTAAACACATGTAATGTCCATTACTGCGTCTGGACCACGTAAATAAACATCTAGCAAGTGGAAACGACATCGGAATTAAAACAGACGAGGAGAAACAGATGGAAAGAGGAGGCGACACAAAGGGGCTAAGAGTCCTGAAAGGTCAATTTACCCTCATCATCCAGACTTAATTCCCAAACTGTTCAGCATTCAAACACGTTAAAATGCACAATTAGATGTTATAAATACACACAACAGTCAAATAAAATGATGAGCTGTCCATTTAAACAATTAAAATGAAAAGAATCAGATTTTTTCTAATTTTTTTTAATTTTGTGACATGATTTGGTCATTTTCTACCCATAAAAACTCTGACATCACACAACTAAAGACTTTGAAAAATCATACTATACTATAAATAATATATTAATACCCACATAAATAAAAATCCAGAGTGAGCCATGGCATCAGTTGGCCACCTCACAGTTGCCCCTTCCTGCCATTAGAGCACATCATTAGGCCTGAAACCCCGCACATACAGGATGGATCGGTTCAGCTTTTACTGCAGCTTATCTTTTACACTGGATCTTCTTTGGTAAAACAGAAAAACTAATTAATAAATTAACTACGGGTCAGAGCTGGACCAAGGCATAAGTGAATTTAAGGCCCCCAAATCACCAGCAGCCTCTCATGAATGCTTAAATTTATGATGATTTCTGTTGTTAATGGGACGGTCCCTCTCAGGCCAACCTGGCTCGTTTCTTAGCGTTAGGTCCTGATTTTCTGGATGGGTGTGAGTCTCCTCCTGAACTGAAGATCTCTGCTGGAGGAGTGGCTGTCTGGTGCTGCTCCGCTCAGCTGTTCTCCATCGGCTCATCGGTGACGTTGTTAAGGAGCTGCAGATCTTCGCCTCATGGTCGACCGTCGTTGGTAAACCTGTCAGGTCGCTGTCTTCTCCTCTAAGCCCAGGATCATCCAGGTCACATCTCTGAACCAGCGCACTGTTCATCCGCCTCGAGGTGCAAGAACTACATCCTCAGGACGCTAACTAACCTAGCAACCCAGAACCGTCTTCTGAAGATCCTCGATTCCACGATAAACCTCCAAAACGCCTGCGTTACATCGATCTTTTCCCCTTTACAATAAACCTTTACACGTTTTTGTGGGTCCTGTGTCTCGTTCTGCATGTGGGTCAATAATCTACCGCAAAACACGGTAAAGCTAACAAACCACATTTTTGGTTCAATGTCTTTAGCCAGACCCAGATCTGCAGAGACCAGAAATCACATCAACAGAACCCGTCTGACAGCAGGAAGTAGGTTAGAAGTGAAGAGCTGCAAAGCCACTTCTGAGGCGTTGGGACTCCTCTGAACCACAGTGAGAGCAATTATCCATACATGGAGAAGAACCTTCCCAGGAGTGGCCAGCCTACAGAAATTACTGCAAGAAAGCATCAACGATTCATGCAGGAGGTCACACAAGATCCCAGGAAAACATCTAAAGCGCTGCGAGCCCAACTTTCTCTCCGTCAAGGCCAGTGGATAAGACTCAGTAATCGGAAACATCCCGGGGACCTTCTGAGAAAATATTCTGTGGTCTGAAGAGACAAAGGTTCTGAAGAAAACACACAACGCTGAGACTCCAGCATGGTGGAGGTAGAATAACGGTGTGGAGGTGCTATGCCTCTCTGCCAGAGAATGTCCACCCTGTGACCTTCTGCTCAAACACGCTTTGGATACGCAGCAGGACAACGATCCAGAGCAACCAGGAAGTCCATCTGCATGGATAAAAACAGGAAGGTTTTGGAGTGGCCTAGTCAAAGTCTCAACTGAAATTCAATGGAGAACTTTTGTCATGACTTTAAACAGGCTGGTCATGGCTGAAAACCTTGTGATGTGGCTGAATTAAAGCAGAATCTGCCCAGAACAGCAGGTCACGTCACATCTGTCTGATATTAACTTGGTTTGGTGATCTGGAACGTTTACATGTGACAATAACTCTAAACGAGTTGTGCACGATTTTGGGCCGGTACAAATCTTCCATAATGAGGTGGTGGAGCCGCATTAATGAGGTGGCAGCTTATCCGGGTTCTGGGTGGAGCACGGCGGCAGTTCTTCCATGAAGCAGGCCCTGCACACCTCAGCGAGGCTTCATACCCAAGAATTTAAAGAAGCACCGCAGACGCCGGCCTCGGTCCTGGACTGTGACCCCAGGATGCTCCCACGGCTCTGGGTGCGCTCCAGGTTGCTGCGGGGATGCTGGTAGCTTTGCTGGTGCCTGCAGCAAGTTCTGCTGCTGCTCTCTGAACAGCCAGCTGGATCGCATGAAGCTTTTACCAGCTGGCTACAATAACCGGCCACAATATGCACCGATACGTGTAATTTTATTTGCCTTCTGGACGCGAAGCAAGGAGAACTTGTTCTAACAGTCAGGACCGCCAGACGACGGAGATGAGGTGGAGGTTGGTCAGGTTTCTTCTCAGAAAGTCTCTTCGTCTGCATCCTCTGCTGCTGATAACAGAAAATTAATTTCAAATGCAGCAGCGTCACCTCACGGTAGCTGAATGCCACCTTTGATTGGAGTCATTCTGCACAGAAATGCTTCACAAGAAAGAAAATGGACCCTCTCCTATCTATGGCCCTCTCAGATTTCAGTGCCAAGATCTAAATGTTGCCGATAAACTGTGGCCTGAGCTGGAGGAGAGGAAGTACGGTACTTTTCATCAAATTAAGTCAAAAGTACTGGAAGGCCAAAAATGCACTTTAAAAACCAACTAAAATTACCAGAACAGTATATTGTGATTTAATTTTTTGCTTTGTTTTACCTGCTCCACAGAATATGGGCCTGCAATATTTTAATTAAACAAATGAATCAGATTTTGTGTAGAAAGGGCCCGATGTGTAAATCATTGTAGACCCAAAACTTAAAAAGGGGTTTGAACTTTTGCCTCATTAAAACATGGTGAATTCTTTTGGGCTCGATTTAAATTATTTTTTTTGCATAGATATTTATCTGTTTTTAGCAACCAAAAAAGGATTTAGTTCAGTCTGAAAAAAAAACACTTCCCGTATTTAGCCAATTTCAGTAAATATTAGTTCAGTGCAGATTTTGGTGCACTAAAGTTTGCATTTGATGCGGACTTATTTACTATGAAATTTAAGAGAATGTAAAAAATGTGGTTATTAAAAGACACTTTATGCTGTACTTGACATCCTCAATTGTGAGATTATGATTTGTCTGTAATAATTTGGTCAAATTTGAAAGGAAAAAAGTCTCCATCTGCATCAAACCACTTGTGCCAGTGGGCAAAATCAATCTTGCATTGCAGTTGGGGGGGGGGGTCCGAGATATATTTGTTTTAATATAGCAAATAGTATGTCTTTAATCATTGAAAGAGGTTTTCTTGAAAATGTACGACTTTTCAACATCAGAAAACGTCCTAGATTTTCTCGCAATAATGTGAAATTTATCTCAAAATTTCTACGATTACATTTCCACATTACGATAATAAAGTCACACAGTTGTTTGCACAATCCTTTCCTGACACTAATAATAATAATTTGATGCTGATTTGCTAAAAATATTTAGTATTTCCTTATTGGTGAAAGTTACCAAAGTATAACTTCAAAAGATGCTCAACATTTCTCATTTTAACACAGGGGGGAGGACTAAGCTTTTTTTGTAAGAGTTCTCTTAAAATATTCTCACAATTTATGACTTTATTCTTGTAATTTCCCGGAAATGTATATATGAATTTTGTACATACCCCCGAATTATTTTGGGGGTCGCAGGCTGAGAAGTTTGTGAACTTTTGCCATAGCGGACGACTATAAGTGCGATCTTATTGGCAGGACAGGGGGTGTACGACTGTGTTAACAAGCAAAGAAGTGTAGTAGGCTACTTGTGATTTAATTGGGAGAGAAAATCCAGTTAGTTTTAATCTAACAGTTTGAGATCAAAAAACTGCAATAAAGTCTGAACTAATTTCACAAGGGGCCAGTGTCTGCCTGAAGCCGTAGGATTTAAGCATCTTGCACAAAAAAACATACTTTTTTTTTCTTAAAATACTCCAAACAATCCCTTCATCCAACTGATGCTTGTTGGTTTCCTGGTTTGAAATACAACGCATGCATTTCATAACACACCTTTACGTTCTCTAATTGTAATACTACTTCACGGCTCCGTCCTCCTACATGAAGACACGTCCCGACAGTTATTCTGTTTTAACGACACAAGGTCAGCTCAGAGGCCGAATCGCCGTGTGTCTCTGTCATCCCGGACCGCCTGCGAGCCGGGGCTGACCTCTGCTGAGCGCGCTCATTATGAGCTGCTGATTGGGGGCGTTGCTGCCACTCAGCAGTCCTGCCACAGAGAGGCTGATTTAAGCCTCCCCCGGGGGAGGCGGGACGCAGAGCTCATTGAGAGGAACTGGGCTGACATCTGAATTAAGAGAGATCAGAGTCAGCCTTCAGTGTCGCCGGCCTGCAGCAGGAACAACAAGGTCCACCAACTCTCATTAGAGAGTCTGTAACTCGCTTTTACGTTTTTATCTCCTTTATTCCTGTTTTTACCTTTCATACATCTTAGTAGCAAACATTTAATATATATAACCTTGAATTCAGGATGCTTTGGTTTCTCCGTAACTGGGTGATTTTATTTTTAAAAGGCACTAACAAAACTTCTTAATCAGGGAAATCTCGGGAAGTTCAAGAAAATGACTTTCTAGTCGAGCCCACTTTGTAAAAAATATATTGCACTTGTGTCTGACGTCAACTCTGATGAACAAAAACCTGCAAACTTCCACCGGAGAAAAACAAAGTCAAGATGTTGAAAAGAAAACACCTTGAAAAAATAGTTTTAGATATTTAAAAAACCTAAAACAGGAATCCAAACAGACTGGCCTTCCACCTCAATGCTGGGGGGTATTTTCTGTCCTAAGGATACTGAATTTACTTGTTTATCTATTTATTTGGGGAATATGGGTCTAAATGTATCAAAAGCTGATAGATGCAGCCTAAAAATAACGATGACAGCGAGAAACCCAGCTGTCTTATAATGTAAAAATGTTCTGCTTTTAAAAAATTTATAATGTATATAAGGAATATATATATATATATATATATAAGGACTTCAAACAGTTGCTTGGTGCTTTTAAAAATTGAACCCACACAGAAATGTGAAAAAATGTTTGCAAAAGAAACTCTACCTGCTGTTAAAACACGATGAGGAAGATAAATCTAAAACTATTTATGTTAAAAGTGTTTCATCACCAGGATTTAGTCATGATAGGAGCAAAGTTTCAGATTATAATCAAAAGAAAATCTGTTTCTGGCAGAAGAAAAAAAAGGAAAAAGAAACTCATAAAAATAATATTAATTAAAACTTAATTATCAGTTCAACTGTGATTTATCATAAATTATATGTCAATTTCTGATTAAAAATAATGAAAATATTTTAAATTAAAATGTCCTAAGTATGTATTTAGAAAAATAAACAAATCCAAAATCAGTACTATTACATATTATATAAATGTCATTGTATTTATTTATAATTAAAGAAAAAAACATTAAATAAGACTAGATGAAAAATCGATGCCATAATAAAAAAAAATTTAAATCAACATTTGTTTTGCATAATTATTATCAAAAGACTCGTAATTTAATGCATGAAACAAAACAAAAAACAACAATCATTTATAAAAATAAGTCCAATTTAATTATTGTATTTAGCATCAACCAGTTATTGGTCCAAGCTGTTTTATATCAGGAAGACTGACGATTTGGTCATTTTCAGCTTGGATTTAATTATAGCACAATATTAATGTAGGCCTTGGACTGCACGGTCTCATTTAAATGTGTTTCTGCGCCGCTCTGATGTCATAAAAGGTTATGCAGTGGTTAATTATAATAAACACCAGACTATCTGCTGGCCTGGTTCGAGGCCAGCTGAGTCCTTTATGACATACCAACCTTTATTTAACATCTTTAAAAAGCACAGAAATGAGCAGAAATGTAAACACAGACAGCCGGAACATGCCAGAGTACAGGTTACCGTCCCTGTGGAGACGCCGAACATGCAGCTCTGGGTGAAGAAGAAACTTTTCCCCCCATAACTCCTGAAATCGGTTTGTCTTCTCACTTGATTTAAGAAAATCTGGATGTTAACCTTCAATAAACCCATTTCTGGGAATATTTTCTTGACCTTTGACCTTTTTCAGCCCAGTTTAGTCAAGTCTCTGTACTGTTCTTGACCATGGCGGCATATGTGCGTCCATCATTAGGAAAGTTAGGTGAGCGGAGAACCTGTCTCCAGCAGATCATCGGCTGTAGGACCAGTTCTCAGCTCTTTAGGAACCACTTTTTGTCGGTTCTATAAAACGCTGTATCCTGACAGCCAGACTGTGTTCTGTTTTTAAGGAACATTTTGTGAAAACCTGCTGGTAACACAGAGCCTAAACATCCTATTTAAGACCAGTTCATGGCTAATTCTGTTTGTTAGTTGGGTTTAGGAGGAGCATGTCGAAGTTGGACGGATTCACAGGTCAGAGAAAAGACTGAAAAACAGAGAACATTCTTCGACAAAATCGAGTCTGTTACTTTACCATGAAGGAGTGACAAAGCAGCGAAACCTGCGGATTTTGTGGAAAAATAAAGAAAACAGGCAGATTTTGTACCCAACTCGGCCATCAGAGAAAGTTTTCTGCATAATTTACACTTCCTCTCTCGACAGCCTCCTCTGACTTTCTATAAAGCTAAAACTAAATTTACTGAGATTACAGGCGACAGTTTATATCCAAAGCTCTTTTAAATATTTCCTCCTTCACCTCTGAGCTTCACAGGCTTCCTGTCCGTAACGAGCCGCCATCACTCCACCCGGCGCTGTCACGGCGGGATCCCAGCAGATTTTATCTATTACCGGAGGGCGTGATTCATGGAGGCCGAGGCAGCTCAAGGAAAAGCGACCCTGTGACACTTTCTACCCGCCGCTGTACACGGGCCGGCAGCTACAGAAGGACAAGTCAGCGGCAGCCGTGATGAAATGGCCTTCCTTAACTAAACTCGTAAAGCACGCAGCGATAAAACTCAATCTTCTGTAAAATCCAATTAAGTCATTATCTGACTGATTGTATCTTTAATTGAAAACAGAAGTGACAGTAAATTTCCGTGATATATCAGGATCAATCGATACTGCCGTGCAATCTCAAGAGGTGATTTATAATGTCAAAGCCTTATAGGTAACTCCACATTCTTCTCTCTAAAACCACTGGTGGATGAAATTAAGAGTAAGTGCGTTTCATAAAAGAACAAGACGGTCATGTTATTGATTACAGCAGATGGGGCAGAATCCAATGAATGTCCCGACGCCGTGCTGGAAAAGAAAATACAAGTAATTTTCTTTGTCTGTTTTATATTGTGCCCAGGACGACTTCACATTTACACTCCATCACCTCGCAGCACTTTTATTCCACTAAAACTTGTAGCGACATAAACATCAAAAGGTCCAAATTGCGTTTGTGGCTGCTTTATTCAAACGCGAGCACAAGCAAGCGTGTTGGCAACGAGCCACGATAAATTTGGAGAGGCAAAGCAGAGCTCCAGCCGGGCTGCTCCCACATTCTCCGTTTCAGGGAACCGAAGACAAAAAGGAGCAACACAAGATCAACCTCATCGGGTGGAAAATCGACACTTTCAGGGTTGCTGTCAACACGCAGCGGTGAACACTTTCCTTGGAACGCCTCGTTAAGATTTCTCTTTTCCTGCAGGAGTATAATCTCGCCCTGGAAATATGAGAGAAATGCACATCCTTTAATCTGAGTACATTTATTAAGAGGGGTAAAAACAAATGTTAAGAAATAATGATTGTAAAGGAGACATGTCATGCAAAACCCACTTTTTTTAGCCTTTAAATACATTTTGTTGTGTTTCTTGGAGTCTCTAGAAATGCAGAAAAAGTTTTAATGCAGTCTGTTCAGGAGCTGCGTATATATCTTTATATTCTGTCTTTATATTTTTGAAGCCATTCAGTTTTCTCTGTTCTCTGTTACGTTTTTGAACACTTATACGTCACAATATTTGCAGAGGAGCTGGTAAACAAGGGAGGAGAACCTCCAGCAGAACCAGAACCAGGCTCAGTGTGAACGCTCATCTGCCTCGACCCACTGGGGCTTAGAGAAGACAGAGCAGAGACACAGAAAGCATTTCAACAACAGTTTGCACAATTATTGTCAAACCCGTCATTAAAACTTCCATCAATTTCCTTCCATAGAACCACATTTGGTCTCCTAACATTTCACAAGAGAGATGGACTTTTTATCGCTCTACTCTTGATCATCTGGGGAATATGAAATCATCAGAATAAGGTTGCTTTATTTAATCTGGTAAACAAAAGTTCCTTTTAGTTTTCTAGCTGGAGTCACCAGACTTTTCTTGAAAAAGGTTCTGGTATTTTAATGAGTCCATGATGCCACATACTCTCACCAGGTTACCAGTGCCTTGGGAAGAGAAACAGGCCCACAGCATCACAGATCCTCCGCCTTACTTAACAGAAGGTGTGCTTTCCTGCATACTTTTATTTTACGATAAATCCATCTACAGTGTATGTGGCTGAAAAGATCAAACTTATAATCTGAGCAAAGCAATAAACAACGACAGCCTCTAGCTCTTTGCCTCTGCTCCACTTAGCTATAAACATTCTAGATCATTTTCTGTTACAGTCAAGAATCACCTGAATGTTGGTGGGGTCGTCGCAGCGAGGCTGTTTTTGTCAGGTTACCCCCCCGACTGTTCCTCCTGGATCTGAGCGCTGCTTTTGACGCTGGATCAGAGCGTCCTCCTCCAACACGGCTTCAACACTCGGCAGGTTTGACTAAAGCAGCTCTGGAACGGTTCCATACCCGTCTGTCGGACCTAAATACGTCTTCATTAGGTAAAAAGAAAGGATCCCGGACTCCATCAGTCACCTGCGGTGTCCCTCAGGGGTCAGTCCTTGGGTCCACTCTTTGTCTCTAAATTTCCATCCCTGGTAACATCACAACTCACCACAGGATTTCTATTCATTGTTATGCAGATGACAGCTTTACATCAAAAAAGACCTCAGCCTTTCTGCAGGTTCATCACCATAACTCACCACGTCTTAATGAAGTAAAAGCCCAGACAAACGCCAATCCTCTCCAACTAAACGTCATAAATTACCTATTTGGCATTTCACATCAGATTCATTCGTCTCCATAATCTCTGTCCTCGGCATTCCTCCTTCCTCTACAGTCACTAATCTTGGTGTAACAATTGACCCTCATCTTACATTTCAAACGCCGTCCCCTGCTCTCCTTTTCCGATGCTGAGAAACCTGTTTGTACGTTCATCCCCTCAAGACTCAACTGCTGTAACCCACGAAATTCAACCCAAACATGTCGAAAAACTTCAATAGAAACAAGACAGTGCAGCCCGGATCTTAATGGAGCAAAAGAACCCAAATCCTGAAATCCCTCCACTGGCATTTCATCAACGATGAATACAAGGTTTCTCTACTCACCCACCAATCCATCTACAACAGAGGTCTTTAACTCCAGTCCCCCGAGGTCCGGTGTCTTGAAACTTCAACACACCAAAATAACTCAGTTTAACTGCTTCGGACTGCTGTGCCGATTTCAGACAATCTTTAACCTGCACGTCATGATGTGACGGAAACACAAATGGATGATTCTGGTCAAATCTGGGCCTACAGCCTTCCAAAAATGAACTACAAAGTACGGACTCTTTTCTCGCTGGACGTTTTCATTAATTTCTGTGAGGTGGGCAGCACTTATACGTCATATCACGCAAAGAATTGTGGGATTCCTTATAGCTCAGCTCCTTACGTCAGTAAGGGATGTTGCGAGGTTCCTATGCTAAAGTGGCCGTGAAAGGAAGCATTCAGGCTCCTTTCCCTACCTCCTTCCTTACTGACAGCTTACCCAAAAGAGGTGTTCGGATGGAGCCAAAGTGTTCCACTCCACCCTGTTCGGCCATTTTTGTAGCATGTTGGGGGACGGTGTAATGAATTGTGCGGGCTAATACACCCAACAACCGAACATTTTAACTTATCCACTTGTAGCTTCGGGATCATTGAGCTTGGATTAGAAAATCACGGTGAGAAACTGGTAAACCAGAAGTCCATGACCTGTTAAAGGGGAGTTTTCCTCTCCACTGTCGCTTCATGCATGCTCAGTATGAGGGATTGCTGCAAAGCCATCAACAATGCAGACGACTGTCCACTGTGGCTCTACGCTCTTTCAGGAGGAGTGAATGCTGCTTGGAGAGACTTGATGCAACCTGCTGGGTTTCCTTAGAGAGGAAACTTTCTGACCAACCTGGAGGATCTGATGGAATCTGACTTTGGAAAGAGCCTTGAGATGACATCTATAATTTCAAGTTTAGATTATTTTAAAATGTTATGTGTGAAATTACAGCACGACAGTAAAATTTAAATTTAAGGCTTGAAACAAACTAATAAACTAGCAAGGATGCAGATGTACAGCAAGAACGCCTCACCTCTTTATTACTAAGAAGCAACAAATGGTTAGATAAAATTTAACAAAAAAGGTTCTCAAAGTTATTTTTAAATATACTTTCCAAGGGTTTCAGTCAGGTTTGAAAAGCAAAAATCATGAAATGTTCCTCCATAAATGTTCTGTTACTGAGAGATGCTTCTGCTCCCTCTGCAAGGTCGCCTCAAAGTGGGTAAAAAATTGCAAACAATAACCGGCGTGCGCAGCAAACGCTTCTGCTGCGAAGGGGTTAAATATTCAATACAGATGCAAATCCTGTGGAACAAACGACGCCATAAATAAGAAGCCGGTGCTCATCACACGCCTACAGAGCAAAGGGAAATGTGATTTATGTCTAACCTGCCTCTTTGGTTTTTTTTTATCTGCAAGCAAACAATCAGTAATAAACTTTAACCTGGAGACAAAACATTTTTAAAACAGAAAACCAACTTAAGACAAGTTTTTGTACCTTTAACACCCTGCAGTTTAGGAAAAATGTTTATTTTTTGTGTTTTAAAGGTATTTCCAAACATGAGATAAATGAGCTTTTTTCTTTACACCTGATGTCACTGAGTAACAACGTCATCGCTACAACACAGATTATGGATGTCTGATTAGAAAAGTATTAATGAGAAACTAAATACACTTCGGAAATGCAGTGCGTACAGTAAAGTGTAGAGACATCTAGTGGCCGATTTGCAGATTACATCCAATAAACAACCCTACACGCAATCCCTAAACCCCTTCCCGGTGTTTAATGACAGATCTAGTTTATTAAGCGAAAGAAACGTAAAGTGCTGCCTAACATGGCAGAAAAAAAACCCAACATGTCTTAGACTGGATCATAGAGAAAGAAAATTGCATTATTGTGTCAAATTAATACACAATATATAGAAATCCAATTGACCAAATTACATTATTTAATTAAAAGAAACAAAAACTTAATTCCAGTGTTTCAGCACCAGGTTTTCTCAAAAACATTTAGTCTATCAAAACATAAAAACTGGACCTATACAGCGACCCTCAGGTTTACACACTGCTGCTCAAAATGCAGCGTTGTTGTATGTAGAAAAAAACAACAACACCATGATAAATAATCAAACTTTTCCCACATATAATGTAGCGTATATATCTGGTACAATTTACGTGAAAAATCAAATCTGCTAGAGGAGAAAAAAGCTGTGTGCACACCCTGTGACTAATACCTTTTACATTCAGATTCTTCTTTTGTAAGAATCTGTCAGCTCACCATGTCTGGACTTGACCACACTTACCCAGTCAGCCTTGCAAAAGTTCTCCAATCCGTCAGATGGGCTTTGGCTAGGCCATTAAAACACTTTTATTAATTGATTCTTTTGGTCTTAATATGGAATTAGACTCATTGTGATGTTGAAATATTAAATATATCTAGATCAGGGAGACTGGCATTTTGAACTACATTAAATCTATTTATTTTTGAACTACTTACAAGTTATGTTGTACAAATGTCTGATTTTTGCAATGCTCTAGGTGCTCCTTACTTTCTCTAATCAGGGATGGCAGACTTTCCCTGTGTTAGGAATGTAAATATATATATATATATATATATATATATATATATATATATATATATATATATATATATATATATATATATGCACATACACACACAGTCATATATTTGTAACCTAAACTTTAAGTTATTTAGTCAGGATAACTGTTTGCTCATTTACGTCAGTTATTGCAGCTTGTTGTTTTTCTAAATTGGTTTGTACCGATATTAACATTACGGTGAAAAAAGCTTTGAAGTAATTTATCAAAGCATAATGATGTGTAAACGTTTGAGAGCGCTGTACTTTCTGTACATTTATATTTTCTTGTTTCAGTAATCTAACTCAGTCTTGAATTTATGTCCACTGGCGACCATCAGAAAAAAATGAAGTCAGTTTTTAGATTGTCTTTGCAAACAATATCTACTAAACTCCCATCAGGATGAACAGTTAGAATGAGCCAAAGAACTAAAAGTCAGAACTTGTAGGAACAGAACAGAAATGATGTCGAAACCTGAAAACCTGAACAAAAACCTGCATCAACAACAGAGCCGCTCCACCAGCAGAACGCAGCTTTCAGTTCAGACCAGACTCTGACCAGACTCCTCCCCTCCTCTCGTTTCAGTTGCTGGTGTCACCGTTGATGGAGTCGACGGTGAAGCTGGCCGTCTGGCTGCCGGCCTCGCACTCTGCCTTGTCGTCAGACGTGACCAGAGAGCTGATGGAGCGACAGGTTATGGTGGAGTCGTAACCGGTGGGTGAAAAGGCTGCAGGGACGAAGCAGACGAAACGTCTTCTTAAATCAGACTTCACTTCCAAAGCTCCTAAACTATTTTCATTTCAATACTCCTACTTATTCCTGCCTCAGATTTTCGGAGTTCTCTATCATGTTTACACATTTTAAAGTATAAATTCAGAAGTTTGCTAATAAATTGCGATTGACTGATGTAGACAGTGGGGGAGGGAACAGATTTTGACAAAGACTTGAGGGACGTTCACACCAAAAGCGAGCAAGGTGAATGGAGCGAGTGATTTACAGGGGTTTCCCCCAGCGTACTACAAACCTAGCGGGGCGCTAGGCTTTACCCCCCCCCACCACCACCACCACCCTGGCCCCCGCCAGGCTAAGCGTCGTCTGTTTATTTGAAAAGCCTCGATGTTGGAGAGCGACATTAAAGTTCCCACCTGGGAGAAAACATCCCGGTGTAAATAAGCTAACACGCTATTATTAGCTTGACACACACTACGTTCACGCTGAGCAACAACCCACCCCACCCCCACCCCACGCGTACCTCCCGCAACCCACCACGACACCTAGCGCCAGTATTATCCGATTTTCGGGGAAACCCTGTATTTACTTGTTATCCTAATGTAAAGGCGCGTTCAGGAGAGAAGTAACGGTCCACGATGCGTTTCGAGCGATGCGAACGGCACAAACTGGGCGAATAGAGAGAAGCAAAACTGAGACTGGAGCGAAGTGAAATTTTACTTGAGTTCAACAATCTAAACTTTTCTGTCAATTCGTGTCCCATTAAGAGACATTTATTTAAGCACAAAAAATGTTTTTTATGTGTTACATATTTAGACGGTACAATAAGGCCTTATTTCCATTGCGCAACGATGCATATTCAGACCGAAGACGTCTATAGTTGGTATCTAGGAGGCTGATCCGCTGAAAGCGACCGTCATCCAGGCGCAGCTCTAGGTTGGTGGTACTCGCCGAACCGGGTGCGTCTCTGGTGGATCCAGGGGCACCAACGCCATTGTTTGGCTTTCCACAATAATTACAACACCGTGGCTCGCTTGGTAAAATCCATCTCAGCCACGGTGAGTTGAACAGACAGGAGGAGTGCCGATCTGCTTGACGGTTCCTCCTATCTGATGACGCGATGAAGCGAGCTGGGGGTATATAGGCTACGTGGTCAGCGCGGATTGTTTGTGAGAGGCAAAATGTCAAGCTACCAACGGCAGGCGATCAACACGAAATATTTGTCTTGTTCGCGTTCAGTGTGAACGTACCTTAAAAACCAAGTTCCAGACATTTCAGACAAATCCTTGTTGATGAACATCAGAAACACACCATTGTGATGTTTGGCAGGCCCAAATGTAAGCAAGACGAAAACTACTAGTACTAAAACTAAAAGAGGTAACAACAGGACTCATGGGCAGAAATTAACTCGTAAATCTGGCAAAGGCCTGAGTAAACTGAGAGCTATTTAAGCTGTGTAGGTGATTGCTGATCAAGGAGCAGGTGGATGATTGGTAACAGGGTGGAGCAGTGGGGGAAACCAGGGCGCTGGAGTAAAGCGACAAAATCGTCTGGGGAATGGCACTTAACACACAGGAGACAGAGAACCTAACTAAACAGACCACAAAAGGATCTAACCTAACCCTAACCACTAACTAAAACACCAGGCAAAAACTTTAAATAGAGCTGAAGCACAGGAAAACCAAGACTAAAACGTTTAGAAAAAGCTTCAGGTGAGCGACCCAAAGGTTGCAGCATCCAACAAGGAGTCTCCAGTGGACAATCCAAAAGTTGTCCAATCCAACGACATTGCTGCGAGGGTTCATCAGCGAAGGGCTTCAAGGGACGGTCGGGCGACTGTTGGGTCCAATGGCGAATCTTGGAAAATTGGCAGAGAGATCCATTCATAGGCTGAGGACACGATGGAGTCACAGGAACTCTAGACAGAGTTCTATGAGATGATCCAGGGTAAGGATAAACTAAACTTATTAAGCGCTTTTCTAGTCATACCAACAACTCAAAGAGCTGTAGATTAACGCCACATTCACCCAATAAGACAAACTGCTGTACAACAACACACTGATTTAAGAAACGGTGGGCAAAGTTAAATGCCTTGTATCAGCATACGGAGGGAGGAACCTGGAATCGAACCCACAACTTTCAGGCAGCTCTTCCCACTGAGCCACAGGTGCCCATGTCTCTGGACTAGGGTTATTAATAATAATAATAATACATTTAATTTATACTGCACTTTCTATCAAAAGATCTCCAAGTGCTACAGGAAAAAAAAAAAAAAAAATCACGATAATTTCAAATTCGATACCATTTTCAATACCCCGGGATTAAAAAATGACAAATAATTAAAGGCATAATCAGTATTTTATCAACATGAAAAAGTGTGCAAATTAATGCTGAATAAATATAACATATGCCTATTTGTTTATACAATATACTAAATTTTAAAAGAGGCACATCTTATATTTTACCTGTGTATTGTATTGTATTGTAAAAATTGGGTTTTCTCACACAATATTAAACTTAGGCATATTTATAAAATATAACTAAACAGGAGCCAATTGGGTTACTGAATAGAAACACATAAATTGAATAGAATAAAATATATGAAACTAATAATCCCTAAAAAAAAATCCCTCTCCATCAACCGTGGTGTTGGCATCATGTAATTTTTTATCATGTTACAATTTTGTTGCGTAATGCCCTCCGCTTTTATGTCATCACATCCTTGCCTTCTGAACACATCAGTGAGCTTTGGTAGAGACAAAAAGAGCAGCAGCCTGCTAACATGGAACCTTAACGACTCCTCATCACTAAGGGGTGGACCAGTTTCGCTTCAGTTTGCATGTTATCTAAACCATTATAAGGCCTTTGTTGGGCAGTACTATAAAGCTGGGAACTCCACATCACTCCAGACTTTTTGAATTGAGAAAGCTTCCTGGATGGGAAGCGAAACGTCTTCAAACTTCAGAAAAAAGTCCAGCTGTTTTGTTTAACTTTTTTGGACTGACCATGACCTGGATGACTGAGAATCTTCACCAGCTGTGTCAGTATTACTTACAGCTCCTTTAAGGAGGTTCTTCAGTGTTCGTATTTAAAAACAGAACCGCATAAAGAGCATTTTGCACCCATGTTATCATTAAACAGTGCAAACATAATTCCACACCAGACTCCGTTTGGACGTCTTCACGTTGCCTCTGCCATGATTGTTTTTTCTTCTTACAGCTACTATGGTTTGGCTCCACATTAGAAGGTCCGTCCAAGCGGACGTTATCGGTTAATTGGATGGAACAAACTTTAATCAAATTAACTATTATTCACAATTAATCTTAAATCAATAATTATTTTTTTGCATCCCTGCACATAACATCTCACCTGTCAGGCCTCCAGGTTAGGGGCTATTAGATGTCCCCCTAAAAGCTTTAGGACCAGAGGGGGTTGAGCAATTCAATCAGTAGCTCCTGAGTTGTGGAACATGCTGACATTGTCTCCATGTTGCTTAACTGCTGTTGATTCCATTAAAAAGCTATTAAAGACATTTTAATTTAAGATGAATTTTATTCAGGAGAGGGGATTTTGATGGCAATGTGCTTTTGTGTCTTTGTTTTTAAGTATATCATATTATTCTTTGTTCTAAAGCACTTTATCTATGACATGTACCATATAAACACATTTAATTACACTATTTTTTGGTATGTACTCTAAGCCCATCTTTATTTACAACAGTTCACTACGCCTAATTGTTAGATGGTATTTTAGAAACATATCTAATGTTTCTAAAATCATAATATTTACTTTTGCCATTGCAAACATTAGACAAAGGGAGCCCTGCAGTTAAGGAACATGTGTAAAATGTCCTTTATATTAGCTGCCGTGTTTCACAGAATACATAAAATTAATCTGCAATGTTTATTTTTAAGCATCCTTGTCAGATGAAACAAATGAAATTCATTCAAAGGTAGTAACTTTTCGAATGTCTCTCTTGCTCTCCTCTCCTCAGCAGAGGTGGGAAGGAAAAGAGGAGTAATTTTTCTCCTCATTAACTTCCTGATTGGTTTCGGACTCCAATTTTGGCTCGTCTGCAGTTTGTCACCAGCTCAGAACTGACAGCTCGATCGTTAATACTAATGTTCGTGTAGCTTTCGCTCCTCAGTGGTCCATTTGTACAGCAATAACAGCAGGTTGGTGCGGAGGGCGACTGTGAATTAGCCTGCTCACTGTTAATTCTGCCTCTGTTCATCAGCAGGAAATCTACGATGTAATTAAAGGCTGAAACCAAGCGGACGTGTTAGTTTCAGCGGGGACGTTAAATCACGACACGCGTTCTTCACATCGTTTGGCTATCCTCTGATCTGCTGTGTAATTAATGTCAAACCACTGAAACAGCAGAAAGCCTTGTTCTCAATTAGCAGTCGAGGTTTACAAATTAACCAACTGGCCTCATTATCAGCTGATTGTTAGCCGTTGTATCTGCATGTACAACTGTATCTCAACTTTTACTCCTACCAGAGGCATGTTTTTATTTGAAAACTGTTGACTTTAAGTCATTTTAAATAATCTACTCAGTCTACTGTAAGTAAATGTGATTATGTAACACAAATAATTAAGGTCTGCCAACACTTCTCTCGTGGTTATTGTGGTTTGATCAGGAGGGTCCTAATCTGGGTCCAAAACGGGGGTCAGAACTACCATCATTGGAAATAATGTGCGCTGAAAATTAATTACATAAAATCTTTCGAAAATTACAAATATCAAGTGATGAGTCTGAGGGCATTTATTAATATTTATTAGCATAATTCATCAAAATTAGGGCTGCAACTAACGATTGTTTTAATAATTGACTAAATGGTTGATTTTTTTTTAATTAACTGATGAATCGGACCAAAAAATATTTATTTCCACCTCTTCCTTCCAAAACAGAACATTTGGACAGACAGAGCAAATAGGCCCACAAAAAACAAGCTGCTACTTAGGTGTTCTGTTACACTAATGTTAAATAATAGATAACTTTGCTTCAAATAAAGAACTTTACGTTGACAAGATTGTAAGTCAGTCCTTTAATAGTCTGTAATTCAATATTGTCTGTATGAACAGCGATTTAACACAGCAGAAGTGAAGCTGTAAAACTGGGGTGTCAAATGCGGTTTGGTTGAACCTCACCTCTGAACTACACTTCATATAAATACCACATGCTACATTTCCTTGTACATATTTTTCTTCCAAGGATGTTTATATCTTCTATAATTGTTTCTAAGCTTTCTTCGCATAATCATAAAAAGGTGTTTAATACTTTGTTTTTCTTCTCAGGGTTTTACTTTTTTGAGGGTGACCTCTAGGGAGGCTTATTTTTCGTTTTTCTATGTGTTTTTAATTTGGGTCTGCATCTTATCCTTCTGAGTGTCTCACCAAAATTTCATTATGGTTACATCATAACAATAAAGACTCTTAATTAACAATAAAGAGCCAGAAAAGGGTTCAGTGCATTCTATGGGGAAGATGGAGATCGACAGGCGGATTGGTGCAGCGTCTGCTGTGAAGCGGGCGCTGTACCGATCCGTTGTGGTGAAGAGAGAGCTGAGCCAAAAGGTGAAGCTCTCGATTTACCGGTCGATCTACGTTCCTACCTTCATCTATGGTCACGAGCTTTGGGTCGTGACCGAAAGAACGAGATCCCGGATACAAGCGGCTGAAATGAGTTTTCTCCGTAGTGTGTCTGGGCTCTCCCTTAGAGATAGGGTGAGGAGCTCAGTCATCCGGGGGGGACTCAGAGTAGAGCCGCTGCTCCTCCACGTCCAGAGGAGCCAGTTGAGGTGGCTCGGGCATCTGGTTAGGATGCTTCGTAACCAGATGCCCAAACAAAGCATAAAACACCAAAATAGCAACTAATACGCCGGCAGGACGTGATAATCTTTCATAAAAACTTTGTATGCAACCAGAGTGAGCTGCTGACGTATAAATAAATAAAAGGTCAAATAATGTGGCTATGCACCTTTAAAGCTTAATCAACAAATTAACACTAACAAAAACTCAGAATAATATTGTGTTCTGATCGAGATGTTCTGGTTTATGCCAATCCATAATCTGACCAACGTCCATCTAAAAACGAATGTTAGCATATTTACTGTCAGACTGTGTTTTTTTTCAGGTGCTGTATCATCACCGCGGCGCTCTCGTCTCGTGTCAAATCACTTCCACAAATCTTGCACGTTACTTGTTTTTTGGGTTTGTGAAGCGCCAAGTGCTCCCTATATTTTGAAGACTTGGTTCAGCATTGGGGGGAAGCAACCAGGAGCTTGATTTGCCATACTGGCCCAGCGGGTCAGAGCCTTATCAGTTTGAGCTGCTGACTCAAGGCGCTGACCAGATGAAGCCTGAACCTGAAGCTGCAGAGGCAATGGAGGACATGATGGGTCCAGTTATATATGATATTCCTGCTTTGTAATCCAGGCGAGATCACCGACAGCTTTGCGCATCATGATTCATTTGTAATGTGGACACAAAGCATGGCTGATCCTCTCTTTGCTCTGACTGCAGCAGGTTTCAATACGAGGGAAGGCAGAGAGGGAAGTTCACAGCAACCGTGATGAAGTTATTTCTAGGGTGACCAGTGGCTCAAACTGGAGGCGCTGATACAGGGAGGCTAATCTGGGGCTGCCGCTCTCCGTCTGCTAGCTGGCTGTTGAATATCCAACCTAAGACTAACTTCACCGCGGTCTCACAGCAGCCCCTTCCCGGCTGCCTCAAGACACTAACGGCAGAACAGTTGGTTGCTTTCACGTAAATTCGTCAATAACACATAAAAAGTTGGTAGATTTGTCACTTTTTTGAAGAAAAAAAGTCACTGGAGGGATTGAAAAGTGCAATAGTGATCGCTATGGAGGCACAAGATGGAGCTGCATGTGTATGTTGTTGTTTTTTTAAGACGGAGCCACTTTTATAACCAACAGCAGCAGAGCTACAGACGTCACTACATCAGAATTACGTCAGGTCAACCGAAAGCAATTTTAATTCGTTTAACCCCAGGCACCAGGCGCCACACTAACAATTTTAGACACAAAAGCAGGATTTAAACAAATATGCACAATTTTTTCAAAATAATGACCAGGATATGAAGACAGTACAACAATACAACCATGTTAACAGTTTATTGGCAAAAAAAAGTTGATTTGGGGGTGAGTTACCCTTTAAGTACAATCCTGATTATGGAAGAGTTGGCATGTTGTGCAAAATGAAAATAAAACCAAAATGCAACGGCTTATATTTAGGAAGCATTTTGTAACAGGGCAGACTTTACCTGAGAAAGTTTTGTTTCTCGAATGAACTTCTGCCCTTTTCTCAGTCAGTCAGCACTATATATAAGATTTCTAAACTATTAAACTGTCTTTGTGTGGACTAACAAAAGGAAGCTTTTTTAACCTCCCACTTGTCTTGTTGAGAAAAGGAGGGAGGGTTTCAACGAAGGTGCAATCATTTCTGCTGCTGCTGCCAAAAAAGGGGGGGGGGGGGGGACAAAAGCCCAGATGTGAGAGGAGATGGTAATTCGGTCTGATCCAGCAGGGATAAGCTCTCTCTGTGGCTTTCATACTCCACACTCATCACCCGTACTGATCGAAGTAGATAATGCTTAAGTAAACACTCACAAAAAGCACACACACAAAAATCCACTTATTACTAAAATCAAACCTATAATATTTTAGCAGTGTTTTCATACATTAAGACACACTTTACAACTGGGATTTTCTTTGTGAAAATGATCTATTTATAAATAAGTGACTATAAATTTAGGTAAAGTTATAATCGGAGTAGCTGCAAGGCGCCTGCAGCAGCTGTCTGAGGCTACGTTCACACTGCAGGGAAATGTGACCCAAATCTGATCTTTTGGCGCATATGAGACCCATAACCGTCTTTTTCAGGGCAGTGTGAACAGCCCAATTACTGCAATAAAAACAAAACAATCCGATTTGTGCCACTTCCAGATGTCGCATTTTATCCGTCTTTCACGTCACTCTCCTGTCTCTCATTAAGCCGGGCGTACACTGCACGATATTTTCAATCGTTGTTCTCATATGCAGCTCAAACTGTACAACGAAACCTCAGGGTTTAAAAGTTCACAGCTCACCATCTCTGTTCGTACTGTACGGCCCGATGCTCTGATGACCTGACTGCTCACACTGTACGTATATAAACCACGTCGGACTCAGCCCCGTAGAGAGATGGCGCTACTCGGACTCGTCCACCCGGAAGCCAAATGTCAACAGTAGAAGAAGAAAAAGGCGGAAGTATCGATGCTCGCTGTTAAATATGGGGCTCACTAGAACAAAACGCGCTGATTTGGCAATTCTACGAGTTGCTCCTCCGTAGTTTGACTCCATGTCACACGTACCGCCGCCATGCTTCTCTCCACTCCTGTGTTTTCGTTTGAGAAGAAGAAGAAGAATTCCCTTGTTTGCACATGTGCAGCGCGCAAGGTTGGGGGAAATCGGCTCCTAGACGCTCGTAGCTCTGCTTCACCAGCAGGAGGCGCTCACCATCTCCTCACGAGGGCCGACTGAATTTCAAACATGTTTGATTTTCATCCGACCGTACGATTCCTGATGTGGAGGTGGTCATGAGAGGCGACTCGCCCCTCGTTACCGCCTGGATGCTACACAACGCAGGACGCACGATGCAGCTGAAACTCGGCCCGATCCAAAAAATTCTCACACGACTGAAGAATCGGCCCGATAAGGGCAAAAACTAGTACAGCTGTACGGCCGGCTTTACACATCCACACACAGTAGCAGCAGCTAGCGCTCCATAGAAGACCGTTGGTAATAGCTGTTGCACTTTCTTGTTACGTTACTTACTGTGATGTGGTCTTAATATTGTCGGCTCCCACTGATCAACAACTTTGTAGTAATAAGGAGAGATGCCGGCCGGTATAAACAAGTTTTTTTTTTTAAACAAAACTTTATTGAACACTTCTAGAAACAATTACATTCATCATCACTCTGTAAACAGTGCGCTGCTGTGTGACGTCTTCTGTTATCTGCACATGTGAGTCGTTCACAAAAAGCAAAATGGTGGCGGTCACATTTAAGTATGAACGCCGGATTTCAGCAAAAAAAATAAATTGGAAATTGTGCATCAAGATTTGCAGTGTGAACATAGCCTGAATGTCGGGAAGGCTTCTGAACCAAGGAGCACTTCTGAATGAGACATATATTGAAGAATCAGGAAGGAAAGGAGTCATTGCTCCTCTTTCTCCATCACCAAGGATCACCTGTCTGAATGTGCCAGAGGTGTTCAGGGCCAGCAGCATTTAGTGAGGCTGTTATAAAGGAAAAATAAATTTAATCTGAGGAATGACGAGTTGCCTGTCACATGGACAAGGTTGCCCTGAGATTAAATGGCAACTATTTAAATGATACGGGCTGTGTCTAAAAAAAGAAAAGGCAAAAACGGCCCTGGACCGTTTCACAGTTGGACCCATGTGTGTCCAACTGCAGATGACCCTTGTAAAGATGGACGCTTCCCCTCTCTGGGAACGACACGGGTGCCTGGCTGCTCATCATCCGATCGGACCAGCAGCAGGACTTAATGGCCCAGAAAACCGAGTCAAAGAGCAGACAGGCGGCTGGGCTTTAAACACACGCTGAGCGCTGAACACACTCAGCTGATGTCGACAATGCAGACCTTCACCCGGTAGTTTGAAATCACTAATCAAATCTGACTTTAGCAGATGACTTCTAATGTTTCACGCTTTACAGTTTCAACACACACCGACGCCTCCACCCTGTTCTCTGTGACCATGGAGGCAAGTCTAAATTAAAAAAGACAGCACAAAGGCGGTCTTCAGATAATGTGTTAAACTGAATCAGGATTTTATCAAAAAGAAATGTCGTACTTTAAAAACGGCTACCATTAAACAAAGGCAATTTTTGCCTTTTGTTTGATTAAAGCAGGAGAATATGTAAATGAAACTGGATTCAACGACAAATCAAAGCATACAAATGAAGCCAAACACTTACATAGACTGTATAAATAGACTTATAATCCTGTTGTCTCACTGTCTGACATTAAATTAGACTTCTTGAGATGTTCCTTCAATGTTTCCATATAATGTCCTGTTGAAATGATGCCAACTATGTTGTGAAGTGTGCTTCAGCTTGAGGTTACGATCTGGTTCTTTCTGCTCAGAGCAGAATGGGTAAATTATTTAAAGCAGCCCCAGACCATCACACTACCGCCAGCATGTTTTCTGAAATGCAGTATTAGGTTTAAAACAGATATAAGGGGTGCACAGCTTCCTGAAAGTTACAACTTTGTCTCATTACTCCACGAGATTTTCCCGCTTTTCCCAGAAATCTTTTTATTTTTTTCAAACGTTAAATGGACCTTTGTGTTCTTCTTAGTTAGCTTAGTGGTTTCTGCGTTAAAACTCTCCCACTGAGGCCATTTTTGTCCGGTCTCTTTCTTATTGTAGAATCATGAACTCATAACTGAGACAAGCATCTAAAACTTCAGAGTTGTAGATGTTGGTTTTTTTATGACCTCCTGGAACGGTCACAAAGGCACTCTTAGAGTAAGTTTGCTAGATGGAGAAGGTCCTGGGAGGTTCACCAGTGTTTATTCTTTATTCAGGAAAAATGATTCACTGGGATTTAAATTAGCCTTGCAACTCTTTCCAGACTGATGTCAGTGACTTTGTTTTTCTATTTCTAATAAATTTTATTCGACGAGAACATGTGTTGCTTTCTGAGATCATTCCGCCTACTTCATCTCGTCATACAGTTTCTACAGCTTTGGTGGTGATCAGGCTTGCGAACAGCTACTAAAAGTGAACCAAAGAAATGGATTGGTAACGACAGTAAATACATTATTTAACAAAGAAGGCAGTGATATTCCCACAAAAAGGTCCAGGCTTATTTGGATACTTTAATTCCTTTAATAGGGCCGGGCGATAATTCAATAATATACATCGATCGATAAAATAGTGATGCAATAGAAGTACAGTTTTCCTTCCTTTTGCATTCTAGCCTATCGTGTAGGTTAATATTACAGTCATTATATCCGCCCAACCAATCATAACGCAGATTGAGGAACGCGCCGTCCCCAAGCTCCGCCCCCTTCAAATAGTTCAGAGAGCACTTTTATTTTCTTATTTAAAAACTTGCAGCTTTGGTTGATTGAATAAAGGGTTGCGATTGAATTCAGTGTTTGTATGTTCTGTATGTAGAAATAGGTCATTAAGCATAAATATTGATATCCATCAATATGATTTCCATACTATCAATATGCTTTTTCTCTATATTGTCCAGCCCTGTCCCTTAATAGCTACAATCATAATTTGAAAGAAGCTTTTTGTATTTATTTTACTGTTTATCCAAGTAAATACAATTTTAAATCTGCTTGATGATCTAAAACATTTCAATGAGACAAAAAAAAAATAGCAAAAAGAGAAGAACTTTTCCACAGCCTGTATAAATAGATAGCTAGCACATGCATACCGTATTTTTCGGACCATAAGGCGCACTAAATATTCTTCTCAAGTGTGTAATATCTCTCCTCCACGTCCACAGCTCTCTATCCGTCTGTCAGGAGGACAGAGTAGCAGGACTACACTGCCCTGTTTCTAACTTAAGGCCAAAATAAATGTAACTTTTATAATGAATTAACTTACTAGGTTTATTGTTGCTAGCGCGTACTCCAGGCTGCCTTACATGAATGCACTTCTAGTTTAGACATTACAGTCAGGCAGTCTGGTAGACAGCTCAGGGGTCCTCAGGTAGAGACACAGTGTACCGTAATGCTCCGAATGTCCATTGAGCGGAGCAGCTCTGTTGCTAACCAAAGTCATACTTAAACATTTTAACAGTTTTTTGAGCGTATTGTACCACATAAAATCAGTCAGTAAACACAACGGTGATCATTTATAAGATGCACCTTAAATTTTTGAGAAAATCTAAGGGTTTTAAGTGCGCCTTACAGTCCGAAAACACGGTAACTCTTCTTAAGTCTTAAAAGAAACATTGAAAACTACTTAACATTTAGGTAACTTGGGGGTTAGTGTTTTGCTCAAGATGGACTCAAACTCACAACTTTCTGGGTGCCAGACAACTTACTACAGCACCGCCTTCATCTCTTTTGTTTTAATGTATTGAATTAAATATTTGTTTTTAAATCAGCAAGGTACTGACCAGAACTCGGTCACTTCTTTGAGCTACTTCTAATTTTAAGCCACATCAAACACTCTAATCAGTGAACTAAACAGAGTCAATAAAAGCTTTTGCATAGCAATTATTATGGACTGTTCATTTTACTGTGCGCTGTTAAATCTTCCATAAATTTTCTCACTCTCATCTTGCAAACCGAGAGCCACTGAGACAACTGTTCAAAGGGATGGAGCCTCTTTTGAAGCAATTAAGATGTTTAAAGAAACACTTAAGGGCTCATTATTGGTTTGCTATAGAGCTGATATGAGTGGAGGACCAACTCAATTTGACAGAAGGCGTCAAGTGTTGAGGTCAAAGGCTAATTAAGCAGAGAGGACCCTTTGCTCCTGCATTGTTAACCAATCTGTCCCCAGTGAGGATGACCGTCAGGGAGGCGTGACACCGCCATCGTCTCAGCGCTAAATCTCCATTTCAGCTACTGTGCCCCATCAGCTCACCAAATGGCATGTCAGTCTATCGTCGGGCGTTCTGACATGATCCATCCAAGAGTTATGGATATGCAATAATGGGCTGAGGCGGCCGATCAATATTTGCGTGACTTTTCTATCATTGCGCTTTAAACAAGAGATTAATTGCGAGTCGACAGCGTAAGAAAAATGCCAAAGTAAAGGACACAGGGAGAGTGAAATATATTGCTGTGGAAAGGAGGAGCGTTCTCAGCGGTGCTAAAACTGCCAAACGTGTTTATCCAAGTCGTTCAACTGTTTCAGAGAGCCGCCACGGAAACATCATTTATTAGTGCGCACCGAGCAGCTGCTCAAACCAACACAGGGAAAGTATACGAGCAAGAAGTTCCTGAGAAACCGAAATCAAATAAATCCAGAATGAGATGCAAATTATCTGAGAATGGATACAAATCACATATAGAAGACATAAGAAGAGTTTAAAACCATTACTTTTAATTACTTACAGATATTTAAGATGTTTAATGTACATTAAAATAGAATGTTGTCAATTGTGTTATTTTAAAACAAAAGTACCCAAAGTAAAATGTCTGCGTGGAGGAAAAAGGAAATTCTGAAAATAATATTTTTTTCCAAGGCAAAATGACTGCATGGGTTTCACTTTAACCCCAAAAAGCTCAACTAACCAACATAAATATTTTTTACATTCATGTGTTTTAGGTATCTTTACATTTTTTTTGTAAATATTATATTTTATGTCTGTTTAATGTGATTGTGTGTTGTAACACTTTTTTTTACTGTGTGCTGGCACTGTTGGCCAGGTCAGGCTGGCAAAAAAAAAGTAATTAATAGGACAAACCAAGTAAAATAAAGGTCATTACGTATTATTATTATTATTAATAACATCCCTTGAATCTTACAGCACAATCGATATGTAAAACTTGATGTACAGCTGATCTAAGACTGTTCAGTTAAACTCAAGATAATTTAAATTTTAAGGGTAAACAAAACCAACACCACTCAGGTAAAGTAACTCTTACTACATAAAAGTTAATTTATAAAACTAAATATAAAGGTAGACAATAAAAACTATCCATCTGCACAAGAGTATAGAACAGCAATAGACAGGATCTGCCTTATTTAGCAATTTTTTTTTATTTTTCCAAGTTCAATATTTCACAAAGCATTCTATTTTTTTAAAGGTATCAATTATGATAGTTATTTATAAACAGCTCAATAAAAAGCAATCCAAATTCTATGGGATTATTTTTGTCAAATGTTTTGAATAATCTGTCAATTATTGATTGATTTAGTTATCAAAAAAACGGCAGCAATTGTTTCATTCGAGAGTATAGAAGCAGTCTTTTGTCATGAATTCTTAATATGAGGCAGGACGGGTCCATGATTTCATGTTTATCCCAAATTCCGACCCGAATGTTGCAACTGAATTTGACATTGGTGAAACAGGCAGTCTCCCCGTGGTGCGCTGGAATAAATCTGTCATGTTGGTATTTAAGCTACTTCATATTATCTCTTACTAATACTTTCTGAAAACTGAGATCATCAAAGTATTTTGGCCCACACAGCTTCCACTTAGTGGATATTGTCTTCGTTTCTGACCGTTTTCTGTAAATGCTAGAAATGGTTCAGTTTAAAAATCACAGATGATCAGGATTTCTAAAATACTGAGACCAGCAACAACAAATCTGCTACGTTCAAAGTCACTTAAATCCTCGTTCTGATGCTCCGTTTGAACTTTATGATGCCTAAATGAGTTGCTATCATGTAAGTCAGGGGTGTGTCAACTTTTCGGTACATGGGCCAAAATTGTCAACTCAAAGGAACTCGAGGGCCAAAAATGAACAAAAAATCTTTAAACCAAAAAAATTTATGTTAATTCTTTACCTGCTCAACAAAATATGATCATATTAAATAAATAAATTTGTCATATTTCTTTTGTAGGAAATTAATGTGTAAATCACTGTAGATCCAAAGGTAAGAAAAAGGGTTTTGCTCATTTGTTGTATTAAAAGATCTTCATCCAGTTTGGAAATTATTTTGAAAAATTTAATATGACTCAAACAATAATAGACGTAACTGTTTTTTGTCTAGAAATATAAAAACAGTATTTGGCTCGGTTGTCCTTTGAAAACACTTACTGTTTTTAGCCAGTTTTAATAATTGAATTAAAGGCAGATTTTAATTGACCAAAGTCTGCATTTGAGTGATTAAATGTCATTGGATAGATGTTGAAATTAAAGAGAAAGTCAAAAGTGTGTTTATTAAAAGATGAATACTTTGTGTTGTACTTAACATTTTCAGTTGTAGGATTTTAACTACAACTGAAAATGTTAAGGGGGGGGCAATATCAGTACTTTGTACATGCCTGATGATTGGGGATTTCATATTTATCTTTACAACCAATTCCACAGGGAAATATTAAGAAGTCTGGTGAGTGTACAGGTAATATCACGATGTCTTAGCTTTAGCAAACATTTGGCATGTTTAACTCCTTCTCAATCTATCATCAGCACTTCGCGCAGCCCAAACCTAGAGAAACGTTGTTTTTATTCAACTGTTGTAAGGATTACTTTCCTAATATAATAAACTGCAGGGTCAAATAAGTCAGACATGAAAGGCACTGGTTGCACATTCTTATCAGATACGGAGACTCCGCTCAGGGAGTAGGAGTTTTAAGATGCAACAGCATTCAACAGAAGCCCGTTTTATTTTATTTCAAGCCAGCAGGACAGTGTGCGTAAGAGAGAGAGAGAGAGAGAGAGAGGGAGAGACAGAAAGAGAAATAGAGAGCGAGGATAAGAGGACATAAACTACACTGCCCTGGCCATTTAATGTCTCCACAGCCCCAGGCCTGTGTTAATGGTGGGGTTGTACAACACATTACTATGGTGCTTGTGACCTGAGCAGACAATTATACTGGTATTTAGCCCGTCCACAGCCCCAGAGGCTATCAGGGCACTTACCGGCACAACAAGCGAGGGAGGAGGACTTGACAGGTCTCACAGGAGTTTTATTCTGTAATCAAGGACCAGGACAAACGCTTAAATGGGTCCTACAAGGCCCCCAAAGGGCTTTTAGTTAAAGCTTGCAGTCATTTTTAATTTGCTCAATTTTAAGGTGAACTAAACAGGGCGGGTTGTTACAAACTACAGTTGTGATTGATATTAAATACAGATCTAATAGAAGTGGACTAAAATAACTCAAAACTTGATTTGTTTGGTTTTCTGTAAAGCCCCTTGAGATTAGTGTTGTTGTGAACCATTTAAGTTTTCATCATCACTAAGCTGGTTCACCCACATGGCGTGCCACCAGGAATTTTGGGCCCCATGACAATAAAATCCAAATAATCCCGAAAAGTTTATAACATAAATAAAATTTTCTTTTTGGGGGCCCCATTCGCTCAGGGCGTTGGAATTGTCATAATTTTCACCTCTTATATGGTGCCTCTGCTTGGGATTCACAGTAGCCATGTTTATTTACATTTGTCAAGTGAATATTCAGCAAAATTTTAAAACATCGCAAAAAATTAGTCATGTTTCGATCCACTGGTTTGGAGCGAACTAACCAGTCTATGCAAAGCGTAAACTCGCTACCTTACATATCTTAAAAACGGAGAGAGGTTTTCAGGAATGTGTTGCTATCTGGCAAGTTGTAACTGTTCGTTAACTCGCAGTAGCGACGTTAAAACCTGTCCGGAGACGTAGAGAAAGAAATCCGATTCTATGTGCGTTACGTGAATATCTGAGAGGACGCTGACAGCAGAAGCAGCTGATCAGTCACGTTAGGTAAATGTTCGCAATGTCAGAACTTATTTGACAAATGTGTTCTGTTTCCCATTTTGCGCATTAAAAGAGATAGCTACAAGTTTGACTCCTCCCCACCAGTAGATGGCGCACTCGTCCATTCCCCTTCCAACTGTACTGTTTGCCAGCTGGCTGCCAGGTTCGGTAGCATTAGCATTAGCATTAGCATTAGCATAATGGTTAGCATTAGCAAACATCTAACTTATCAGTCCAGAAGGAAAGCGGCAACATCTGCATGGCTTCTGAGCCCTTTTGCTTCCTCAAGTCTGCACCGACGTTTAAAAGCTTGACCAACTTTCACCCTGGTTTTGCTTCTTTTTGTCCCTCTTGAATCCGAGAATTGTAACGCCGAGAAGAAGCCATTTCTCAGCGCCATCACATGAACAAACTCACTACTGGCTTGTATAATTTTTTTAAATGATGGTTTAGAGCAGGGGTCACCAACCTTTTTGAAACTGAGAGCTACTTTATTGGTACTGTTTCATACAAAGGGTTACCTGTACTGACCTTTGAACTAAAGAGTCAGAGCTCACCTTAACTTTATGTAATATAAACATGTTTTAAAATTTATGTAAATACAAGTTTGATTAAAAAGGAAGCTCACTGGAGGGTTTTACTATTTTTTTGAACAGGCTTGAGGGCACCACATATGATCCTGGGTGCTATCTGATGCCCACAGGCACCATGTTGATGACCCCTGGTTTAGAGTCACAAATCAACTACGATGCTCTTAATGTAACATGGTAAGAGTCTGGACTGCAGAAAAAGAACTCAAACCTGTATAATATTCCCTAATGCAAGACTGAACCATGTTTATCTATATACATAATTTAACAATGATTTAAAACAAAGACTTAGACTTTACAGTCATTCAACTGCCCATTCTCAATGTACATTTGAGTAAACCATGTCGCAAGGCTCTGAGCATAAACAGACGACAAAAGAGAAACATTATAAATACATAATGTTTGTCATTTGTCAGGAACGCAGCAGCAAACCAAAAAAGACATTTCATATGTACTGCAATGTTATGTTTAACTACGTATGAATAGTGCAAGTGTTTGTATGGATTTGTTTTAATAATTTGTCTCTGACGTCAATAAGCATATTTGTTTGCCCACAGAGTCCTACATGGACAGCAAGCCACACATCTCACTGATCTCATCTCCTCACGCTCACTTAGATCCAACAATCCAAACCTGCTGCAGATTCCTCGCATTCACCTGTGGGGGCCGAGCCTTCTCGGGTTTTAACCCTCTGCTCAAGAAACATTTCTAATTTTTCACACTGCTTCTGGGTGATTCTGGTTTTACCTGTCCTCGTCCTTTTTTTAAAGCATGTACTTGTGTCAATGTTATGTTGTTTATGATTTTGTCTGTAAAAGGTGCTATACAAGTAACTTGCTTATACAATGTTTGATTTTGTATCCTTTTATCCTGGCTTTTGATTGTCATTGGACTATTTACCCAAACTCTAGCTGAACAGGGTCAGTAACCCTGGGTTGACTTGCATTCATTGTTAGGGTAAGTTACGCTGGATCTATTAAAGAAACCTGGATATGTTGAACTTGCCAAGTGCATCAACCCTCCAGACAACTCAGGTCTTCTGGCTTAAATCTAATCTTGGTGAAGCAGCATTTAGTCCTTATGCTCCACTAATCTAGAACAAACTCCCACAGGACTACAAAAGTGCTGAAACCCCGAGTTTCTTTACATCAAGGTTAAAACCTATTTGTTTAGAATTGCCTTTACATGTTAATGTTGAAGTTTGTAGTTCAACTTGCTTTGTATCTTGGCCTAGTGCTACTATTCCACTGCATTGTGATTTCTTCTAATGTTTTTCCTTTGTCTCTGTAATGTTTTCTTTTTTTTTGTTCACATACAGCAATTTGGATCGTCTTGTTACTGAAAAGTGCTTTATAACCAAACTTGCCTTGCCTGGTAGCAAAGGGCCCTTTAAAAACTTTAAAACTCTTCTGGGATAATCCTTTTAGTTTCCGCTCTGGTAATGAATCAACAGAGGAGACGTAGTAAAGTTGGTGATGTTTTAAACCTACCAGTGATGTAGGAAATGAACTCTGGCTACATGACATGAAACAGCGCTTAACTTTGAAAAGGTCACCTCTTTGCTGTGAGCTACCTTTTTGTTTAGGTTTAATAAATCCAAAAGAGTGAAAGGCCTGTGTGGCGGCTCCAAAATGAGCGTGGCCTGAGTGAGAGGCAGAGGCTCATGCTCCTAAATGGGTTTGTGAAAGAGTGAATGGCAGAAAAGTAATCTGACCTGAAAGCAGGTAAAACCCATTTTATCCGCGAAACAAAGAAACGTACTGAAGGCAGCGTCTCAGCTGTGTTGTTTTGCTTTCCCTGCTTATTCTTCAGGGGAGGCTGACAACCTGAAACGACGGACTTTATACGCAGTAACTCACTTTGGTGTACAGTAGAGTATGGATTGAAGCGAGAAAAATCAATAGAATATCATCTAGAAAGATAGTAATGGATTTCTAACTTAATGGGCTCACACAGGTCTATCGATTAGCAGGATGAAAATCTGCAATACCTCAACAATCTGATTTGCATTTAAATTACAGTACGCACTGTGCTGACACCAATATAACAACACAGACAAACGTATAGCCCGTACAGCCGCGCTCGATCATGAGGTCTGACTGTGGTGTAAATCTGCTTTTAAAAAAGTAAGTAAGGAAAAGTTGCTGTGCTGAGAGCTTACAAACTCCTAAATTCTGTTGTTGGGACAAGGACAGAAAATGTCACCTATAAGTCTGAAGCCATAACTCTCTGCAGGGCAGCTCATCTGAGCCGCCCTGGTTTGATCCCGAGGAAGAGAGGCGGCGCGGCGAAGAAACACTGTGGATGTCTCTGTGTATGTGTATATTTGTACGTGAGTGAGTGGGTGGGGGGGGTGGCGGTGTGAGATGAGATGTTGAGAGGGCGGGGAGGCGGGGAGTTTGATGGACTGCACTGTCACCTCCCGGCCGGCGATTTACAGCGGCGGGGCTGCTGACGAGCGCGGGGCAGTAAACAGGCCGGCCGGGGGCGTATTTCACAGGGAGCTGGCTTTTATGAAGAACACCGGGATGGCTCTACCCACGGCTCCGCCCGGACCGCCGTGACGGATGGAGAAAGACGCATGACAAGCTTCATCATTGTTTGTAAATCTTAACTGTTCCCGCTCACTAACTCCAGAAGGCAATTTTGCGGAGACAGCGAGGCCTGCGAAGGGGGAGGACAAGGAGCGGGGGGGAGGAGGAGGAGGAGGAGGGGAAAGGACAGCGTGGCACTCTTGAAGGTTATTTGGATCTCTGTATTTGGCCAAATGATTAGCCTTTTCCTGGGAGGGAGATAAATCTGCCAGGGCGCTGTTTGCAGCCATGAAGGAAGGGAGGAAAGGAAGTCTCAGAATCACAGAACCTGCGTCTTCTCAGACTGATCCAGAGGAAAACAACACGACAACGCCAAATCCATCGCCTCACACAACTCAGCTGAAAGGCGTTCTTCTGAGACAGTTTTAATTTCTCGGATTACTGAGATTAATCTGTCAATCCCCAAAAACAAATATGATTGATTTTATATACATCTGCTATTAAAGGAACTTTTTTTATAGATCAGAACATACCATAAAGTCATTTAAACTTTTGGATTGTTGATCTGGTCGGTTCAGTAGTAGAGGGGGTTGGTGTTAATGGATTTAACAACAGGTGCACTACAGGAAAGGTTCGGCAGGTGGAGGCCTCAGTCCTTTGCTTTTACTGCTTTCAGTAGTTTTGCGTTTGCCCAGGCTCAAAGTCAGTACTGGTAGCATGAGGCGATACCTGGACCCCACAGAGGTTGCACAGGCAGTCCAACGCCACCAGGATGGGACATCAATTAATGCCATTGCCAGGGTTTATTTTATTTTATGCTTGGAGGAGAGGGCTGCACAGTGGCACAGTGGGTAGCAAATCCTGGGTTTGAATCTGGGTTCAAATCCAACCCTGGGTCTTTCTGCATGGAGTCTGCATGTTCTCCCTGTGCATGTGTGGGTTCTCTCCAGGTACTCCGGCTTCCTCCCACAGTCCAAAAACATGACTGTTAGGTTAATTGGCTTCTCTAAATTGTCCTTAGGTGTGAGTGTGTGCGTGAATGGTTGTTTGTCCTGTTTGTCTCTGTGTTGCCCTGCGACACACTGGTGACCTGTCCAGGGTGAACCCCGCCTCTCGCCCAGTGAACGCTGCAGATAGGCACCAGCACCCCCCGCGACCCCATGAGGGAATAAGTGGGTCAGAAAATGGATGGATGGAGAGTCCAGGTGTCAGGTAGTTACTCTAGGGGAGCTGGACAGGACCGTTGGAGGCCCTTAACCAATCAGCAGGAGTGGTATCTGCCACTGGTGTGAATGTCTCTGACAAAACCATTAGAAACAGACTTCATGAGGGTAGTCAGAGGGCTCGATGACTGACATTCGCCAGAAAAACACCAGAACTGGCTGGTTCTGCTCTGACGCCCTGTATTTACACAGGTTTACTCCCAGGTCATGGGACAGACGTGAAAGGGTCTAGAGAAGCTTGTGCTGCCTGCAGCATTGTTCAGGAGGACCAGTTCGGTGGTGGGTCAGTGTTGGTCTGGGTTGGCATCTACATAGAGGGGACACACAGACCTGTACAGGATAAATATCAGCACCCTGACGTCTATTAGTTATCAGGATGAAGTCCTTAGACCCATTGTTAGACCCTTTGCTGGTGCAGTGAGTCCTGGGTTTGTCTTGGTCCATGATAATACCCAACCTCATGTGGAAGGAATATGCAGGACGTTCCTGGAGGGTGTTGACTGGCCTCCATGCTCCCCTGACATTAATCATCTCTGGAATATCATGTTTAGGTCCATCTGACGCTACCAGGTTGCTCCTCAGACTGTCCAGGAGTTCAGTGAGATATATATATATATATATATATATATATATATATATATATATATATATATATATATATATATATATATATATATATATATATATATATATTGATTGACATATTAATGATAGGGAAAAAAGGGTCAATATAAAAAGTTCAATAGAATAACAGTTTTCCTTCCTTCTGCATTCTAGCCAATCATGTAGGTTAATGTTACAGTCATTACATCCTCCCAACCAATCACAACGCAGACCCAGGACCCTTCAAAGTGTTCAGAGAGCATGCGTTCTTTTTTCTTTTTTAAAGACTTGCAGTTTTGGTCAAATCAGGTTTTGGTTGAATAAAGGGTTGAGTTTGAATTCAGTGCTTGTGTGTTCTGTATCTAAAAATGGGTTCCTAAGTAACAGCATAAAATGGTCAGGGTTGCACTTAAAATATATGTTTTGAATTTGTTGATAATTATCGATATCGATCAAAATGATTTCTATTTTATCAATATGCCTTTTACTATATCGTCCAGCCCTAGGAGGAGACACCCGGGGCTTCACGTATCATCTCATAAGCAGCCCCAACAATGAAAGCACGTATATAGAGCTACTAAGTAGCATGTTGAGTTGCTGTAATGACATTTCAGCAAATCAGACCAGCCTGTTGCATCAGTTTATGCAGTTTCCCTGTTGATCATTTTCCTTTTTATCAAATTATCTGCCACCTTTTGCTAATGGCATGTTACCTATTCCTCGTCAGTCTGCATGTCTAGCAGGATGTTTTCTTCCAGCTGACATGTGAAGTGCTCCTTTAAGCCTTCTGAGCAGCACACACACACACACACACACACACACACGCACACACACACACACACACACACACACTAATAAACAAGCCTCTGCTTTGCAAAAAACGTTGTAAAATCAGAAAGTGAGATACAGTTATGAATCCCTCATCCTCCATAAGGCTTTGAAAGTAAATACTTGTGTTTTTTTAGGTCAAACTCTCTTTATGTAAATTTATTTAATTTCTGCTGATGATTGGTCTCTTAGTTGACTCTAAATGTGGGACCACCCGCTGAGATTGTTATTTTCTTGTAATGGAGCATGGCAATTCACGGTGTGGAGCTAAGGTGGGACCCTCACAGCAGAGGGACAGCTGAAGGTGATAAACAAGCAGCGCTAAAGGGGAGATGTGGGGGTCCTAAGCCCTGCGATGCTGGTGGTGTCATCGCTCCCTTTCAGTAAAAAACAAAAGACTTCTGAAGCTCTTCCTCTGTCCCTCGCATGGGAAATAACATATTGCTACGAGAAACGACTATGTCTCTATGACAGGTAAAGAAAAAAACTGAGCTAGATCTGGATTTGTAGCAAAAGAGATAAAAGGTTTGTTAATACTTTTAAAAGTTTGCGTCCAAGAAAGTAAGTTACCATATAACCTCAACTCAAGTGAAACATTACTGAGAACAATGAAACCAGGCAATATTATTTAGTATCATAAATAAATACATTTTATTTGTGAAATGCACATTAGAGGTATTTCACATCAGACAAAATGATCATTAACTGCGTATTACGTGGAATTCTTCTGAACCAGCTTCAGCAAAGGCCATTTCTGGATTAGGACAGTGGTTCTCAACCTTCTTTGCTTCAAACCCACATGCCTGCATGTTTGCACTGAAACATGATTGAAAAATGATCTATTTATCAGAAATACTTTCTTTAAAAAAAACAGATGCTGACAATCCTTTTTATTAATTTTTTTCCATTGATGTCCTTACAATTTTTTTCATAAAACTGCTTTTTCATCACAGTCATGGTTATACTGTATCTCCTCCATGATGGAAATATGACACAGAAATCACTCGCCACATTCGGTAAAGCTGCCGTTTTACTAATACATTTATTGTAATTCAGTTATTCTTTAAGGGTAAGGTCAATGCAAGACAGCTTTAATTTAATTTGTCCAGCCTTCTCCCTATGGTCTGAAGCTGAACGATAAGAAGAACAAAAGTTGATTTCCTGGACAGATTTAGAGTGAAAACTGTCTTCTAACACGAGAAAGTGTTGCCTTAAATCAGGTCCAACAACTGTCTTGAGTGCTACTGACATATAAGCGCCAGGAAGTGCTGGATCTGTATGTGAGGCCTTTGATAGAGGACAGAAAAAACAGCTGACCTCATGACAATAGAAACCCTGCTGCTGACGTTACAGCGAAAAGCAAAAGAAATAAACGGAAACCTGTTTGTTGACTCCAGCACAAAGCTAATCAAAAATGTACATGTGAAATTATTCGGCAGGAAAACCTCACAGGGCTTTTTTGGGGGGAAACGTTGGTCTACCAGAAGGGTGAAAATGACTTCATAAAACACAAAACGCCGCATTTGTATAACGTGCTAAGCTAACATTACAACATGGATATTTGATAGTAACATAGAAAGATCAGTAAAACTCTTGAAGCTGCATCAGCGAAGTTGTAAACCGCCCGGACAACTTAAGCTAACGCTAGCTTAGCGTCACGGACAGCCCAGTGACTCTAAAACAGCAAAACATCATACAAACATGTGTTCAGTCTTTGTTGTCTATAGGTTAATGTTTTAATTAGTTTTTAAGTCGTACAGGAGCAGCATATAGTTTTGAAAAGCCTGCAGCGCCTTATTGTGGATAAAGGCGGTAAAGTATACTCCTTGGTTAATGTTGGTCAATATGAATTACCTTATTATTCATAAACATATTATACATTTGACATATATCGCACCTGCCTATAAATTGCAGGGTACACATTTTGGGTCACTTACATAATGGAATAAATTGAAACTAGGCCTAAAATAAATGAAACATAAAAAAAAAGAGTACATTAAGATTACATTTGATTTTTATTAACTAAAATTAAACTGGAAATGTTAAAAGCCTGATAACTGACCTGTTTTAATCTCAAAAACATACCATCAGTTTTCAAGGCAAGCTGCGTGTATGATCATTAATCTGGCACAATACTTACACCATACTTATAAAGAAATTTAAGTTTTCTTTAGTATTATTTTTGCGCAGCGCCAAACTTAATTGTGTTTGGAGTGAAAACCTTGCACATTCCTGTGAATTTATGCCGGATGAAGAGAGATTAACGATGAAAATCTCTGGATTATACCCTCACCTGCATGCATCCATGCTGCTGCTGTTTGCCTATGTTCTCGGACTGATCATCAAGCAGCACACAGTCAGAAACGGTGAATAAAAGACAGCGCTATTGCTGTTTGCAACTAGGGGCCTTCTGATTTCATCTTTCAGAATTCTTACAGCAATTTGACTCACAAAAGATTGTCATCAACATAGATATTATACAGTTTTTTCCTCGAATTGTATGCTTAAAACAGAGACGTTACATTCAACATTCTTCATTTGCCATATATGTAATTATTATAAGTCCAGCACGCAGCACAACGTACCCTGATCCAGTCTTTTTTAGGCTCTTCATAGGATTTTAAAATAGTCGGCCGATTTTTTAAAGCCTGAGAGACGGCACACTTAACGATAAAGAAATCGTAGATAAAACACGTTTGCTCGTACAGCGTGGTGGCCGGTCAGACGGCAATCACAACACACCACACACGAAGAGATTTCACTCAGGATCATTCCGATATTAAGACGGGAAATCTTGCGAATGTTCTCAAGAAAAAACCTGAGTTCAGAGTAAATAAACAAAATAGAAACAATAAAGAAAAGGCGTTGGTTAAACAAGTGGAGACAACGCGAACGGGGGGGGGGGGGGGGGGGGGGCTCTACGTTTGCTCCACTATGACATGGAGGCGAGATGAGTTTCCTTCACTGTACTTTCTGATTGGCTACACGTCACAAGACAATCCAACATGTTGAATATCCCCGATTTGAGATCGGAGCGGTCCCCAAGTTCCACCGAGTGAACCCGATCACTCTTAGCACTCCACAGACAGCAGGAATGTCTCTTAAGAATATCTTAAGAGACACGCCGATAGTCGCCGCCTGTCGGAAGGGGAAGATCGGTGCCGTGTGGTAAATCAGCCTTAAACCAGCTGACGCTAACAGAAAAATTATGAAGGATTTATTCAATTAAAGAGCATTTTGTTCAGTATATCTAGGTCGGTGGCAAGATGATGGTGGGCGTGTCGATTCATTTAGAGAACATTTAGAGAGCAAACATGGCGTCCAGTCTGTTCCTCTCAAACTATTAAAGCATGTTTCATAAGAAAAACCATCCCACAAAAACACTATTGTAACAAGCTTGCTGTGTGAAGAGCATAAAGATTTACTGAACATAAATAAGGAAGACAGAGTAGGAACGGTTTTCACACAATAAATCTTTAATCTGCAGAAATTAACCCTGTGTTCTCAGTTTTTTCCACCACTTTCACTAAACTTACTCTTATTATGCACTTATCTACATTCTTTAGATATTTCCAAAAGAAAAAAAAACCAACACTTTACTAAACATGTTAAGCAATACACATAATCTGATTTGCCCACATTCACTGGTAATAAGGAAGGCATAAACTCCAGGCAACCAACAACGCTTTGCTGAGATTCCCATCTGAGGTTTTGCTAACCGCAGAGCCAGAAACCTACAGCTGCAGCAATCAGAGATCAAATCTACCCCCTCTGTAAACACGATGAAAAGAAACAAAGCTGCATTGTTTGGGGTTTTGTGAACAGGCCTGTACAGTTTATGGTGTATTCTAATTTATAATTCCCAATGATACATTTAAATCATTTATGGAGTACATATTAATATATTTTCTGTTGTATTCTGAGCATAAGGAAAGCATTCAGCTGATTAAAGCTGTAAAGTGCGACCTTAAAAGCCACTGATGAGATCCTGCATACATGGAAAGTACTGGATTTGCAGTAAAGTTTAGTACAAGTGAAAATGAAATTTTATGACACTCTTGACTTGAATGCAATCCTCCCTCGGATGTTCTGTTGATAAACTCTGGGTAAAAATTTATGGAGCCTTATAAGTGTGTGTGTTGGAGTGTTTCTGTGTTACTCACAGACTGCCATGGCCTCAGAGCAGCCGTTGTTCTCATCCAGGCTGACGAAGGGGGGCACGCAGGTGGTGGAACCCAGACCCGGGGTCAGGTAGGTGGCTCCCGGGTAGTAAGAATGCATCCGGTACTGAGAGGACATGCCGTGACCAGGGAGGCGGCCATCCCCATGTGGCATCTGCTTTGTTTAAAAAAAAAAAATCAAAATAAAATTGTCAAATTTAAATGCAAACTGGGAGAAAATATATTTTATTGTGTTTTTTGGGGTTTTACGTGGATAATAGGTGATATGCTTCACCTTGACCTGCCCGGAAACTCAAAAATCCTCTTCTTCCAATCAGTGAACTTGAATAAGCGCTACAAAGCCACACTGTTCATTCAGGCTGTTACAGCAGAGAGTGTGCCGGTCATTTTACTCCTTCATCAGTTCATGCCTCTGCAGCTTTAGTTGATTTATATTCAACTTTAAATCCAAATCCAATTTACTTATAAAGCACATTTAAACAGCGCTGTACACACTAAGATACATTTAAAAAAAATAAAAGCAAGCCACCTAAAACACTCATAAAATAGAACAAAGACAATATAGGAGCAAGTCAACTCACAACTAGTCAAAAGCTACAGAACTAGAACAAAAAACTAGAACATCTGGGCTTCAGCACACCCCTTCGCAACTGGCTGCTGGACTTCCTCACCAACAGACCTCAGTCGGTCCGGGTCGGACAGAACACCTCTGATGTCATCACCCTCAGCATGGGCTCCCCTCAGGGCTGCGTCCTGAGCCCCCTGCTGTTCACCCTGATGACTCATGACTGCGTCCCCAGGTTCACCACCAATCACATCGTAAAGTTTGCAGACGACACAACGGTGGTGGGCCTGATCAGAGACGACAACGACCAGGACTACAGAGAGGAGGTGGAGCAGCTGGTGGGCTGGTGCAGAGACAACGGCCTGATCCTGAACGTGGAGAAGACGAAGGAGATCATCGTCGACTTCAGGAAGAACCGGCCTCACCACGCTCCACTGCTCATCAACAGCTCAGCTGTGGAGGTGGTCAGCAGCACCAAGTTCCTGGGGGTGCACATCACGGACAACCTCACCTGGTCTGTGAACACCACGTCACTGGTGAAGAGGGCACAGAAACAACTGTACTTCCTGCGGAGGATGAGGAGAGCCCACCTGTCCCCGCCCATCCTCACGACCTTCTACAGAAGCACCATAGAGAGTATTCTGACCAGCTGTCTCTCTGTGTGGTGTGGAGGCTGCAGTGCCTCCGACTGGAGGAACGTGAGGAGAGTGGTGAGGACAGCAGAAGGGATCATTGGGGCTCCTCTTCCCTCCATAAAGGACATCTCATCTCAGCGCTGTGTGTCCCGAGCCCGTAACATCATCAGGGACCCCTCACACCCCCACCATGGACTGTTCTCCCTGCTGCCCTGCAGGTTTTAGATTTTATTGAGAATTTAGATTGAGAAAGTTGGCGGTTTCTCAACAATCCTGATGTCAAAGTCCAACATGTCTTGCTAAGATTGATTTCACCTTCGCTATTTGATAAAGTTGATAAAAACTTTTCTGAACACTGCTAATATGTTTCTCAAATTTAAAATCAGAGTCAAAATGTACCCCCAGATTGGTGACACAGTCCCTGAGATAGAATGACAGTGAGCCAAGATCTACGTTTAGGGAGGGACAGCAACTCGGTCCAAACAACATAACTTCTGTCCTGTTCTCTTTTAAACTGAGTTCAGAGAAAGCCGTGCTTCAATGTCCTCAAGACAGTGTGTGAGTTGCTGGACGGTGTTGTTTTGTGTCAAGGGGAAATAGATCTGGCAACCATCACCATAATAGTGAAATTAAATGGCACATTTCCTAAAAACAGGGGGGAGTAGGTAGAGAGCAAATAAGAGAGGGCTGAGAATTGACCCCTGAGGGACCCCATTTGGAAGAGGAGCTGTGGAAGACATGAAGTTGTCTATTTTAACACAAAACCTCCTACTAGTTAGGTAGGACCGAAACCAATCAAGGGCGACACCCCTAATGCCCACACAGTGCTCAAGGCGAGAGATTAAAATACTGTGATCAACAGTACTGGCTGCAGCGGACAAATCTAAAAGCACTAAAACAGCAAACTTTCCAGAGTCTGTTGACAACAGTATATCATTAAAAACCCTCAGAAATGCGCTCTCTGTACTGTGAAGGGCTTTGAGCCCAGACTGAAACGGCTCAGTGATACCATTGTCCTCTAAACATGGTAACAACTGGTTGTAGACAACCTTCTACAAGATTAGAGATGGGCCTGAAATTAGAACAGAGAGAATGGTTGAGGCCTATTTTTTAAGAAATGGAAATACAAATGCTTGCTTAAAGACTCCGGAACTGTACCAGAGGAAAGACTACTGTTGATAATCTGAAGTACACCTGGTCCAATTGTAACTCATACTTCTTTAAACAAGCGAGGTGGGATGGAGTCTGTAGGGGAACCAGAGGCCCTTATATGACCAACTGTGTCCTTTAAAAAAGAGAGGGACATCGACTCAAACTGATTAAAAACAGATGAATAGTGCAAAGGAATAGAAGGGTCATAGGAGCACTGAAAGATACAAGCTCTAGTTGACACAATTTTATCAGCGAAAAAGTGGAGGAAACTTTCGCAGGTTTCAGTGGAAGCGTCAAAACCAACAAACTTGAAGGTTGAGGTATGTGAGAAACCTCCGTCTCGCTTGGATTTCTGACTTCTCGGGGCCTACTCGCTGATTTCTGCGCCTTTACATTGCAAAAAGGGAACTAAATGTATGTAGAAATTTCTTGAAAAGAGTATATTTGTCTTTGATTTGAGTAGGTAAATAAGTATATCTGCCAATGGAATAAGAGTTTTGCACTTAAAATACAAACAACTCATCTCCATCCTCTTATTGCAAGTGCAATATATCTAAATATCTTATTTTAGGGGTCAAAATACTAATTCCATTGGCAGATCATCTCAGTTAGCAGCTCAAATCAAGGACAAATAAACTCATTTAAAAAATATTTACTTATTTTACGTTCCCTTTTTGCAGTGTACTCCTTACATGCCGTGCAAATAGATAAGAATGTTATTTAACTTTATAGTTGTGCAACAAATCACACTACACAGAAACTAAACCAGCTCCTGCTTTGCCGCGGCCTTTAATTACTTTCTCTTGACAGTGCGGCGGTACCTGGAAAACATTTGGGAACCGCAGAACAAATACTTTTTATCTTTTCAATAAACAAGAAAGAAATACTCTAAATTTGAAGGAAACCAGACAATGTCTGAGGCTACATTTACACTTTTGATAAAATGACGGTTTCATGGGAATAAATATAATTCAGTTCTAAAGGAGAACATGATGTTCTCCGTCAGTCCACCCCCGGTGCAAACACTCTGCTGTGGCTACGGTGTTTGGTTCTGTTGGTCACAGCAAACTGTAACAAAAAGGTTACAAAGCAGAGAGAGCAAATAACACCGGCACACAAACGCTTTTCTGTAAACACTGTAGCAGAAAGCTGCACATAGCCCATTCCTTTCTTCCAAAGCAGCTACAGTTTAAACATAGATTACACATAAATTATTTACATACCAGCCCGTTTTCTTTATAGGACTTTTTCCCTCAGAATGTCTCCATGTTGACCAGTGTTCATACATCCCTGTTATAACTGTTGCATTCATTGTATTACCTTATTCATGGTTTGCTCCCAACCACACCTCAGAAATTCAATGGGGACACATTAGCAACCAAACAACGGACAGGAAATCATCATTAGCTGCAACAAATGCTGGCTTTCTCCAGTCCTCTGAAAACTTTAAGGCGAGCTGTCTACTCAGCAGCATGGCTGCCTCGCTGAGGGTTTTCAATTTCATTTTTATGGAATTTGATTTCTGTCAGCCTGTAATATGTCACCCATATTGTCCACACCATCAGCTCTGCGACAGCTTTATAAACTGTTATTTAAGCTACACTCTGCTCCTGTATTGGGCTGTGAAAAATACAACAGAGATTGGAATGGAGTCTTCAAAATGCTCTAAGCTTTTAGCTCCCAGGACACAAAACTGTCTTAACAAAAGTTGCTCACAAAAAGTTTATTTTTTCTTTGGTTAACATGGATGTTAAACAATCGGATCAGGTATATACTGTAGATTTGGTCCAAATAAAGGATCCAGTGGAAGATGTAGATCCACATGGATGAACTTTCCTGTATGATTTTCTATCAACAGCTGATGAACCTTTGCCAGTGTACACTATATTGGTGCCGAAGTTACAATAAATTAAAGCAGTATTTTAAACATGTTCAAAAACACCTCTAGATTCAGTTTAATTGACTAGTCAAATCGTATAGTTAACCTACATGTCTGCAACAAAAAGTAGAAAAACTATACAATACGCTGGACCATGAACAAAGCGGTGAAGCAGTAAAAACAGAGATGTTAAGATTTGGGCCAATATCGATTATAGCCAATAACCGGTAATTACAGATATTTTTATTATAGTTATTTCCCTACCGTTGACAGAGTGAAAATAATTACCACACTGCTGACAATGCTTCTCTACTTCAGTCTCCTTAATCCTTTGCTGCATCATTATCACATGAACCTCTCCAAATTTATAGTTGGCACTATTCTCAATTTTAGAGCTATACAGAGATTTTTTTAAGAAGGGTGATAAATTGCCTTCTACGTATTTGCTTTGCTCTAAAAAAGACAATGAATATACTCTTTATAGGGCTGTGCGATATGACTGAAAAATTGATCACAAAATAAGCCTTTTATATCAGTCGGTATCAACAATTATTGAGTAGTTTTGTTCACCTATTTGAAACAAGGACCAGGGAAAAAAAGCTCAAATTTAGACTGAAACCCTAACCTTATTAAAGAGGTGAGAAATGACTAACCTAATTTTAAAAATATAAATAAAATCTTCACATATTTACAAAAAGGCTAAAACGTCAACGGTTCCAAGTTCCAGACTTAAGCCTGACTGAGCTTCATGCAGGGTCCGTCAGTGATAGGGTGAGTTTATTTGTAGTCAGGTAATCTACACATGCATCTGCCCATTAGGTTACGTATTACAGCATAAAATGTGGAAACACCAATGCCAGCAAATAACTGACTTGCACTATTTCATCTCAGCATCCTAAACAGCATCTGTCATTAAATGCCACCTTAAGTCTCTGCACACTGCCTTGCTTATATTATATTTGTATATTATATTTGCATTATATTTGCTCGTATAATTATTAGCCTGGACTATTTGAAGTTGGAAACTTGTTGGACAACTTGTCACCAGTCAAATCTTCTATATCCTTGGCCTGAACGTATTTTTTTTATAGATTTTAACACCTGCTACTTTTTGGTTAAGTAAATTCTTAATGGATGGTTGAAATAAGATGCTGCAGTGTATTGGGATTTTTGTCAATGTACCCTGATCCATGCCTATACATTAGATAAATATGTATTTAATCATTTGCAGATACAGGAAGGTTTTGAGAGTGATGACTCACTTTATTGTGCCTGAGTTTAAAAGGTTGTTCAGAATAATTAAATTTCAAGTGTAATTTTCCACAAATTTAAAAGCCAATCAAAACACCTCTCATACCAATATGAGCCTTTATTCCCCCACTGATAATTTGGTAAACATCTTCCAGCCTTAGTTTCTTTTTAATACTGAGACTACAATAATTCACTTAACAGTTTAAAGTTAAAGAATAATTTAATTTGCCTTAGTTTCACTTCTTGTAATTGTCTTGCATATGTATAAGTAGAGATCTACTCCAAACTATTTTTGCATTTAAGTAACAACCTATAACAGAGCAAGATGTGCAATGCATATTCCTATTGCTAAATGTTTACACACATCTACAGCACTTCTTAAAAACTAAACGTTGTCTCTCAGGGGAGGGCCTTTTTACCGCCCTGACAGTGCCTGTCTTCTTATCTGGCACCATCTTCTGTCTGGAAGCTCAGTGCCACCCTTATTTTATCATCATCCACCTGCATGACAGCCAAGCACCGAGAGCACGGGAGAGAAGAGGAGAAGGTAGATGGCCTTACATTGATAACAACCGCATTGTTTCCTCTGGGGCTGCATGTTAAAAAGGGATTAGTTGACACCTCAAGTTCACTCAGCGAAGATATCTGCTAACACTGGATTATTTATATGGACTTTATTTCATAGCTCAACACAAAGTAGCGCAAAAGGAACTGACACGTGGCTTTATAGCTTTAACAATTAAAAAGATGAAAAGTGTAATGCGGATTTGTGTTCAGGCCCCCTGAGTCTAACCTTGCCTGCAAGATAAATTCTGGCGTTAATTCTGCGTCCACAAACACACAAGAATCCATCTTCTACCGCTCAGGATTCAACCGTTTGAGTCCGAACCAAAAAGAGTTCAGGTAAATCATGTTGCAGTATTGTGGTTTAAGGCGGGACGTGTCGCTGCGATGAAAGCAAGGGCAGCTGTCTCCACAACCGAAACAAAATAAACATCCAGATTGGTCAAAAAGTTTCCAAGCAGCATTCACTCCTCCTGAAAGAGCGTAGAGCCACAGTGGACAGTCGTCTGCATTGTTGATGGCTTTGCAGCAATCCCTCAAACTGAGCATGCATGAAGCGACAGTGGAGAGGAAAACTCCAGCAGAACCAGAACCAGGCTCAGTGTGAACGCTCATCTGCCTCGACCCACTGGGGCTTAGAAAAGACAGAGCAGAGACACAGAAAGCTCAGAAGCTCACATTGATCCAGGAGTACTTTCTATGTTAGATGGTAATAGAGGATGATCTGCCTCCCCTGATGATGTCACAGCTAACAGAACACCAGACCAGGTGTACCTTCTATGAAGAGAGAAATGACAGAGAACAAAAAGTTAGAAGGTGAAATAACAACAAACAATGCAAATTGGAGAACAGTAGGAGAACTCAGCAGAGTGAGAGAAATAGGCCCTGATGTCCTCCAGCAGCCTAAGCCTATAGCAGCATAACTATAGAGGTAGCTCAGGGTAACATGAGCCAATCTAACTATAAGCTTTGTCAAAAAAGGAAAGTTTTAAGATTAGTCTTAAAAGTAGACGGGGTGTCTGCCTCACGGACCAAAACTGGGAGTTGGTTCCACAGGAGAGGAGCCTGATAGCTAAAGGATCTGCCTCCCATTCTACTTTTAGAGACTCTAGGAACCACCAGCAGACCTGCAGTCGGGGAGTATTCTTTTTTAAAGGGGCTATGTTGTCTAATGCAAAACGCAACAAGGAAGTGACTCCATCCACAAAAGAGTAAATTTGTGAATGGGAAGAAACAACATTGCTGCTCTCTCCTGAGTATTTCTGTGATAGCGAGGAAATTAAAAGGGGGGCAGACACTTTGAAGTTTGATACAGCATTATCTGATAAAGATCTACTATAATGAGACCTTCAATGGGGGTTAAATTAAACTCAAAGGTTATTAAAAAATGATCAGATAGAACAGGGTTGTGAAGAAATACTGTTAATTCTTCACAATCAATGCCATATGTCAGCACAAGCTCTAAAGTATGGAGCCAAGAGTGCGTCGGTTTATGCATATTTTGCGCAAAACCAATTGAATCTAGGATAGTTTTAAAGGCTACACTAAGGTTATCACATTCAGTGTCAACATGAATGTTAAAATCACCCACTATAATAACCTTGTCAGTGTTTATCACCAAATCAGATAAGAAGTCTGACAGCTGATCCAAAAACTGAGTGTAAGGGCCTGGTGGACGATACAAAACAATAAACAGAAGAGGTTTTATTGCTTTGCAGTTTGGATGAGGGAAACTGAGGGTTAAATGTTCAAAAGAACTGTAATTATTAATTGGCCTGGGACTAATTAATAAATCAGACTGAAAGATAGCCGCCACTCCTCCTCCTCTTCCCACAGATCTGGGAATGTGGAAATTTGAATAATTGGAGGGAGTTGACTCATTTATACTAACGTAGTCCTCTTGTAGCCAGGTTTCTGTGAGACAAAATAAATCAATCTGTTTATCAGAAATCAATTCATTAACTAACAAAGTCTTTGGAGGGAGAGACCTTATATTTAATAAACCACATTTAGTTCCTTTATTTTTTGGTTCAAGTTGAGCATTTTGATTTTTTTGAGATTTTTTTGATTTGCTCCTTTTAGATCTGTTTTTAACCTCCAGTTAGTGTTTCTAAGCTACAAAAACACTACATTTATTACACGTACCATTATCACTAAAGGAGGCAGAGGAATAAATAACCATCAGACATAGAGAGCAGGAGAGAGGGGGAGACTTAGACGGAGACGGAGAAGCTAATGGAAGGCTAGGGGAGGAAGCCATTGTAAAGCTAAAGCTAGGCTAGCAACCTCTTACCACGCCGAGAAAAGCGAACCGTGTGAAACACGAGGAGTTCCCAAACATAAAGTGCAGCAACAGAGAATGTGTTTTAAATGTAGTTATGTGTCAGAAACGGAGAGATGTCACAGCAAAGAGATTTAGGATAAAATTGAGAGAGTCTGGAACACAAAACCACAATATACACACCGCAGCAACAGAAAACGGGAAGTGACACAATGCGCATTACTGCGATCTCAGGAGATCAACAGTGCCTCGACTCAACAACTATCAGTTGGTGGTACATCCCATGCAGGGGTTTTTCCTCCCACAATGGTTCCTTCAGTTCCTTTTCATCCAGCTTCCATTGTCTGAGACATTCACTGAGCGCTTCATCCCTTGGGGCCAACTTCCTGATATATTCTTGGTGCTTGGATGTTTGGTGGGTCTGATGCTGACTAGGCCTCTGCCTCCTTCTTTGCACTTAGTGTATAGCCTGTGGATACTGGATTTGGGGTGGAACCCACCACGTATGGTGAGTAGCTTTCGTATTTTAACGTCAATGGTCTGGAAAATATCAGGAAAAAAGAGCAGGAGAAACTGCCATGGGCTCAGAGAAGAACTAGAAAGAGCCTGGAAGGTGAAGTCAGCAGTAGTGACCGTGGTCATCAGAGCACTCGGGGCAGTAACCCCCACTCTGGAGAAGTGGCTCCAACAGATACCTGGAGAAACATCAGACATCTCAGTCCAGAAGATCTGAGGAACAGCTAAGATCCTAAGAAGAACCCTCAAGCTCCCAGGCCTCATGTAGAGGACCTGAACTTGAGAGATGGAGAGCCACCCAACCTGCTCAGGAGTATGAGAGGTGGATCAGAGTACGTTTTTTTTTTATATATATCTATCTATCTAGATATATAAAATATAAAAATGTAGGAATACATTTGCAAGGCACATTAAAATTAAAGCAAAATAAACGTACCAAATTATACACTTCCTAAACAGAGGAAATGTGCATTTTTACTGGATACTAACAGGATGGAATGGACAACAAAAACTGACCTAACCTTTGTAAAGAGACGATATTAAAGCTCAACAGTAATGTATGCTTTGCACAGGAAGTAATTTTCTTCAAATAAAAAAGACAAATTGAGTCTCTCAAGGATTATACCTGAGGGTTGTTTTACTAAAACTGAAATATGGTCTCTTTTTAACGTTAAAAACAATTTAAAAAAAGAAAATGTCCATATTGTATTTTTCCGCACTGTGTGTTTGTGGTATTAATATCCTCCACAAATAATAAACTCTGGAATTACAAAAAGAGTGGCTCCTAAATTTAGAGAACCGTAGCACGTAACCCCTTCAACCTGACAAACAAAAATCATAAATCACAAAGGAGGATGGCTAAATTATGCTAAAGAGCGCTAACTGATTAGCATTAATGTGCTCCCTTTCTTTCTTTAAGCACTGAGGCATGGCGGTTTGTTCTTCAGCCGACAGACAATACCATTAACCTTTGCAATTTAGCCTCTGCAGGGTGGCAGAGGCAGTGACCCCAAAACTAGATGTTGATACTGGGTGAACCTGAAGGGAGGTGGAGAGAGGTGGGAAAAATGATCTTCATATAAAAAAATAAAGAAACATCGTCATGGTTCAGGGGAGAGTTATAGTTGTAATCTGCTTCATGCATAATCTCATCTCTTTTGACACAATAGAGATACATTTCAGCATAAATCCGTGAGGTACAGACGGGTGAAGGAGGGACCAAGTGAAAGTATTAGCTGTTCTTTCTCAGCATATTCTCAATATAAGGTACCGTCTTTGCACAGCATCATCCTCTACATGAGCTGTACGGAGGTGCAGTTGATAACACTGGGTTCAAGAAACTACGTTAGCCAAAAATGGGAAAACATGGAGTGCAGATTTAAAAAAAACTGGGGTTGTGCACCTTTAAGCTTAAACGGAAGGGAAACTCCCCTCCGAAATGAAAAGAAATAAGTTTACTTGTGCAATTTGAGGTAATTTTTATTGAAAACAATGTCCCAATTACTTTTCCCTCCAAATGTACAAAAAACAGGATATAAACTCCTAGTATTTAAAGGGATTCAAAATTAATTCTAACAGACTTTATTTGACAAATATCTCTTTGGGTGTAAGAACTAAGGGTGTACTGATTTATTGACCGGCCACTCAATCAGCCGCAACTTCCTTAATTTTTGGAGATTGGACGATTCTTGCATTTAAAACAGATGCTATCCACCGGTCCTAATCCCTCTGCAGAGCAATGAAGATCACCTCCTGTCCACTTCTGCTCTGCAGTGAGAGAGCTGGCTGACAGACCCGTCCACCAGGTGCAGTGATTTCACCCAGAGGTTAGCCGTAGCTTCCTCAAATTTCCTTATTTATTATCAGTTTAACGGCAGTGAAGCTAATATATTTGAACATCTTTCCTCCGCCCGAAGCCAAACACCAGCCTGAAACATGCTACACCTGTCTGCTTTGACCATTCTTCTCTTCTGCTCTTCAATGAGCGGCTACAAACTATGAACATTACCTTCTAAAAACCCACCTGATAAGATGTTCCCAAAGGGTTCCTAAAGGATCTAGCATTGCTGCATCTAGTCGTTGGGTCATTTGAGTCTGCTGCACATAATAACCCACTCAGCATTGGTGTTGTACCTGTCATTCTTTAAATAGATGCAGTTAATAAAAGATTAATGTGTATGTATCTAATGAATCTCACTAATCAACACCAATGCTGAGCAGATATCAGTAACTGATCATTTGTGCTAGTTTCATCACACCTAAACTTCTTCAACTCTCTCCATTCCTGCTCTGTTCTCTCTGTACCAAGACCTACAGAGAACTCTGCTTCAAACATGCTTACCAAGAACCCAGTCCTTACTTGAAATTTAGGATTTAGTCCAAAATACTCTTTCTGATCTATAAACCATTAAACAACTTACCTTCCACTTACATCTGTGAGCGAGAACTCGTTATGACCGTCCTGCGTAGACCCATAAGGTCTTCCATTCATACATGACTGAAAACCCAATGTAACTGTGCTTCCTCTCTGCTAGGGAAAAACTGTGCAATAGTCTTCCTCTAAGCTTTGCATAATTAACTCTGTTAACTGTTTTAAGCCTCGTGTTAATATTTACCATTTCCCAAAATATTTTTCATGTTTGAATTAACTATATTTGATTAGGATTTGCTTTCTTCCTACTTGTTGTTCTCCTCCCATTTGTTGTAATTTAAAGTGGTTTTACTTCAGATGATTGGATGTAAATCATTTTATAATGTATGTTCTCCAACAAGGGCTAAAAATTAAGATTTACTTACAGAATTTAATGAAACAATATGAAAAAGGTACTGTCTAGGTAGTAGGAAATTTTATCTTTTATCAAAATATATTTAAAGGAGGTATAAGTAATACTGACACCTTGTGGCTTAAATCGGTACGACAGCTTGCCAATCACAACAATCTAATATGCCGTTTTTAAACGGTCTGTTGCTGTTATGAATTTTTACTGACACAGGACAGGTATAAAGTATTGTATTCTGTTTTATTTCTGGTCCGCTTCTCTTACTTGCTTCCATGTCTGCAGGCTGCTGCTCTTATGCCAAAATAAAATACCAAATGCTGCGCTCTGTTTCAGGAACCCTGGGAACTCTCATGTGATTGGCTGAGGAACCAGGAAGTAAACACGGGCTATACACTGTGAACCGAGGTAGTTCCGTACCGTACCTCTAGGTTTGAAAGGAGAAAAACGTGACTAAGTCATTGATGATGGAGAGGATTGTTTATAGGGAATGTTACTTCCATCCCAGCTGAGAAATAAGAATGATTTAGGTTGATTTTACAGTAACTATCTTACTTATAGCTCCTCTAATACTCATATATCAGACTAGAAGTTGCAATGAAGCTTATGCGACTTTAACTTAAACTGCAGAACAAAGATCCTCTTCAGAAGCAAGTTAAACACTGACTCTTGATGACCAACAATCCTTCCCTGTGAAACGGAGTTACTCAGCAGTGACTGGGTGGGGTTAAATACCTGCCACAAAGCCTTTAATGACGGGTTAGGTCTTAACGGATAACCGGGGCGGTTACTGTGGGTTACCTGGCACTGTTGGTAGTTGTACAGATTGCCATAGTAGGTGGGGAACCGCGGCGGCTGGTAGAAATTATAATAGGAGGTTTCCAGAAGGAGGTCAGACGCTCCCTCACTATGAGGCCGAACAGCAGCTGAGGGGCTGGAAGATGACGAGGAGCGGCTTCCTGGAAAAAGAAAAACAATTTCCTTAAGCACAAATAAGATGAAATAGGCTCAAATAAACTGTGCTGTTGATGGCCTTTTCTCAGTATTCTTACTATGTAAAATATTGCTGCTGTTTACATACCAAAATAAAGTAAGCATTTTTTTTCTCCTTATCCGAGTGAATAATTATTTTCCAGCTTCAGTTAAAAAGAAAAAAACTTTTGTTCAACTAAAGTAATAACAAATATTATTAAAGTAGTTATATCTGAATGATATGTTTGTTGGGGAAAGTGGAAAGTGGGTGTAGAATCTTCTGTCTAAACCAAAATTAGACAGCGCCATCTGCTGGTGACATGTTTAGTTTTAAATATTGTCACCTTCCTAAAATAATGGCCAGTCATTTTTTTGCCAAAAAAATTTCTTTTTAGGAAGGTGACTCTATGAAAAAATACAATAAATTAAGTTTAGTTGTTGCAGTATTTCATTCAAAATGGAAACTCATAATATGTAGATTTATTACACAGATATATTTCAAGCACTTGTTTCATTTCATTTGAAGCATTATGGATTACATCTGCTCCATAATCTCTGAAAACTCTTCAGATTCACTCTCTCAGATAAGAAAAATAATGCTTATGCATTAGACCAATAGAAAATAATGTTGGCCTCCTTTAAAGTACGTGTATCTATTAACATCCTGAAATGTTAAATTTTGAAAAAGTAATTTAGTTGTATAACACATACCATAAAGAGACTGTTTCCCTTAGTCTTTTCAACAGATTAGTATTAGTAGTAAATAATTATTGAGTAAATAAAAACACAAAATAGAATGAAAAACTTAAAACAAGTGCAATATTATAACATGCGTTATCTAGACAGCAGTTTTTCACCACTTAAGACAAGAAGCTGTGTGGAAGTCTCATGGATCTGCTTATAAAAAAATAACTTTTTTCCTCTGGTCAACACTAGTGTTAAAGTTAAAAAAAAAATTCTGAAGGGTAATGACAATTTTTTACTACTAATAGATGGGCAAGCATTTGCTTTTACACTGTAAAAATGGAAGTAACAAATAAGTAAAATTTTCTTGAAATGAGTGTATTTGCCTTTGATTTGAGCAGGTAAACAAGATTATCTGCCAATGGAATAAGATTTTGCAGTATATATAATTATCTTGTTTTAGAGGTAAAAATACTTACTTACCTGCTCAAATCAAGGATAAATACACTAATTTCAAGATTTGACTTTAAGCCAGCTTGTTTAGGAGTTACCTGCTGTAGCTTCCCCTCCTTGTGGAGGCTGTCAATAACCGTCTGCTGGACAACTGTCACATCAGCCGTCCTCCTAATGACTGAGGAACTGAATTTGTTTTTGGTTTTTTTTCTTAACAATAAACCATAATCATCCAGATGAGAAATAAACAACTGAACTACGTCGCCCAGCGTCTCATGAATCTAAACGTGCGTTTCACTTTTTCAACTGAACGACTAAAGCGAATGAACTTTTCAACAACATTCGCATTTATCAAGATGGACCTGTGTGATGAAAATGGATACTTCCTCCGGGATGAAAACTGCGAGATAATTACCGGCTATCTGCTGTGCTCTCCGTATCAGCAAGGCCACATTCTTCTCAGGCAGACCATGATCTTTTGGTCTTACACAACCAAGACAGTGTGCATCAACGAATCTCTGACATCTTTTGCCCCTTTTCCACAGCAAGTCTTGTCATCACCATATCAATGAGTGCTTAACTCCTTTTTTCCAGCACAGTCTCGCTCTCTCACTGTTGCGAGGACAAAGTTCACTTTTTCCACACAGCAAAGACGGGAAAAACTTAGCGTGAGCGGCTTTGACCTTCATCACATGACAAGCCCGTATCATACGTTCCCTCCCTGCTGACCAGTCTCCACATCACCCACAGAAATACGCTCAGCAACAGCAAAAGCTGTCTTTAATTAGATTATTATTATTTATTTTTTTTAAAGATCTGTTTATAATGCTTTACATTTTTACACTATTTACACTGTTTTTCCAGGTGTGATGCTCAAACTGGTGTTAAAGTAAAGTAAAAAAAATATTCAAAAAGGATGTTTCCTTTTAAATAATAATAAAAAATGTACCAGGTTTTTATTTCTTTAACATGGTCACACTTTTTTTTAAATACGTTTAAGAAGGATTTGAGAGAACGTAAAATACTTGCTGCATATTTCACAGAGAGAAACAACTTAGGCAGGTGTGAAGTTATAAATAACTGGTTTCAGTATTTTCTGCACAAACATGTTCAAACGAGGACATTTGTGAGTGGTGTAAACTATTTTTGGGGCAATACTACTGCTTTTTACATGATGACCCTGAACTGAGAAGTTAACTGTAAGCGGATAATTTCTGCTGTATGCAGAAAAGAGTCGTTTACCCTGAAAGGTTGGAGCTTGGCGAACACTTTGTGTCCGCTGGCTGACGGAGTTCAGGCTGTTACCCACGTTTCTCTCTCTCTCTGTGAGGAACCGTTATTAATTAATTAATATACATCTCTCTACTTGCTTGTAAACTAAATATAAGTTCTGCTTCTTTTATTATTGTGCAGCAGCAGCAGCGTGCTGCAGGCAGGAAGTGAGACCAGATGCAGGTCAGCGGGTAAAAGGGCACATTTTCTTCCAAGATCTTAGAAGAATTCTGCTTGTTGACGACTCAAGCAGGAACAAATATAGATGAGAGCAGAATTAAGGAGAAATAGTTCTGAATAAAATGCTGTTTGTTTGATCAGGAAGTAAACAAATGTAAAATAAGATGACAAAAGGCTGCGAATGCTACACAATTTATGCAAATGCTCTATTAGGCCTGCAAGAGATCAGGAAAACGTCCGACATTCGATAACGTTGCTGAATGTTGTGACGGCGACTTGTGATGAATAAACAAGTTAAAGAGTATTAACGTAAACCTGCTTTAGGTGCTTAGCAAACATGAACGCCAGATAAAATGGCGTCTCTCCAGCAAGTGGGGGAAATTTTTCTATTCCTTATTCCCATTTAAACACGGTTTTATTAAAGAAGTTGCTTCTGGCCAACTTCTGCTGCTTCGGCCTTGAAACAACTTAGTTGTAGTTTCTTACCAGTTTAACATCTCGTTATCTTCTAAAAAAGGTTTTGTCCTCCATTAAGTAACCGGTGTAACCAAATATGACTCAGCGATACCAGCCTGAACGCTTGGAGCTTAACGAAACAGCATATTGTGTAGCGGGATACTACGGTGAGTGATTTTACTGATATTACTGTAACACGTTCTGCAGCCTTAATAAAACAGATTTACAATATTTTAAAATAGCATAAAAGACATTGATGAATAAACCAGAATAAGTTCATGACAACAGAGTGAATTTAGATGGGACTGCTGAGGTGGTGAACCATGAGCCTGATTTCGTTTTACCTGAGCTCTGAAGAACTAGTTGTTGATTTGAACAGCTCTGCCATGAGGATGCAGCCAGAACGTTTTCTTCCCATCACATTAGATCTGGTGTTACATGTTACTGGTTACTAAATCTCCAGTTTTGGTTCTGTGCATTACCAGAATGAATTTTGAATGAAACAAACACCTCAGATGCAGCTGAAGTGCAGACGTTCAGCTTTAATTCAGCGGGTAAAACAAAAAGACTGCACAGATGTGAGAAAGTGAAGAATTTTTTTAAAACAATCTCTTCCTTTCAAGGGCTCAAAAGTAATTTCACAGATTAATATCTGCAAAAAAAATACATTTTTAATGCTGTGGACGGGTTTCTCTTCACCATGTCCACTGAATTCCTACAATCAGTAAACAGCTACAAAAACAGCTTGTTTCAGTGTCTAAATATATTTTAAACTAACTGTATCTAAAATAAGGACATTATAAATTGGTTATTTAAATAGAAATATTAGGCATTAACTCATGAGAATGTAACTTTATTATTAAAAGGCCTTTCCTGCTGTTTCTGATTTTTTTTTTCATCCCCTGTAGCTCCGACACATTAAATCAAAGCTAAACGTCTGTTGAAATTATTGCAATCTTTTAATTCTTTAGTGGCACCACGACCAGAGTTAACCAAACCAAATGATCTACACAGAACAAGCCAGATGAACCGTTAATAGCGTCCTTATACCCCGTTTAGTTTTCAGTGGTCTTTGAAACAATTAGAAGTGTTTATGTCTACTTTTTTTCTGTGTTAGGATTGAATTGGTTCTCTTCAGGTACTTTAATTTTAATTGATGCACATAAATATTTAGTTGCTTCGTGGTCAAATCAGGATTAAGCTTTACAATAAGTGTAACTGGAGTTTACCTTTAACTCTAAAGTAGGAACTTCTAGTTAGTAATTCACCACTTTCTGTTTCTGTGGGGTAGAAAGTTGACAGGACACAGAGCGTGACACCATCGGACTGGAGAAGGACCGCACCGGAGTTCATCTGTCCACCACAGACAGTGAGCAACACGGCGAGGGAGGCAAAAAACTCTGCCTGTTACAGAACCGCAGCACAGCCTGACAGCCGGGAGTCACCAAGCCTGCACAACAACCATTAACAGCTACCTGGATGCCATCTGGTTTACAGATTGTGAGTTTTCTAAAACCTACCGGGACTTTAACTGGAACTTTAGCCAGATAAGAAGAATGAGTGTGTGGAAAAGCACCCACTGTGGAAGCATCAGACCCCTGGTGGGAACGGGCACCGTGATGTCGTGGGTTAGGGTTTCTCCTCCAAAGGCCCTTAGAACCTCGTCAGAGATTACAGCGTCACGAACTCTGGACCGTTTCATTAAAAATGGGGTCCAACAGTAAACTGAAAATAGATCATCAGTCTTCTAACAGAAATCTCAGTCGTTGGATCTTGAGTCTACAGAAAACCTGTGAAGAGAAGAGGATCCAGGACAGACGGACAGTGTCTCTGTGTCCAACCTGAAGAAATGTTGTTAATGTTAATGTTTGTCCTACTGTCAAAAAAAGAGACTGTACTTCCCATTGAATAAATACACTTAAATTAAAAGTTGTCTATTTTTATTTATGCGAGATTTTGCCACTTGGAAAGATGTAAGGCTTATTATGCGTTTGCCGGAGGTTCCAATAAGATGGGAACACTAAACAATCCTGTGTTTACTGACCTTCCATCTTTACTGCTAGAATATTTTTTTCTTAGTTTCATAGGTTACGATTACTCTGCAGGTTGAGTGGCTAGATGTGAAAAACGCTGTAAGAAAGGATTCTGAACGCGACAGCAGCAACTCACCTGACAGAGAGAGAGATGAGGGCCCATTGTTGGTGGGTGTGTTGGAGCGGCCCTCCATAGAGAAGAGGCAATCGGCAGCAGCTTCGTTTTTCACCATCACGTCAGGGCCGGACAAAGTCACAGGAGTACTGATGCCAAGCTCCTCCTCCTGGGCCTGCTGCCTCCTTAAAGCAACCTTTTAATCAGGAAACGTTTGATTAGAAGCTGTCTTATCACACTTATCTATTTGCATTCCAGAACAGATGTAATGTCAGAAAAATACAAAGTTAGAGCTCTGTTGATCCATTGGGCCAATTCTCTTTACTATATATATGCTTTCGATTGGTATAATTATTGCCACTGTTATGCGGAAGACAGCTGTATTTATCCATAAATCCTGATGAATCCAATTCCTTCAAATACAGTCATGTTTTGATGACATCAGAGCCTGCTTGACTTTAGATTTCCTGCTTTTAAATTCTGACAAGACAGAAGTTGTAATCTTTGGACCAGAGTCCTCAAAAAATAAAGTTCTTAATCAATCACTGAATCTGGATGGCATTAACTTGGCCTCTGGTAATAAAGTAAAAAATCTTGGTGTTATTTTTGACCAAGACAAGGAAGTCCACAAAATGCAATTCAAAGTCTTCAGTTGATCCAAAATGCTGCGGCAAGAGTTCTGATGAAAATCAACAAGAGGGATCATATTTCTCCAATTTTAGCTTCCCTTCATTGGCTTCCTGTTAAATCAAGAATAGAATTTAAAATTCTTCTTCTAACGTATAAAGCCCTTAATAATCAAGCTCCATCATATATCAGAGCTCTGATTACCCCGTATGTTCCTAACAGAGCTCTTCGCTCTCAGACTGCAGGTCTGCTGGTGGTTCCTAGAGTCTCTAAAAGTAGAATGGGAGGCAGATCCTTTAGCTATCAGGCTCCTCTCCTGTGGAACCAACTCCCAGTTTTGGTCCGTGAGGCAGACACCCCGTCTACTTTTAAGACTAATCTTAAAACTTTCCTTTTTGACAAAGCTTATAGTTAGAGTGGCTCATGTTACTCTGAGCTACCTCTATAGTTATGCTGCTATAGGCTTAGGCTGCTGGAGGACATCAGGGTCTATTTCTCTCACTCTGCTGATTTCTACTGTTCTCCAATTTGCATTGTTTGTTGTCATTTCAGCTTTTACCTTTTTGTTCTCTGTCATTGTTCTCTTCATAGAAGGTCCACCTGGTCTGGCGTTCTGTTAGCTGTGACATCATCAGGGGAGGCAGATCATCCTCTATTACCATCTAACATAGAAAGTACTCCTGGATCAATGTGAGCTTCTGAGCTTTCTCTGTCTCTGCTCTGTCTTCTCTAAGCCCCAGTGGGTCGAGGCAGATGAGCGTTCACACTGAGCCTGGTTCTGGTTCTGCTGGAGGTTCTCCTCCCTGTTAAAGGGGAGTTTTCCTCTCCACTGTCGCTTCATGCATGCTCAGTATGAGGGATTGCTGCAAAGCCATCAACAATGCAGACGACTCTCCCTGTGGCTCTACGCTCTTTCAGGAGGAGTGAATGCTGCTTGGAGAGACTTGATGCAACCTGCTGGGTTTCCTTAGAGAGGAAACTTTCTGACCAACCTGGAGGATCTGATGGAGTCTGACTTTGGAAAGAACTTTGAGATGATATGTTGTGAAATGGCGCTTTATAAATAAAAGTGAATTGAATTGAAAGTGGTGTTGTGGGACCCTGAATAACACGGACAGGTGAGTCAGGAAATACCTCGTTTAAAACTATTGTTAAGTAAATCATCATCTAAATTGATCATTGTCCTTTTATCTATACATTAAGAAGAAATTTTAAAAAATGTCCTATGTCAACAGTTTATTTTAATGTGGCTCTATAAATGTGTGTTTTTTTTAAAACAAACAACAGAAACAGCAAGAAGCATTAAAAATCTTAGCAGTTTGCATCTTTAAATCTGTTTCCTTGCAACATACTTCCTGAGGTTTTATATTTCAGATTTGTTAAGGAGGTTTTTATTTATACCCCAAGCTATGTTTCTGTACTATAAAACCACATTAGAGGCTTAAAGAAGAAGTGTGGGAGCTCAGTGTACTGCCCAAGGACACTAACAAAGGGAAGCCCTAATCTCCAGACAGAAAGGAGACCCATCCCACTCAAAACACAGACAGACCATATCCACAGATATCGTATTAATGATAGTACCTTATTACTATTTACTATCAGTTATTATACTTTTTTTTAATCTAAGCTCTGTTATTTGCATCAAAACATGTGTTTAAAATGACTGAGAACTTACAGGTTGAAACTATCAGCAATCTCAGTTCCCAGATGAACCTTTTAGTTGCATAAAACAACGTTAAAATACAAAAACAACAAATATTGATATACCGATGCAAACCAATCCCGGACTAAATAATTAAATAAGCTATAATAGAATCACTTTATACAAGTACATATCATTACTTAGAAAGAAGGGACCATTAAAGCCAGAAACCCAGAACAGAGTAGTTCCTGGTTTATGTTTGATATCACTGAAAACAATTCATCTACTGATATTAATAATACCGGTGGGTAATAAAACTGGTAATAAAACAGAAACTGATTAGTAATCCTAAATACAAATGGTGAAACGGATGTTTCAAAGTCTGTTTCTTGATTTAAAAACCGACGTAACAAAGATGTGTGGTGACATGAAATAAGCTCTATGGTGTATTTATTTCTCAATGGGGTTCCTCTCAACATGCAGTAGTTTGTTTTATAAAGAAATTGGTGAAATTATCCTTATAACCCAGCCATTGTCGTTCAAATTGATGGATTATTTGTCTTTGTGTGTATTCCTCGGTTTTAAGGCCGATTTAAGATGAGTCGTTTAGAATTGTGTTATAATCACATATTTATGAACGGCCTCTTTGCAACATGTTATGTTTTTTTTATATAACCTTCCTGGAATGTAGCTTTTTAAAGGGCATTTAAAATAACAGTAAAAAAGTAATTTAAAATTCAGTCTTTCATTTTTTGTTTTCATTAAGGCCCTGACAAGATATATATGGATTTGACAAATTCATTAACAAATTCCAGTCTCCCGGACTTTAAAATGTTTTAACCATTTCTAATTATTTGAGAATTATTTAAGAACTCGAAACGGGTTGACAAAATATTGTCATTGGCGGTCAGGAGATGTCCTCGGTTTTTTCTATTTAAGAAATTAAATGTGCAATAACAAGTATAATTTTAAACCATAGCCACCAAATTAGGCAACATAAACCCAAATATTTTAACTAAACTCAATGATATAGCTTAAAGTAACAAATTACAAAAAAAAAAAATACCAGTTACAATATACAAAGTAGCTAGTTTATTTTTTGTTACTTTAAAGTTTTTTGTTTTGTTTTGGAAGCAAAACGTGGCAGATGCTAAAAGTTAGCTTCCCGGTTTAAAATCATGCTAACATAGCTCGATAAAAAAAAAAAAACCTTGGTTGTCTGCGTTTTAAAAGCCGTGTTGTTCTAAAATAAAAACACGATAAAACAGTGATTTCACAGTTGGTTAAACACTAAATTTGATTTAACTTCCCTCCGCAGAGATAACCTAACCGGGCCCGGCTGTCTGGAGGCCGGGGTGGGTGACGGTTACCTGCGCCGCCATGACGCGCTGCCTCTCGGCTATCAGCTTGCATTTGGGACACTGGCAGTCCCTCCAGTTGCAGAAGCGCTTGTGTCCCTTCAGAGGAGAGAAAAAGCCGTGATTCCTGCAGCGGGAGCATTTGGGCATCCTGGGAGACTTGCGGCCTTTGGATGGAGACTGCGGTCTGGATCCCTCTGGCACCTGCTTGCTGGACCTGTCCTTGCTCATGGCTGCCCGCTGATGGACGGGACGGTCAGCCTTAAGTTTTCAGGACGGCGTGTCTGCGGGGCGGACCGGCTCACACTTTATACTGGTGCCGGGCTCCGAGGCCACAGCCCCTCCCCGCTCTGCCTCGTCCGCTGCAGACACCCTGGACGGGAGAGAGGAAACCCCCTGAAAGCAGCAGCAGGCGGGAGGAAACTAGCTGGGAGAGTTATCAGTGGCGGTTCTGGCCCAGATTTACCACGGAGGCCAGGGGGGGGGGCAGTTTTTGTTTTTTTAAAACAAAGTGATTAAACCAGGAAAAACAGCAAAATTTTATTTTTTAAATCTATAAGTGAGCCACAGTCTGGAGCTGCAGGCTGCAGGCCAGGGCCGGAGTGGGACTCATTTTCAGCCCTCAAGTTTAATTTCTCAGACAGGCCAGCTTAAGAAAATTGCCTTTTCTTCTCTGAGGTTCATCACAAACGGCTGAATGTCAACACACCATTGTGATTTATATTCACGGGGGACATGGCCAGGTTTGGCTGCTTGAAGGAATTCCCATTGGTCAACTTTTATTTACAAGGCATTACTCGGACTTCTGCCAGCCTATATCTGTACAGCAATCGCACTGAGAAATGTCGACTCATACGTTTCGCTCAGTTTGGTGCTTCTTTCTGTCCCTTTTGCTCAGGCTGAGTTGGGCAAGAAGAACTTGCTTCAGAAAACATTGAAATTAATTGAACTTATCTCACCGAGTGCTTTTACTTCCAAACTAAAAGTTCTACAGGCTGATTCGATGACATGTACGTGTTTTTCATAGTTTGTTGTTTTATTTTAACCATGTAACTTTTGTGTCTATTTGCTGCTGGCTTTTGGACAGGACTCCCATGAAAAAGAGGTTTTTAATCACAACAGGACTATATCCTGGTAAATAAATGTTAAATAAATAATTCTGGGCACAACATCATAGAATTCAATGATGATAATTAACCTGTATGGTTGGTTTGCAGGCAAAGTTCATCCTCTTTCCCTACCCGTTTCATCGTCCTCATTTGACGTTTCAAACCACAAGCTCGTTTTACTGAAAAAGCTGCCAGTTTTTGCACCTCTAGCAGCGTATGTTTTCAAAGCTTTCCTCTGTGTCATGACTGAACAGCGGCCCTTGCCGCCCAAAAATCGGACCAGCCCACCGGGAATTATCCCATTCCAATTAGCCTCTCCAGACCTGTTGCAGACACCTGTAATCTGTGATCCAGTCTCAAAACACCTGAACCTAAAAGCCTAAAAGTGAAAACTAATTTTAAAATTATTGTAAATATGTAAAGGTAAAAAAATTAAATGGGCCCAAGGCACCACCCACTTAAGGATTTTGTTCCAGCCCATATCATCACAAAAAATAGATTCAGTATTAGATCTTCAGTACAGGGGCACTTATCCTTCTGTATTGCTCACGTCTCAAAAACATTGTTAAAAAAATTGAGAAAGTTGAAGTCACATGTTAAATGTGTTCATTACAAATAGAGTGAAATATTTCAAGCATGTAATTTTCATGTGATTTTAATGACCATCTATGGCTTATAGAAAGTGAAAACCCAATGAACATATCATAGAGAAGACTGCTGACTTGACTTTGACACCCTCTTCAAGTATTTCAATCTGAAAAACTCACAGAGAAAGAAATGGCAATTAGAAGGATTTTATTGACACAATATTTTAAGTCTTTGGCGCTCAGACCTCGGCAGGAACATTAATGCTGAATTATACTTTAATATGCATAAGTAGATGTATGAGAACAGGGATGTTCCCCCCAGGTCTGAAACTGGTGGTGGAGTGGAGATAGAAGAAGTTTGTTCAGTCCATATGATGATCTGTTAAGATAAATGTCCAACTTGATAAACACAGGTTTGCATGAACTGTCCATGATGAGCAAGCTTGAAGCGACTGTGGAGAGGAAAAACTCCCCTTTGGGAAGAAACCTCTGGCAGAACCGGGCCCAGCATGGTGTTCTTCTGCCGGACCAATAACGAGGTGATAGGGAGTGCTGAAGACTGAAGGGAGAAAACACTCTGATGGGTTGAGGATGGAGGAACGTCTTGGAAGCTAGATGAACTCAGCTATGATGGTGGAGAAGGGGTTGGGGGTGGGTTGAATCGGACATCTGATTCAAAATCCGACATGCAATCCGTTTGCGCTTGCTGGTTAGCAGGCTGAGACGTGGATTTGAAGTTGCTTTTAAGATGAGCGCGGGATGCTGATTGGCTTCATGGAGGTGCGGTTCGTAGCTGATTGGCTCACATCAGAGGCGGATCGGACTCTGAATGGAGGCAGGCGATGAGTTTCTTCGATTGAACTTGCGCTTCAGCTTCATGTTAATAGAAAGTTGAGTGGAAGGAAACAGTCTGTTAGGAAAAGGTGGACCAGCAAAAGGGATAACCACAGCCTTCAGAGGATTGTCAAGCAAAATAAATTCAAGATGGGGAGGTTCACAAGGTATGGGCTGAGGCTGGAGTCATTGCATCAAGAGCCCTAATACGCACAGACCAAATCATACACACGTTGCATTGTTTGTGTCTAGCCCCTCGTGAACCAGATACATCACAAGCATCTTACTTGGGATTAAGAGAAAAAAGAACCCTTTTCAGATCAAAGCAAACTTTGTATTTCATTTCAAAACACGTAATCCATGTTGCTCCAAGTCCATGGCGAAGTTCAAAGCTAGGTCTGATTTGATAAATCATCACAGGACTCTATATTTTTAACAATATAAAAATTGAAAATTTCCATTCATACCGATGAATGCGTTCATAATTCAATTCAGTTCAATTAAATTTTATTTACAACCTCCAGCAGAACCAGAACCAGGCTCAGTGTGAACGCTCATCTGCCTCGACCCACTGGGGCTTAGAGAAGACAGAGCAGAGACACAGAAAGCTCAGAAGCTCACATTGATCCAGGAGTACTTTCTATGTTAGATGGTAATAGAGGATGATCTGCCTCCCCTGATGATGTCACAGCTAACAGAACGCCAGACCAGGTGTACCTTCTATGAAGAGAACAATGACAGAGAACAAAAAGTTAAAAGCTGAAATAACAACAAACAATGCAGAATGGAGAGCAGTAGGAGAACTCAGCAGAGTGAGAGAAATAGATCCTGATGTCCTCCAGCAGCCTAAGCCTATAGCAGCATAACTATAGAGATAGCTCAGATTGATTAAGACGTTTATTTTCAAGGACTCCGGTCCAAAAATGACAACTTCTGTCTTTTCAGAATTTAGATGCAGGAAATTTAAAGTCATCCAGCTTTTGATGTCATCAAGACATGACTGCAGTCGAAGTAATTGATTGGATTCATCAGGATTTATGGATAGATATAGCTGAGTGTCATCAGCATAACAGTGGAAATTAATCCCATGCTGTCTGATAATTTTGCCAATCGGAAGCATATATATAGTAAAGAGAATTGGTCCAAGGACTGAACCCTGTGGTACTCCACAGGTGACCCTAGAGTTTGAGGAAGATTTATTATTAACATGAACAAACTGGAATCTGTCCGACAGATAAGATTTAAACCAGCCTAATGCTTTTCCCTTAATCCCTACAGTATGTTCAAGTCTTTGTAGGAGAATATTGTGATCAACTGTATCAAATGCAACTACTAATTATTTAGCATACTTTATCAAGTACTGATAAGGATCCATCTGTGCATTTTACAACAGTTCATCTTATTGTTGACGGCGCCTGCCTAAAAGTTGCTCTTTACAGTCCACTAATCATCTTTGGAGGATGTAGCCAGAGCTGGGCCAAGGCATAAGCAAACTAAGCTGCTACCCCAAATCACCAGGTAACCCCCATACATCCTTGAATTTTAACAGACAAAATAGATTTAGATATTTTTGCATTCGTTTATTGAGAATGAGCATGTTATTAAATGAAATGTAATGGTTTCAGCACAGAAAGATGAAAAACGTTTTAATGGTTTCGAATTCATATGTAGGATTTAAAGAGATCTTCAAGTTTACTTTGTAAAAGTACAATATATCTTCATTTTTTTTTATTGTTATGTCACCATGGTTACAATATAATGCTGCGAGTTTAATCTTTGTGTTTGAGCTCAGTTTGGTCACAAATGTGTCTCTGCAAAGAATGACCAGGTATGAAAAGTTGCTTTTAGGTTGAGTAAATACAGCTTGGCCCCTTCTTTCAGACTGATGTGTTGCTTTCTGAGATCCATCAGCCTACTTCATGCTGTCAGACAAGCTCTATTGGAGTGGTTTCTTGATACTACGGGTCTGGTAGCAATCAGGACTAAGACATATAGTTAATCACGGTTAGTTGTTTATTGTTTATTTTACAAGAGGGGTCAATTATATTATTACACGGGGCAAGGTTTGGACATTTTTTCCCCTCAGTTGATAAAATCATTATTTAAAAACTGCCGGTTGTGTTATCATTAAAATATGTTTGTTGATCTGAACAATTCACGTGTGACAAAACAGCCAAAAAAGGAAAATAAATCTGTATTTGTAAATGTATAATGTTGCAAAAGCTAATAAAAAGCATCTAAAAGTAATCTACTCTTGTTAATCAGTAGTTATAAGGTTTCTACCCCAACAGGGCATAAAATTATGACCATCTCCTGAATAATGTGTTGGTCTCTGAGTCTTTCTGCCAAAAAAGCTTCTGGCATAGGGTGAGGTCTCCTAGACCCCCAAAAGGTGCTCCATGTTTTCCTGCTCCAACATGTTAGCAGAGGGCCCTTTCAGTTCCATGGTGGATTCTCCATGAAGTGCATTTGTTTGACCAGCACACTCCAGTGTACTTATGCGTAAAGAGATGTGGTGAATTTGAAGGCCAAGACTACTCCTCAAGCTCATTGTTACCGACTTTAAACCATAGGTGAACAGTTTTTGCTTTGTGGCAAGGTTGAAAGAGGCCATAGCTGTCAGGGCCAACACTGAATGGTCTCCGGTTATGCAGCCCCATACCCAAGAAACTGGAATGCACTGCGTTTTGAGACAAATTCCTATCAGAACCAATATTAAGTTCTTCAGGGATCTGAGCCACAGCAGGTCGTCTGTTAGTTTGAAGCACAATGGACAGCCTTCGCTCCTCACATTTGGCCTCCTACGACCCTGTTGTCGGTTCTCCACCCAGGAACACCCTGCATCTTAGGAAATGTTCTCCCCCGGCCTGGTCTCACTCAAATCCTCAACCATAAATGTTTCCCCTACTTCTAACATATCAACTTTAAAGATAAATAGTTCACTTGCAGCCTCATAGAGACTACTCTCTGTGCAGAAAGACCCCAGGACCAGATTCAAGGCCAGGAGCATCTTGGAGCAGGGCAGCAGTGCTGCCAACTGAGCCACTGTGCAGCCTCAAGTGAAGCTGGCCCCTGACTGAAGGAAGCCTGCATATATATTTAATATGATAATGTACAGTCAGATTCATATTACTTGATTATTCTCCTAAAGCATTGCAACCTGTGCCTGAGAACAAATCATTAAACTTGAGTGAAGTGCAACAGAATAAATCATGGTGCATCTAACTGGTTCTTTCAAGGTACAAATTGTTCCCCTCAGCAGGTTTATTGTGCTGCAAAAACTTTTCATCAGTGATTTTTACAAGAGTAGACAGTAAAACACGAATGTAATATCTGAGTAACTTTTCTACTAATCCTCATTCTCTCCAGGATGAAAGAATATATATATTTAACATGCTTGACTGAACAGACAGTAAATTAACTTCAGCCAACCGTGCAGATTTACAGGCAGGTAAACACTGAGGACACCGATTATTTCCAAGGAGGTGAAGACGAGTTATCAATTACAAAATCCCTCTGAATAATTCAGTCACATTAAATGGCCATAACTCATCATTGCCTCAGACTCAGATTCTGGTTTGGTAAGATATCAGACTTGCACTAACTGGTTTATCAGCCCTGGATGACTTAATCATGACCAATTTTTCAGTAATAAAGTCTTTAAACAACTGATAAAAGGGGGATTTGGCTTGCTGCTACATGAACCACCAGCACTATCAACGCCCTATATATGTAAGTCGTGGCACCCTCAAGAAATGCAGGTGCACCCTGGTAGAGATGTGTGAAAACGCATCATATGTTTTTAACATAAACATGATAAAAAGGATCAAATCAGCTAAGAAGTCACAATACAGATGTGACGGGGAATAAACCACTTAACCAACCACAGAGGCCACAACATCACTACTGTTAAATCTGTAGGCTGAAGAAGTGAACTGTTTTTTTACTCCTGCATGTTTTGAGGTCAATAAGATTTTATCCCTTCCCTCGTCCTACAGCACCACCTCACTTCTCCAGCACCAGTTGAGGCAGGGGCTGCGGTCAGTGATCAGAAGGAAAGGCTGGTCCAGATAGAATACCGGGCAAGCTCACATGCACAAATGAGCTCTCAGAGATCCTGACCAGACTATTCAATTTGTCCCTGACTTAGGCCTGCATGCCTTAAACCCATCACCACCATTTGTGTCCCCCAAACACCTACAGTCAGCAGTTTCAATCACTTCAGACCCATCACGCTCACTTCGCTGGTGGTGAAGTGCTTTGAGAGGCCGGTCTCTTTGTCACATCAAGGATTGCCTCCCCTCAACGTTTGATAGTCAACAGTTTTCTCTTTTCAACATTACGTAATATCTGGTAGGTTTTACTAGTAAACTGAAAGTAGGCTGATATGGGGTCTTGTCAGTAGGATGATCAAAAATGTAGGACAGAATCAAAACAAAAATGCTTCACAAGAGTTTTAACCTCCCTTCATAGCCATCTTAGTCCACAGACCTAAATCCTGGAAACATGTGGGGCGAACTGAATAGAGGAGAGCATAAGAGAAGACCCAGGACTATCTAGAAGAGATATTCAGAGGAAAGGTCAACAATCTCTCTCTCTCTGTATTTCCAACCTTTTGAAATGTTACCAGAAAACACTGAGTGCTATCTTGAGGACCAAATGTGGTAAGATTAAGTATCAAGTGGGCAGGGGGTTAAAAATAATGTAATTTTTTATTTTGTAAGAAACAAAAGAAATAAATGCAAAAAAATCAACCATGTCCAAATATATTTTCTACATCAACGGAAAAAAAGAGGAAATAAAATTAAAGATAGCGTTTCTGAACATTTTTGGTGCTACGGTAACAGGATGATGGTGAAAGGACATCTTTGCCAGGGGTGAATGTTGACCTTTATCTTTAGCTTTGAGCTGAGCTAGGGCTGGATGATACAGGAAAAAAAAAGACAAATCGATAAAATAGAAATCATATTGATAATTATCAACAAATTCAAAACATATACACTCCTGATCAAAATCTTAAGACCAGTCAAAAAATTGCAAGAATTTGCATTTTGCACTATTGGATCTTAAGAAGGTTCTAAGTAGAGCTTCACAATGTTAAAAGGACAAATCAGTTCAAGAGACAAGAACATTTGAGCAGGGAATTGTCTGAAGACTGCATTTACACTCAAACATGATTTTTTTCAGATGATCAAAAGTTTAAGACCATAGTCTTTAAAAGCCAAAAGCTGTGCAAACATCTGGATTCCATGTCATTTTCTGTGAAGTCTTTACACTGTCAAGACCTCCTGATGGCAAAAGCAAAAAAGCTCACTGACTTTGAACGTGGTAGGATTGTTGAGCTGCATAAGCAAGACCTCTCACAACGTGCCATCGCTGCTGAGGTTGGACGCAGTAAGACAGTCATTTTGCATTTTTTAAATGATCCTGAGGGTTATGGAACAAAAAAGTCAAGTGGTAGACCCCAAAAAATTTCACCAGCTCTGAGCCGCAGGATCCGATTGGCTGTCCGTCAAGACACGAGACGATCCTCTACCCAAATTAAGGCCATTACTGGTGCTGACTGCAGCCCAATAACCATCAGACGGCATCTGCGAGAGAAGGGCTTCAGAAACAAAAAACGTCTTCAAAGGCCACGTCTTCTTCAACGCCACAGAATTGCCCGTTTGGACTTTGCAAGGATGCACCAAACATGGGACATTGAAAGGTGGAAGAAAGTTGTCTTCTCTGATGAGAAAAAATGTAACCTTGATGGTCCTGATGGCTTCCAACGTTACTGGCATGACAGGGAGATCCCACCTGAGATGTTTTCTACACGGCACAGTGGTGGGGGCGCCATCATGATTTGGGCTGCGTTTTCCTTCAATGGAACAATGGAGCTTCAGGTTGTGCAGGGGCGTCAAACAGCAGCTGGCTATGTGGAGATGTTGCAGCGGGCATCCCTCATGACTGAGGGCCCTCGTCTGTGTGGTAATGATTGGGTTTTTCAACAGGACAATGCTGCAGTTCACAATGCCCGCCTGACAAAGGAGTTCTTCCAAGAGAATAACATCACTCTTTTGGACCATCCTGCATGTTCCCCGGATCTAAACCCAATTGAGAACATTTGGGGATGGATGGCAAGGGAAGTTTACAAAAATGGACATCAGTTCCAGACAATGGATGCCCTTGGTGAAGCCATCTTCAACACTTGGAGCAACGTTCCCACTAGCCTCCTGGAAACACTGGCATCGAGCATGCCTAAACGATTGTTTGAAGTCATCAACAAGAATGGTGGAGCTACTCATTACTGAGTCCTTTTTTTTGACATTTTGATTTCTGTTTTGGGGGGTTTTCGGGTTTTTTTGAGCTATGGTCTTAAACTTTTGATCAGCTGAAAAAATCATGTTTGAGTATAAATGGAGTTTTCAGACAATTCCCTGCTCAAATGTTCTTGTCTCTTGCACTGATTTGTCCTTTTAACATTGTGAAGCTCTACTTAGAACCTTCTTAAGATCCAATAGTGCAAAATGCAAATTCTTGCAATTTTTTGATTGGTCTTAAGATTTTGATCAGGAGTGTATTTTAAGTGCAGCCCTGGTCCTTTTATGCTGTTGCTTAGCGACCTATTTTTAGATAAAAAAACACAGAATTCAAGAACACTGAATTCAAACTCAAGCCTTTATTCAACCAACTTTTTATCATAACTACAAGTTTTTAAAAAAGAAAAAAGAACGCGTGCTCTTTGAAGTCTTTGAAGGGGCGGAGCTTGGTTCCTGGGTCTGCGTTGTGATTGGTTGGAAGGATGTAATGACTGTAATATTAACTTACATGGCTAGAATATTAAAGGAAGGCAAACTTTTGTTCTGTTGAAGTTTTTATTGACCCTTATTTTCTATCATCGATATATGTCTATCAATTGATATTTTTTTTATTTATTTTTTTTTTTTATTGCAAAAAGGAACATACAAGAACAATATAGAACACTAGTAATTACAAACAGATACAATATCAAAGGGCTTTACAGAACAGAGCAATTATCTTACAATGTCAAAATCAAGTCTGTGCTCGAGGGTTGCAATTCTTTAAGGGCAGTTATGATTTGAATGGCTTTAGCATTTGAACTGAATTTTAAGGATTCTATATAGATATTAATAGAAGATAATAAAATCTGCAAATTAGGTTTTTGTTGTAAATATTTGGAGGTGTGTATATGATATTTACCATAAATAATAAAAAAATTAACAACATATAAGAATTCTGTTTTGACAAGTTGACATTTCTCCATCCCAAATAAAACATCCTTATCTGTTAAAGTAATATTGAGATTTCTTTGATGAAAAAAAAGTGACATATCTCTCCAAAATATTTTTGTATAATTACAATCCCAAAAAAGATGAATAAGCTTTTCTTCATTATTTTTACAAAAAGTACACATTGGGTCCAAATCCCATTTATATCTTTTTATCAAAAATGCATTAACAGGATAAACATTATGAATAATTTTATAAGAAATTTCTCTTACTTTGTTGTTTATTAAGTATTTTTTAAGGAGCAACCAAGTCCACTTCCAATTTATATATATAAGTGTTGGACCAATAAAAAACACAAGCTGGTGAAAAAACAACATCTCGTAATAGAATATTTCTTAATCTTTTGTTGGTTGTTTTCTTACTTATAAAAGGACAATCATAATCAATATAAATGGAGTTTGGATCAAAATTTGGCATTGAGTGAATTTGATGTGTGGGGAAAGATGATAAAAGCTTTAATGATCCACTGGGGATTGCGTCAAACACAACAGCATATTCTTTAGGGGTAACAGGAAATTGGAAAAGTAACATAAAGTCAGAATAAGACAATAAATGACCATTTGGGTTTAGTAATTGGTTTACAAGTAATATTCCCCTATCATACCATTTTCTGTAAAAGATTGTCTTATTTTTGTATTTAATGTCTTCATTATTCCAGATATAATATTTATGAGGAGAAAAATTGTGTTTGTACAATAGTGACCATCTTAACAGCATTTGTTTATGAAATGTAGATAATTTTAAGGGTATTTTGGGTATACTGTAATTGCATCTGAGAAGAAAGGGTAATCCTCCAATTTTGTCAAAGTTGTAAATGGGAATAGCATTCCATATAGAGGTTGGGTTTTTTAGAAGATTTTTTAAATATTTAATTTTGAATGAATTGTTTAAAGATGTGAAATCAAGGGCTTCAATTCCTCCTTTTTCAACTTTGTTCATTAGAATATTTTTCTTGATGAGATGGCATTTCTTTTTCCATATAAAGTTAAAGTTTATTTTATTAATGTTGGTACTGATCTGTTTGGGAACATCAAGAGCAAGGGCCGGATAAACGAGTCTAGATAAACCATCAGCTTTGACTAATAATGATCGACCTAAAAGAGAAAGATCTCTCTGGAGCCATAGATTAAATCTTTGTTCAACTATTTTAATTATGGGGTTAAAATTTTCAATTGATCTTATATTTTGATCTTTAATTATTGTGATTCCAAGATATTTAACTTTGTCTTTTATAGGAATGTTGAGGAATGTGCCTTTTAGATCAGATTTAATGGAAAGTATTTCACATTTGCTTAGATTTAGAGTCAAACCAGAAGCTTTGGAGAAGGAGTTGATGATTTCAATAGAGTTTTTTATTTCACATTTATTCTTTAAAAAAAGTGCAGTGTCATCCGCAAGCTGGGAAATTACGATATTTCTGTTTGCAACATTCATCCCTGTAATTTTTTCCTTGATTTTAAATGAGAGGATTTGCATGGCCAGAATAAATAGATATGGGGAGACTGGACACCCTTGTCTAAGACCTCTTTTCAAATAAAATCTTTTAGAGCAGCCATGTGACAATTTTACAGATGCATTACAATTCCTGTATAACATTTGACAACTTTTAATTAAGACTTGTCCGTATCCGAATACTTCTAATGCTTTAAACAAAAATGTATGTTCAACTGTGTCAAAGGCTTTAAAGAAATCTAGAAATAATATGAGACCATCCCCCTCTATTAAATCTGAATAATCTAGCAGATCCAATACAAATCTGATATTATTAGTTATATGTCTGCCTGGTATGAATCCAGACTGAGTTTCATCAACCACTTCTTCAAGAGTATTCTTAATTTTTGTAGCAATACAGCCTGCAATAATTTTATAGTCATTTTGTAGTAATGTAATTGGTCGCCAGTTATCCAGAAGAAGCTTGTCTTTTTGTGGTTTAGGGATCAGTGTAATCAGACCTTGGGTCATTGTTGGTGGGAGTGATCCAGAATTCAAACTTTCAAGATAAACTTGATGTAAAAATGGCGATAGCTGTTCTGAAAACTTTCTATAAAATTCTGTATTAAGGCCATCAGTCCCCGGTGATTTATTTAATTTTAATTTATTGATGGATTTTTGGATGTCTTCAAGCGTAATCAAGGAATCACATTGTTCTTTATTATTTTTGCTAATTTTTTGCATTTTATTCAGAGAGTTAATATATTGTGTGATAGTTTCATCAGAACATTTTGATTGATAAAGTTCTTGGAAAAAGGTCTCGCAATAAGAAGAGATTTGAACAGGGTCTTCACAGATGTTATTATTGATTTGAAGTTTCACAATACTGTTAGATATTTGGTGTTTTTTTTCTAATCTAAAAAAATAAGAAGAGTTTTTTTCTCCTTCTTCTAACCATTTCTGTCTTGATCTGATGTACGCCCCTTTAGCTTTGGAAATGTAAATATTGTCCAGGTTCAGCTGTAATCTTTTGTTCTTCAGATAAATTTTCTGGCAGAACATTGTTCAGTAAGATAATTTCTTTTACTACTTCTGATTCTACTTTTCTTTTTCTTTTAGCAATCTCAGCTCCAGTTTTCATTAACATTTTTCGAAGTTCATATTTTAGGAGTTCCCAATTTTTACTAAATTCCTTCTGACTTTGAGCTGTATTCCAATACTTTATAATTGTTTGTTTAATGTTTTCTACTACTGTTTTATTTTCTAACAGTAAAGAGTTGAGTTTCCAGTAAGCTGTAATTTTAGCAACTTTAAAGTTGCTATGATCTTTTCAGCGAAGTCATGGTCTTCCATTGATTTATGACTTTTAGCCGACATCTTTGTTGGTGTATTTTCTGTGCTGACGGATTTGCGCTTACCACTTGCAGCCATTCTTTGAAGTTTTCAGGACTTCTTTTTTAAGCAACTTTAAGCACACTATTTAATGAAGGTCTCAGAATAAATGCTTCCCTGCGTTAAAGCAGTAATAACAGCTCCTTATCCAAACAATCTCGGGAGAGCTTGAAAAAATCAACCACTCACGCCGCCATCTTGCTCGGCTCGATATATATCGTTATTGAATCATCGTCCAGCGCTAAGCTAAGCTAACAATAACAATCACCTAACGTGGATTTTACCTGCAGACGTAGGTCTGGTCTAATGCTAGGGGTGAGTAAACCGTGTTTCCTGAAAGCAACATGGCCAATAATAAAAACTGTGGGACTAAGTCTATATAAATAGGTGATAAATAATTTGTTGTTGTTGTTGTTTTAATGCCCCAATAATGATAAATAGGTGCATAAAACTTTCTGGAAATTCGATTTTGTTTTCAGTTTCGTCTCTCCGACTCTGGGAGAAAGCCAACTTTACGAGGGGTCCCTGAAGGCAGCGTTGCCTAGCACCGGTGGAGTTTAGCTTCTCCGTGGGTTGTTTAGCTAATCTTTAACCGACACAATGCCCAGAAAGAAGGAGAGAAAAAGCGGCGAAAACGAGAACAAACTGAACCCAGCGAGTCCCAAAACTAAAGCTGGCATCGACGAAAAGGAAAAGGGGGCATATGTGATGCAAATTGGATTTTTGAACGAAGAGTTAGAAAGGTAGGAAAAGAAAAGTGACTTTTTTTCAACGGGAAAGTGAAGCCGTGCCTCCGTTTATAACACGGTCAAACGTTTTTATGCTGTTGTGTGTTTATGGCTTTTATTGTAATTTATTTAAAATAAAATTTCGCTTTATTTCTGACCAGTGACCTTTTAAACCTTAATTTGGGTGTGGTCTTCATAAAAATAAAAGTAAAGTTTAGTATTAAACATTTCCAGTCTGTGAGGAAAAGACGGCTTTTATCTGCAGCATAAGAGTTCCTGGATCAGATCCCAGTTGCCCAGGTTCTGGTCCATTACCTGCCACCTCTGCTTCACGGCAAAAAGGAAACAAGTAAGTACAATTTTCTTGAAATAACTGCATTTTTCTTTGATTTGAGCTGGTAAATAAGATTATCTGCCAATGGAATTAGTATTTTTACCCCTAAAATAAGATAATAAGATATACTGCACTTGAAATAAGATGTTGGAGATGGGTTCTTCCTATTTTAAGTGCAAAAATCTTATTCCATCAGCAGATCATCTTATTTACCTGACAAATACACTAATTTCAAGAATATTTTACTTACTTTCAGTTCCCTTTTTGCAGTGTTCTAAATTAGTCTGTAATCATTTCAAATAAAATATTAATGAGTTGGGATAAACATGATGAAAGGCCTGAGAAAAATCCAACCTTTGGTTTGAGTGACATTAAGTCAGATTGGAAAATAATAATAATAATAATCGCTTGTACAAAACTATTATTCAGTTTGTAAACGATAATTTAAATGGATGAAACACTAAGTTGGGCTGTTGTGAATTTGTCCAGAAAAGGAGGAAAAAACTATTTGAAACTATTTGTTCTGACAGACAAATAGAATAAAATGGCTGGCTCAGTGAAAAAAAAAGTAAACAAAAACATAAATATGTTTTTGAAATAACCTTTTAATTATTTGTAAAAAGTCTGTCTAAATTTAGAAAAATCCTGTCTCTAGGTAAATGTAATTAACAGTAAAAAAAAAACTATATACACTACCGTTCAAAAGTTTGGGGTCACATTGAAATGTCCTTATTTTTGAGCACTGTACTTTTCAATGAAGATAACTTTAAACTAGTCTTAACTTTAAAGAAATACACTCTATACATTGCTAATGTGGTAAATGACTATTCTAGCTGCAAATGTCTGGTTTTTGGTGCAATATCTACATAGGTGTATAGAGGCCCATTTCCAGCAACTATCACTCCAGTGTTCTAATGGTACAATGTGTTTGCTCATTGGCTCAGAAGGCTAATTGATGATTAGAAAACCCTTGTGCAATCATGTTCACACATCTGAAAACAGTTTAGCTCGTTACAGAAGCTACAAAACTGACCTTCCTTTGAGCAGATTGAGTTTCTGGAGCATCACATTTGTGGGGTCAATTAAACGCTCAAAATGGCCAGAAAAAGAGAACTTTCATCTGAAACTCGACAGTCTATTCTTGTTCTTAGAAATGAAGGCTATTCCATGCGAGAAATTGCTAAGAAATTGAAGATTTCCTACAACGGTGTGTACTACTCCCTTCAGAGGACAGCACAAACAGGCTCTAACCAGAGTAGAAAAAGAAGTGGGAGGCCGCGTTGCACAACTGAGCAAGAAGATAAGTACATTAGAGTCTCTAGTTTGAGAAACAGACGCCTCACAGGTCCCCAACTGGCATCTTCATTAAATAGTACCCGCAAAACACCAGTGTCAACATCTACAGTGAAGAGGCGGCTGCGGGATTCTGGGCTTCACGGCAGAGTGGCAAAGAAAAAGCCATATCTGAGACTGGCCAATAAAAGAAAAAGATTAAGATGGGCAAAAGAACACAGACATTGGACAGAGGAAGACTGGAAAAAAGTGTTGTGGACGGATGAATCCAAGTTTGAGGTGTTTGGATCACAAAGAAGAACGCTTGTGAGACGCAGAACAAATGAAAAGATGCTGGAAGAATGCCTGACGCCATCTGTTAAGCATGGTGGAGGTAATGTGATGGTCTGGGGTTGCTTTGGTGCTGGTAAGGTGGGAGATTTGTACAGGGTAAAAGGGATTCTGAATAAGGAAGGCTATCACTCCATTTTGCAACGCCATGCCATACCCAGTGGACAGCGCTTGATTGGAGCCAATTTCATCCTACAACAGGACAATGACCCTAAACACACCTCCAAATTGTGCAAGAACTATTTAGAGCAGAAGCAGGCAGCTGGTATTCTATCGGTAATGGAGTGGCCAGCGCAGTCACCAGATCTGAACCCCATTGAGCTGTTGTGGGAGCAGCTTGACTGTATGGTACACAAGAAGTGCCCATCCAACCAATCCAACTTGTGGGAGCTGCTTCTGGAAGCGTGGGGTGCAATTTCTCCAGATTACCTCAACAAATTAACAGCTAGAATGCCAAAGGTCTGCAATGCTGTAATTGCTGCAAATGGAGGATTCTTTGACGAAAGCAAAGTTTGATGTAAAAAAAATCTTATTTCAAATACAAATCATTATTTCTAACCTTGTCAATGTCTTGACTCTATTTTCTATTCATTTCACAACGTATGGTGGTGAATAAGTGACTTTTCATGGAAAACACAAAATTGTTTGGGTGACCCCAAACTTTTGAACGGTATATTATATATATACACTCACCGGCCACTTTATTAGGTACCCCATGCTAGTAACGGGTTGGACCCCCTTTTGCCTTCAGAACTGCCTCAATTCTTCGTGGCATAGATTCAACAAGGTGCTGGAAGCATTCCTCAGGGAGTTTGGTCCATATTGACATGATGGCATCACACAGTTGCCGCAGATTTGTCGGCTTCACATCCATGATGCGAATCTCCCGTTCCACCACATCCTATTGGATTGAGATCTGGTGACTGTGGAGGCCATTTGAGTACAGCGAACTCATTGTCATGTTCAAGAAACCAGTCTGAGATGATTCCAGCTTTATGACATGGCGCATTATCCTGCTGAAAGTAGCCATCATGGGTTGGGTACATTGTGGTCATAAAGGGATGGACATGGTCAGCAACAATACTCAGGTAGGCTGTGGCGTTGCAACGATGCTCAATTGGTACCAAGGGGCCCAAAGAGTGCCAAGAAAATATTCCCCACACCATGACACCACCACCACCAGCCTGAACCGTTGATACAAGGCAGGATGGATCCATGCTTTCATGTTGTAGACGCCAAATTCTGACCCTACCATCCGACTGTCACAGCAGAAATCGAGACTCATCAGACCAGGCAACGTTTTTTCCAATCTTCTATTGTCCAATTTCGATGAGCTTTTGCAAATTGTAGCCTCAGTTTCCTGTTCTTAGCTGAAAGGAGTGGCACCCGATGTGGTCTTCTGCTGCTGTAGCCCATCTGCCTCAAAGTTCGACGTACTGTGCGTTCAGAGATGCTCTTCTGCCCACCTTGGTTGTAACGGGTGGTTATTTGAGTCACTGCTGCCCTTCTATCAGCTCGAACCAGTCTGGCCATTCTCCTCTGACCTCTGGCATCAACAAGGCATTTCCGCCCACAGAACTGCCGCTCACTGGATGTTTTTTCTTTTTCGGACCATTCTCTGTAAACCCTAGAGATGGTTGTGCGTGAAAATCCCAGTAGATTAGCAGTTTCTGAAATACTCAGACCAGCCCTTCTGGCACCAACAATCATGCCACGTTCACAGTCACTCAAATCACCTTTCTTCCCCATACTGATGCTCGGTTTGAACTGCAGGAGATTCTCTTGACCATGTCTACATGCCTAAATGCACTGAGTTGCCGCCATGTGATTGGCTGCTTAGAAATTAAGTGTTAACGAGCAGTTGGACAGGTGTACCTAATAAAGTGGCCGGTGAGTGTATATATATATATATATATATATATATATATATATATATATATATATATATATATATATATATATATTTATAATCATTTTATAAGAAATGATTACAAAAATCAGCAAAGGTACAATTATAGCAGTCCCTGAATAGATGTAACTCAGGGGCTTTGCAATTTATTATTTAGTATTTAAATTAACCCTCTCTTGGATGTTTTATTAATTCATCACTTGCTGTTTTCCTGGAATAAAAAAATAATAATTTGACACAGAGCGCTGTTTTATTTTGGCCACTGTTCAGAATGAGAAAGTCAGTCTAGTAAAGTAGATGTGCCTCCGTTTTCCTAAGTCAGGAAATGGCTTCAGGAAAATAGCTACTCGGCTAAATTTGCTCAAATTTACAGTCAGAGAATCAACTAAAAGGTTAAAACTCACAGAGGCTGCTCCAACCTAAGGGACTGTTACAGGGGGAGACCAAGTTCTGTGCTATTGGCAAAAAGTATAGATTATTTTAACATGTAATGTTTGCACATCTGAAGAAATTTACTCAAATTGTATGTTTGTTTTTTCTAAAATGAAATTCTCTAAGTCTATCTGTTAAGCACGTTGGAGGATCTATGATGTCGTCTGCCCGTTTCTCCAAAGGTCCTTGACAAAACAGGATCAAATAAACCTAAAAAATGTCCATAAATGCAACTGGCAATAAGGGCTCATGAGAAACTGTGAGATTTAAACTTAGAAAAACTGCTTTTTTTCTGGGGCTTTTTGTTCACCCCCAGGTTTCAGATAAAATGTGGTCAACTTGAGAAGCAGAACAAAACCCTAATCGCTCAGTACAGCACGCTGGACGCCGAGAAGAAGGACATCACAGAGTACCTGAAACGCTCGGTTTCAGAGAGGGAGGATGAGCTGCAGGAGCTGCAGGAGCGTCTGGAGGGAGAACGGCAGGCCGCCGCCCAGGAGAAACACGCCCTGCAGCTGGAGTGCAGCCAGCTGAGCCAGGAGCTCCAGGAGCTCCAGGCCCGCATCGAGAAGAACGCTGCGCTCGGTGAGACGTTCCACTCTCTGTGGGAATCAAAAAGAATGCCACTGTGGTGTTTGCAGGATGAATAATGTGTTTCCCTCCCCGTGTCTGCCAGATAATTCAGGGTCACGTTCTGTTCTGTTCCGAGTAATCTAAGAAAATGTAGCAAGCGCTAGCTACGAAGGTCAGCGCTTATGTTAACTCATTACTGCAGTGAGTGCTACTGCAGGCTGTCATCTCATGAGCTATTAGTCACTGTTTCTACTATAAAGCATTACAGTCACCTGCACCGTCTCTTTAAAAGTTACCCTCTCCCTACTAGACATTGTGCCTGATAAGAAAGGAAGTCTAGCGTTCCCTCTTGCTTTCCTGGCAGCGGAGAAACTTGCTGATCGGGAGGAACTTCAGAGGCAGAAAGATGATTTGATGACCACCGTGGAGAACCTGGAGAAGCAGCTGGAACGTCAGAGGGAGCAACACAAAGATGAGATCCACAGCCTGGAGATGAAGGTGCTGCTGGAAAAGAGGAGGTTAAGATATTATCTGACTTCTGTTGTTGCTCTTTTACACCTGCGGGAAAATAAATCTGAAGGGAAAGGAAGTCCTGTAGTTTAGAGCTTCAGAGCAGGAATCAGCAGGCATGGAGGCTCCTCTGATCAACCCCCCCCCCCCCCCCCCCCCCGGATGTCATCACTTTACAGCCATTAAATTCAATATGTTGAAAATGATTTACAATTTTAAAGCTGCTTTCTGCTGGTCTGTCACATAACGGTGATCAGTCCAACAAAAATGATGCAAGATTGCTTAGAAGTAGAAATCTAAAAAGTGTGGCCTGCTTTTGTTTTCCACCCCGTTACCCTGGCTCCCCTAAATTAAAATCCCGTGCAACCAGTGAATTTCAGAAGTCCCCTCCATGGAGACAGAATCCTCGATTGTGTCGTTTAATTTCAGTATAAATAAAGTGTCCTGTGAAGGCCTCGGAGGTTTATTAACTTTTAATAATAAGGATCTTTTATCAATTTAAATTCAAAAGTACACAACTGAACATTTACTGCATTTTTGCACCATTATTATTTTGCACTGCCAACATTGAACTTTTCAAATTAATTCATTTTTTTGCACCATTATCTTTGCACTAAAAACACGGTTGAACATTGTTCTGCACACTTTTTTAAAAACTGTTTTTACATTCTTATCACCGCTGCACTTTATATTGTAATGTTATTTTATTATGCAGTTGCAATCTCATTGCATTGTTGTAAGATGTAAGCAACGAAATTTCGGTTTTGTATGTACTCTGTACAAACAAGATGACAATAAAGTTTGTCTAAGTTATTAGAGAAGAGCCCCACAGAGACCCAGGAACACAGCAGAAGGGTCCAAATTAAAACTGCAGAATTCAATCCAGATTAAGTTTTTATACATTACACCAGGCGTGTCCAAAGTGTGAAAATATTTGTCCGACCAGCACTGGTGGCTGATGCAGATGGAAACTTTTCGCTTTAAATTAGGGCTGAATTTTTACAGAAATTAAAAATCTTATAATTAAATGTTAAGCACAACCCAGAACATTTGTCTTCTAATAACTACACATTTTACAAGCTCTTCAATTTCACTGTAAACAGGACCACATTGATCCAATGACTTTTACTCAAATGGAGACTTTGGTGTAGGGCTGGACGATAATTCAATAACAATATATATCGATCGATAGACGTGTGGCGCAATAGGAAAAAAACGGGTCGATAAAAGTTCGATATAGAGACAGTTTTCCTTCCTTCCTTTCAGCCTATCATATTAATTGATGCTACAGTCACTACTTCCTCTCGACCAATCGTAATCGCGGACCCAGGCACGCCGTTACAAAGCGCCGCCCTCTCAAACCACAACACAGAGCAAGGAGAGGCGGAGGAAATTGTCCCAAAAATGGGGTTTTACTATGTTATGCCAGAAGCTGTTTGAATATGATTATTATTATTAATTATAATTTGGTGTTTTATAATTTTAATAGGCTATTCAAACTCAAATAGTAGCTATAACAAAATATTACTCAAATGGTGATGATTATAAGGCTCTAAACCTGTAATGATTAAATACCACTAATGCATTTATTAATTAGCTGTTATGAACTCATTTATGCCGGAAGAGATTTATCCAGCAAGCTATGAGACCCCAATATAACTGCAATTAGAGTTTATCTCCTTATTCTTTATCACCAGTCCAATGATAATGTCTCTGTTTTAATGTCAGATGTTAAACACGAAAAGTGGTAACTATTTTCTGAAAGACCATGCAACTGTGAATTGGAATGAACACAAACAATTACTATTCCACACATTGTAATTTATTGAACCAAACAATTCCCTGTTACAGTAATTATTCTAATTCAATAACTTAGGAAACTCTACTCACTACCAAACTAAACATGCAAAATTATATGAAAATAAACAAGTCAAAAATGGATTAAAATAAGAGGTAGCAAAATCTTAGTTCAACTCAGTTGTTTAAACATCACATTCAAGACGTCAGCATTTAACGTAGCAGCATTGAGACACAACAGCTCTGGGAACTGGATGGACGCTTCACCGTTCTAACAAGCTGTAGCTAGCTAACAGCTTAGCTACGCTGCACCCTTCCAAGATGGCGAGTCGACTATGACGACACGTGACCCTTACGCATCAGGGACGTCTTAATGACGTAACCAACGCTTACACTGATGTGGGGTGGTACATAGACATATACGTAGACGCCCCATTGTACGCTGCCGGCCGCTAGGCCGACGTGCCTACAGGGCGGCCATCTTGGGTCAGACCACAGATCAGACAGCTGCTGTCAAAATGAATAGGAGGCAGCTCAGGTCTCATTTTAATCATATGTTCACAATGCTCGTGAACTTTAAGACAGATTACACATATTTATTCAGAACCAAAACTATTTAAACTGAAGTCAAACTGGATGAAAAATGTACACGCACTTAGATATTTTGCAGTTACATATTAACTCCCTTTGATCAGTGGTCCTATTTTAGACATGATTAATCTATCCTTAGTAAATGGATATGTACCACAGGTTTTTAAAGTAGCTGTTATTAAACCTTTACTTAAGAAACCTTCTCTTGATCAAGATGAGCTAGTAAACTACAGACCTATATCTAATCTTCTTTTCTTATCTAAAATTCTTGAGAAAGTAGTTGCTAATCAACTATGTGAACATTTACAAAGCAATGACCTACTTGAGGAGTTTCAGTCAGGCTTCAGAGCTCATCATAGCACTGAAACAGCTCTGGTGAAGGTCACTAATGATATTCTCATGGCCTCAGATAATGGACTTGTGTCTGTACTTGTCCTGTTAGATCTCAGTGCTGCATTTGATAAAGTTGATCACAATATTCTCCTACAAAGACTTGAACATACTGTAGGGATTAAGGGGAAAGCATTAGGCTGGTTTAAATCTTATCTGTCGGACAGATTCCAGTTTGTTCATGTTAATAATAAATCTTCCTCAAACTCTAGGGTCACCTGTGGAGTACCACAGGGTTCAGTCCTTGGACCAATTCTCTTTACTATATATATGCTTCCGATCGGCAAAATTATCAGACAGCATGGGATTAATTTCCACTGTTATGCTGATGACACTCAGCTATATTTATCCATAAATCCTGATGAATCCAATCAGTTACTTCGACTGCAGTCATGTCTTGATGACATCAAAAGCTGGATGACTTTAAATTTCCTGCATTTAAATTCTGACAAGACAGAAGTTGTAATCTTTGGACCAGAGTCCTCAAAAAATAAACTTCTTAACCAATCACTTAATCTGGATGACATTAACTTGGCCTCTGGTAATAAAGTAAAAAACCTTGGTGTTATTTTTGACCAAGACATGTCATTTAAATCCCATATTAAACAGGTTTCCAGAGTTTCCTTTTTTCACCTCAGGAATATCGCCAAAATTAGAAACATTCTGTCCAGGGGTGATGCTGAAAAACTAGTCCATGCATTTGTTACTTCAAGGCTGGACTATTGTAATTCTTTACTATCAGGAAGTCCACAAAATGCAGTTCAAAGCCTTCAGCTGATCCAAAATGCTGTAGCAAGAGTTCTGATGAAAATCAACAAGAGGGATCATATTTCTCCAATTTTAGCTTCCCTTCATTGGCTTCCTGTTAAATCAAGAATAGAATTTAAAATTCTTCTTCTAACGTATAAAGCCCTTAATAATCAAGCTCCATCATATATCAGAGCTCTGATTACCCCGTATGTTCCTAACAGAGCACTTCGCTCTCAGACTGCAGGTCTGCTGGTGGTTCCTAGAGTCTCTAAAAGTAGAATGGGAGGCAGATCCTTTAGCTATCAGGCTCCTCTCCTGTGGAACCAACTCCCAGTTTTGGTCCGTGAGGCAGACACCCCGTCTACTTTTAAGACTAATCTTAAAACTTTCCTTTTTGACAAAGCTTATAGTTAGAGTGCCTCATGTTACCCTGAGCTACCTCTATAGTTATGCTGCTATAGGCTTAGGCTGCTGGAGGACATCAGGGCCTATTTTTCTCACTCTACTGATTTCTACTGTTCTCCAGATTTGCATTGCATTACATTGAAATGACTGTTGTCATTTCAGCTTTTAACTTTTTGTTCTCTCTCTTTTTTCTTCATAGTAGGTACACCTGGTCTGACGTTCTGTTGACTGTGAAATCATCCAGGGAGGACAGATCACCGACTATTACCATCTAATGTAGAACAGATTACTGGATCAATGTGTGCTTCTGTGCTTTTTGTCTCTCTTGTTGTGTCTCTGCTCTGTCTTCTGTAGCCCCAGTGGGTCGAGGCAGATGACCGTTCATACTGAGCCTGGTTCTGGTTCTGCTGGAGGTTTTTTTTTCCCCGTTAATGGGTGGTTTTTCTTCCCACTGTCGCTTCATGCTTGCTCAGTATGAGGGATTGCAGCAAAGCCATGTACAATGCAGACGACTCTCCCTGTGGCTCTACGGTTCTCCAGGAGAGAGTGCTGCTTGTCGGGACTTTGATGCAATCAACTGGTTTCCTTATATAGGACATTTTGACCAATCTGTATAATCTGACCCAATCTGTATAAAATGATTGAACTTGATTTTGTAAAGTGCCTTGAGATGACATGTTTCATGAATTGGCGCTATATAAATAAAATTGAATTGAATTAATGTAATACACACACAAGTTATACACACATAAATCTCTCTCTCTTTTTTCCTCGGCGTCCTGAATGCGCTTCGGTGGACGCAGGTGTCGGACAGCGGGGAAACAGGAGGGGAAGTCCCTTCGCCTTTCTCGTTCTCTGGGCGTTCAGACCAGTGACGGACTGGGACTAAAAAACGGCCCTGGAAGTTTCACCGATCGAGCGGGGGGAGGGGGGGGGGGGTGTTTGAGGCGACGACAAGTTTTGCGGGGGGGGGGTTGAAGACAAGTTTTGCGCGGAAGCGGCCGCCTCGCCAAGACAGCACTGCGGGAAACCCTGCACTGCACACCCGACGACCAGGCCGCCTCGTGATTGGCCGGCCCAAACGGCCCACGAGGGCCCGCGGCCCTTCTGGCATCTGCCCAGATGCCAGACCGTCCAGTCCGTCACTGGTTCAGACGCTTTGTTCGGCCAAAACAAAAGCGTGGTCATCTTTCAATCATCGGGAGATAACGGCTCTCAGTCTTTGATCAAAGGGAATTCAAAAGTACTTTTAAGTCGACCTCCTGTATCAGCAGTACAGGGATGGAGTTGCTTCGGTAATCTTCGGTCACGCAAAGAATTATGGAGTACGTGGCGTGTGGGGGTTGAAACCCACGGCGTGAAACAGTTGCGTGCCTTCCCGTACTGGTGGAGCGCCAAGAAGAAGAAAGAGTTCCGGGCCGCAAGTTTTTCTCTAACAGCGCTCCCTAAATTGTGCAACCAGTTCAGGGAATCAGTGCAAAATGAGCTGCAATCTGTGTCTTCCCACGCCATGACCTCTGACCTCAGCCCTGCATCAGCCTCTCAATTGACTATATAGAAAGAGAATAAAACCTGAGGAGTAACTAGTGTACCATTCCCACCTAAATAGGCTATTCTATTTATTTATTTATTTGATATATTTATTTTGGTCATTTTACTGGTCACTTTAGTTTATTCTTTGTCAGTATTTAATAACATCACCCAGGTTTAGTTATTTTTCTTTAAAAGATCAGTTATGGGTAAAAATGTTGGTTAAATAAGGATTTTATTGAGATTTAGTGTTTATGTGTTCTTTAATAAAAGTAAATCATTTAAGAATATAAGAGCCAGGTTTTAAATCTTTTTGATAATTATCGATATCGATCAATATGCATTTTTTTTTGTCGATAAGCTTTTTTTCTATAATCGTCCAGCCCTACTTTGGTGCATCAAAATCTGATTGTAATTAATTTATTAAAATTCACTAAATAAAGATAGTGTATATTTTTTTTTTATTTAAAAGGATCAGATTTTGTTGAGCAGGTAAAAAACGTTCAAAAACAATTGTGTGGTTATGTAAATTTTTTAAATTTTTTTGGCCCTCGAATGTTTTTGACTTAAGAATTTCGGCCCACGAGTCGAAAAGTTTGGACACCCATCACATCAAATCCATATAAAATAAGAGGCTTTAATTTAGTAACATTTTATCCAATTAACTGAGGTAATCCAGAAGATATATTGAAGCTTGTCGCGATGTCACTGCAACTGAAAATAAGCAACATTTTCTCCCTTTTCCTCCATTTTCTGGTAAAAGGTTAGAGGAGGAGATGGAGAGCGACGTGGCGGCCATGTCGGCTAAGGTGGAGCATCTGGTGGAGCTGAAGCTTCCCGAGACGACCAGGTCTGTGCTTCAGGAGAACATGGAGCTGAAGGCCCGTTTCAGCCAGCTGTCCGAGGTGGCCAGGTCCCTGCAGGAGGAGAACGCGTCGCTGAGGGAACACAGGAGACGGCTCCGCGTCGACACGCAGATCCTGGAGCAGATGGTCCGCGAGACGGCGCGCATCAGCTGCACGCGCAAGAAGGTGAGGGAGCGGGTTCTACAGCATCCCGTCTTCTGGGTCCCCGTGGGATCCTCAGCCGGAGCTCTGCTCTTGTCTCCCTCAGGAGGTGGAGCAGCTCACAGGAAGGTTTCAGCAGCTGCAGGAGGACGTTCTGGAAAAGCAGCAGCGACTGGAGGAGCTTCAGACGGAGCGCACACGAGTCCTGGCCCAGATGGAGGCCCTCAGGTCAAGGTTTACTCCATCTGTGTGGAGGTGTCTCCTCACGTTCATCTGGACGTGTTTGGTGATCTTCAACAGATCAGCAACAGCAAAAACTCATATTTAGTATTTCTAAAATGGTATGAGCAGATTTTCAAAGCCAGTTGTTCCTTTAAGCTTTTAACACATTTTCTTTTTTCTAGCTTTATTTGGTTTTACATTAGTACTAAACTCAAAGTTTCATCGTTTCCTGATTAATGGACTTTTTTAGCAGAGCAATTACAAATATTACAATTTTTAACTTAAATGGGACATTTCATGCAATTTAGCTCTTAAATATATTTTGTTGTGTATTTGGAGTCTCTAGGAATGCAGAAGGTTTGAATAGTTTGTCTGGGAGCTGCGCAGTTATCTTTATTTTCTGTTTGGGTCATATTTGTTAAGCCCTTCAGTTTTCTCTATGTTTTTTGAACAATTACATCTCAGGATTTGCTGCAGAGCTGCTGGACAAGGTCATCAACTTCCAGCTCAGCAGTGTCATCAATCCACCATTTTTATTTCTCGGAGCGATTTTCTAGTCCAAGCTGAAGGAGGCCAAAACTAAAAGTGGATAAGTCATGGGTTTACATCACACCGTCCCCCCAGCAGACTACAAAAATGGCCGAAAGGGGGGTTGAAGTGCCTCCTTTAGATTTAAAGAGACGGCACCAAGAAGAGTCGCTCCTCAGAGCAGGGGTAAAAAAGGGGAGCGTGGGGATAAATTGGTGAGGAACTGAGACCAAAGCTTTGCTGCTCCACTTTATATAGACCACAACTGAAGGATTTCAATGTGAGAAGGAAGACCTGAAAAGCTCGATGTGTCGCCTTTAAGCTTCAGACAGCAGATACAGTGGCTAGCAAAAGTAATTACCCCCTTGGCTTTTTCTGTTTTGTGACATTCCAACTTGTAATCTTAATGTTTTGTATCTTGTTTTTTGGGATGGATCTGCACAAGTAGTCTAAGTTGGTGAAGTGAAATGAGAAAAAGATATATAAAAAATGAAAACTAGTATGTGCACATGGATCCACCCCCTTTGCTATGAAGCCTCTTAAACGTTCTGGTGAAATAAAGTTAACGTGTGTGCAGTCCAAGGGTCACAGGACCCGTCAGGATAAACTCACCTTTCCTGAAAGACCCCAGAGGTGCAGCAGCTCTAAGCAGGAGGTGTCAAACCATGAAGACCAAGGAGCTCTACAACAAGTCTATTTTCTATTTTCTATTTTGACAAATAATTGTCAAAATAGAAATATACATAAACTATAATATCTAGGTTATTGTTAGGTTCTGCTGCTGGACGCTGACTTCACTGAAAAGGCGGCTTCTCTTACGGACGGTGTGTTTTCAGACTGGACCGGGCCGCTCTGTCTGCAGAATGGAGCCGGAACCAGCTGGAGGCCAAGCTGAAGGAGGAGAGGAGGAGGAGGAACCGGATGAAGAGCATCATGCAGGAAGCAGCCAACACTCTCAGGTTGGCCCTGAAGGTAAAAATAAAAACAGACTTTCTGTGACACGGAGGGAGATTTACCGACCCGACCAGAGTTACTGGTCCGGTCCGCAGGGACGGTGCTGTAAGGTGACGGTGCTGAGAACCTTAAAGGTCTGGACGATAAGTCAATAACGATATATATAGACTGATAGAAAATAAGGGTCAATAAAAAGTTCAACCGAATAAAAGTTTGCCTCCCTTTTACGTTCTAGCCATGTAAGTTAATATTACTTTAATAGTCATTACATCCTCCCAACCAATCACAACGCAGACCCAGGAACCAAGCTCCGCCTCCTTCAGAGAGCACGCGTTCTTTTTTCTTGTTTAAAAACTTGTAGTTTTGATAAAAAGTTGGTTGAGTTTGAATTCAGTGTTTGTGTTCTGTATCTAAAAATAAGTCGCTAAGCAACAGCATAAAAGGACCAGGGCTGCACTTAAAATATATGTTTTGAATTTGTTGATAATTTTCAATATCAATCAATATTTCTATTTTATCGATATTTTTTTCTATAACCTCCAGCCCTAAACATATGGAGCTCAGCACAAAAGAGATATTAACTAAATAACAGGAAAGGTTTGATCGCTGTTAATAAATATTAATGAATAAAATTATGAATAATTATTGAAAAATGCTTTTTTTTTTTTTAAATGTACATAAAAATTATGTATTTAAAGCCCCTGAGCTGCTCCTGTCACTTCAAATCAGAAACAAGTTCTTGGTTGAATGAAAATCACTTTAAATAGTTTGAGTTTGAATAATTTCAGACTTCACTGTCGCATCACCTGCGGTGGTCCTGGACCAGAACCTCTGATGGGCGTCAGGAGGCGCAGGTCGCCCTGACGACGGCTTTGTTTCCATCAGGAGGCCCCAGCAGAGCAGCGGGAGGCCGACCCCGTCCCCCGGTGGAGGCGGACGCTGCAGAACCTGCAGGACCTCCTGGACCCACAAACCCTCAGCGAGCCGCAGCAGCCGGACCCGGCGGGAGCGCGGTAGGTAGAGGGAACCTCCAGACCGCCTGGAGACGGAAGCGTCCATCTCCGGTCTTCATCGTCCCCGTTTGTGTCTGAGCAGAGAAGAAAGCCTGGATCCAGGTTGGGCTTCCCGGTTCCAGCCGTCCCGTGGTTCCGGCCTCGGGGCCCGACCGACAGCGAAGGCCAAAGCCTCGCTCTGTAGGACAGGAGCTGCGTCCTGCAGCAGCCTCGTACCTCTGCACAGGTCCGTTATTCATTCATCATCATCATCATGAATGATTCATCATCAGAGCCGCTGACGACGCATTTGTCTCCTCTATGACTCAGGAAACCCACGACCCAGAAGAGCCGCAGTTACGCAAACCTTTCTCGCTCCTCCGTGGGATTTCTCACCTCCAAACCGAGCGGCCACAACTTCCTTCAAATAAATCCTAAAAACACGAGGAAGGAGTTTATTATAGAGGAAAAATACATTTAAACAGGGAACTGCCTCCTTTGCCGTCATGGCGTTTAAACATGAAACTGCTGTTGTAGCATCCAGTCGATATTCAGAAGGCCAGAAGTGATGGTTAAATGACTTATTAAAGCCGTCTGTCGTGAAACAACGCACGTCCGCTCTCAAGGAAGTCACCAAAATAAAAGCATGTAACCTCAAACCACAGTTGCAAGAAACAGGTAACTTTACGCGTATCTAAAGGCGCCGAGCTGATTACGGCCCAGTTCATGTTCATAAGTGCTCGCCACTGCAGCCTGCGATTAAAACCCGTCGTATATAGTTTGCTTTTATTAAGTAAAAATATTTCTGCACAGCGAGGTTTTTCTTTCCTGAGGGTTGCTGTTCTTCTGTGGAGCCGACTGGATCAGAGTCAGCTGCTCCGAGTCGGAGGGCGTGGTTCTCAACTGGAGAAAACTGGATGGCCCCCTCAGGGTCAGGGGTCAGCGTCTGGTTTAATCAGTGAGGGTAGGACGGAGCGGGAGATGGAGACGGACCAGGGCGCCCCTCCCGTCCGGTGTGGTGAGCAAAGAGTCCTCTGGTCAGGAGGGACGATGCAACCCGTCTGGCTTTGGGATCCTCCAGACCGAGAAGGAGACGGATGTCTGGGTTCCTCTGTCCTCTCTGCCACCCCTCAGATGAGCTGCAGGAGACGGACAGATGCTTTCCAACCATCATGTCATTTCTTCTCTTTTATTCAGAGTAACTGATCAGCTGTACAGGTCCAAAGTTTACATACACTCTGTGGACAAGAATGTCAGAATGTTGAGCTTGAGGTGAGTTCTTGGGCTGGAATGATTTGTGTCGACTGATCCATGTAATCGAGTTAATTAAATTTAATTATTAAACTGAATAAATGAACTCAATTCATTCAGCGCTTTACATCAAATTTCACCCACACATTCATACCCTGATGAGCAGATAGGCATCCTGGGGTTAATGCCTTGCCCGTGGGCACATCATGTGACAAGGAAGCTGGATTCGAACCCACGACTTTTCGATTACAAGAGGTCTACTCTTATGGGGCTAAAATGGTAGCTTTACCATTTGCAAATGTGTGTGGAGAGTTGTGTATCTGTATCTCGACTTGTGTGTCTGTATCTCGATTTGTGTGTCTGTATCTCGATTTGTGCGTGTGCAGTGGGATTTGTAAATGTGTGAGGAGAGTTGTGTGTCTGTACAACAATCTGCAAATGCGTAAAACTACTTGTGTGTAATCCGTTTTGCAAATGTGTAAAAAATCCACAAACCTGTATTCAGATCTGCAAATGTGTAGATCAATCTGTAAGCACACACAGAAACACTTGTGTCTGAAGTATTTTCGCTTCAAGACCCAGAAATACAGACAAATCATTGGTTACAAGTCAAGCGGTTTTTCGGTTGGTTCTCTTTACACACGTGATTTTTGCTACTCTTCTGCCGCGTGAGATGCACAAATGCGTAGAAGGATTTGTATCTGTATTTTTCACTGAGCTATATAATACACTGGAGTGCTGATTTTGCCGAAAAACTGAAGTCACTGGCCGCCATCTTGCTCCTCCCTACTCTCACAGAATCCCATAGGATTTGGTTGCAACAACAAGCAGTTTTCTGGCTGAGTGAAAACGTTTCACAGGTAATTCTACAGTCAGTGGATGTACTAACACTATTAACTACTAGGAAATTAGGTGCTGAAATATTTTACATGTTATTCATATTATATATATATATATGTATATATAAGTATGTGTATATGTATATATGTATATATATGTATACACATATGTAAATATATGTTTTTGTACATTGTTATTTATATATTTATAAATGTTAAACATATTATTTAAATGAATAAAATGCTAAATATTTCAGCACATGACTTTCTCAGTACTTGATATTTTTAGAACATAACATAAAAGTATATGGCATTTGACATTTTAAAAGTCTTAAGCCCCCCCTGAACATGAGAAAATCCTCGTTATTCGATGCTGTAGTGCACATATTCCCTAGTTACTGGGGGGAAATAGGGAGTACCAATATGGCGGCTGGTGGCTTCAAAGCGACTCGTTCAAACAGACGGTGATTAGCACTCCAGTGTATTATATAGCTCAGTGGTATTTTTTCGATTTGTGTCTCCTTGCGCAGACTCGCAGGCTCAAAGGCTCACATGTTGCCCTGAGCGCAGGCTCACAGGCACACAGGCTGCCTCTTCCGGCTGTGGTAGGTCACGTGACTTTCAAGGATTGAACCAAAGCGTTTTGCTATCAGACCGCTGACAAGGCAACTTGTTATAACTATATAACTTTCTCCCTTTAACGACAGAAGTTTCTTGTTTTAATGAGAGACTTATCTTGCTAAAACCAGATAATTGTCTCCTCATAACAACGCAACATAACCCGGCATCAGCTCGCGGGATATTTGAGTGTCATGGAGAAGAGGAGAGATGGAGGGGCGCCTTTTATTTCTTTTTAAAAACTCATTTGTCGGAGGAATGTATTTCTGCACTGAGGAGTGACAAGGTAAGTCGTGCATATACAGCAAGTCCTCTACTTGAAATTTAATCAATTCGGCAGTTATTTATATTTAACAACTATGCTTTGGAAACACTTGTAGCACTGTAGAACAGTCTCTGGCTCTGTTTACACGGTGAAAACAGGTTTGCGTTGCCTTTGTACTCTCCATTTACACACTACAAGGTTTAACTGTTGCTTAGGGGGACTTTCAGCTTTAGCTGTGGGTTTATTTACAACAGTTTGCAGCCGAAACAGTCCTCCGTCAGCCGCTGCTTTCTTCTTCTGGGCAATTTGACGCGGAGCTTCAGAAATCACAGCGCTACTAGTGGTGCGGCATGGGAATTGCACCGTTTAAGTACTCTGTAAACAGGGCCTGTGACTGCAAATGTTCTACATGGATGTTAATGAGATAGAGATAAGGATAAGCAGCTTAATTTTTTTTTAAAACATGTCATGCATTTAATCATAAATTCTGCTGTAAAGATTAATAATCATGTACTTAAAATAGTCTTTTTAGTTTTTTTCAGTTTTTATATTAACCATAATTTCATTGTGCTTGTAGACTGACATATCAGCTATAGCAAGCATGGATGATGAGAGCTTGGCCATCTATATTCCCACCTATGCTGACAGAATTGCCACCCAGAGATTTTGCTTCGAGTTCCAAGGAAAAGGTGAAAGAGATGTCCTTCAACAGACGTGGCTTGAAAAACTCTTTACATGCAAATCTTCATGGAAAAAGTCCAATTTGATCTAAAATGTTTTTGGTTTCAGGTAATACCACTATGTAATATATTTCATGTTTTCAGGAACACATGGAAGTGAGCCACAATAGTCAGTTAGCTTTTGTTTTTGCTGACAAAGATATAGAGCAAAAATACTGATTAAAAAGATTACTCCAACAACATTGTGAAATACAAGTTTTTGAAGTGAAATTATTGCTGTTGCTATTAAGCTTCTTTAAGGTTAAAAAAATTTGAAGCATGTGTTTAAACTGTACTTATTTTCCTTTTCTTTCCATAGGGCATTATATTTCTTTTATATTCTTCAAAGTTGATTGTAAAATAGATAAATGCTTTGAGCGCAATAGTGCCAAGATTTCTAACAATGACTTTTTTCATATGTAAAAGAATTTTCTCATGTTCAATTTTGAGATCCATGTATTCATCTTTTTAATACTCATAGATCACGTTCTGGTTAGGTCATCTTCTGGAGGTAGAGAACTTCCTTTTAAAAGGATCTTTCAGAGAACTTGTTAAAGGTACTTTTAATGTATGTTCTTCTGTGAGTTGATGTAACATTGCAATATAATGTTATGTTTCTAAGAAAAGAATGAGTTGATTTGATCACAAACCATTGCACTTTCTTTTGTAACGAGTTTTTACCAAAGATTCATTAAAGGTTTTCATATTGAACATAAGCATAGGCACTTTATTTTTCATCTCATTTGACCATATCATCATTGTCAAACAGTACATAACTTGGGTCTCAGTGTTCAGTAACAGAGAACTATAAGAGTCTTGCTGTTATAAATGTAAAAGTATGTCTTGAATATGAGGAGCAGTGGTGGGGTTTACAGAACATGTCATTTAAACATTTTGTCCTACATGACAGATTACAAGGCAAATGTGAAGTTAAATTTCTTGTTATTGTCCTAATATATTTAGTAGCATATATTTGCTGTCACACACAACAAGAATCACACAAAATATAAAACCTAGCACCAAAATTCAAAAAATTATGTACATCATGATGAAACATTTAAGTACATGGGAGTCAGTGAAAACAGAGGTCTGTTTTTTTTTCCTCCATCTGTATTTCTTTGACTGCTTTTCCTTTATTGGTTGTGGGGTCTGCAGCTGCCTATTTCTGACTGTGTGGGAAAGTGACAGGGTCATTCTGGACAGGCTCACAAGGTCATTTGCTCCACAAACTCTTTTTTACAAGAAAATGTCACACGTGTCACAGGTTTGTGTGTATACAAGCTCTTAAAAATAAGCATAACTCCATTGTTTCATCATGTGTGGACGGTGCATGAAGAAAGTTTTCCGTCATCAGAAGGTATGATAGTTAGAACTGTCTCATAACATGTGAACGGTCCTCTGAAGACGTTGGACTGTGCAAGTTTCTGCCGCTTGCTTAGAAACCTGTTTGAGATGATCTTGTTCACCAAAACGCCGTGGAAGGGTTCACAGGTGTCAAAGTCCAGTCCTCAAGGGCCGGTGTCCTGCAACTTTTAGATATGTCCCTGGTCCGACACGCCTGAGTCAAATAATCAGGTAATTACCAGGACTCTGAAGAACCTGACTGCAAACTGAGGAGCTAATTGTGCCATTTGATTCAGGTGTGTGGGACCAAGGAAACCTCTAAAAGTTTCAGGACACCGGCCCTCGAGGACTGGAGCTTGACACCCCAGGTATACATCATGTAGGGCCGGCCACTTGGAGCCATTGCATCTCTAATCTTACAAATGATGTTCCATAAGTGAACCACTTTTTAGAGTTGTTCCTGAAAGACAAGAAAATAAACAAGATCTTAAAGTACATACTCCATATTTAAAAGCATGTATCATATAGTATTTATCTTTTACATTCAAACATACCTCAGTGATATTTAAACAGGTGAGCAGAATTGGCTGCTTATCCAAGAAGTCACCAGTAAAGTAATCTGTATTCTTCAGTTTTTGAAAAAGGTGCATCCAGTACTGTGCACGACGTTTCCTTAAGAAATTCCACCAGCTGTTGATGAGCTGGCTGTGGGTGCTGGATCCCACAATGAAGTAGTTTTCAGGATAGCTGTCATCAAGACGCAAAAATCTTTGAATGTCTTTCATTGTACCATTCTCTGTCTCCATGTCTATATGAATTCTGGCTGTGGTACCCCCTCTGTTACTGCTGGAAGAAAATATCCAGCAGTAACTTTTGGACAGCACCATCCATGTATTCAGCTTTAGAGATGCCAACCTGTAAACACAGCAGACAATTTGTTATCGTTTTTTCAAGTTTTTTTTATTTTCAACAAAAGGTAAAAATAACAATTAATTTATTCTTTCTAAAAATTGAGCACATTACTTATGCTAAATGTGAGAAGCTAAATATTACAAATTCAAAGTTTTTAAGTATTTAAATTTTGAGTGTCAGATCAAATGCACAGGCATTCTAAGATGTAAAAGAGAACATTCATGATTTTCTGGCTGTATTTTTAATGTAGCTATCTTAAACCAGGGGTCCGTTCTTCGTACGTCGCTAACTCAGTTAGCAGGATTTCATTGTTGACGATTTGGTATGATCTTGGATCGTTTGGTTCTTCCAAAGACATCCTGCACTTGTTGTCATAGCAACATGTGCGCCCGTTTAAGCCTGCTCGAGAGCAGGCTTATTTCATGTAAACAAGATTAGATCACGGCTGTATAAGCGGAGGAGATAGGGAAGTCTGCCGTAGCCATGTCCATTTTTACGACTGCAACCTGTTGCGGAAGGTGCAAGAATAAGAGTTTTTCGAATTAATCGCGTATTGCGCAATAGACAGGATCCTTTAGCGCAGCGCGACAGTGTAATAGGGTGTTTTCACTGACGTCACTGGCCAACTTCCGGTCCGCCATATTGGGTGGTTCACTTCCTTATCTCTAGTTGTCCTACACGTGTATTTTCGTATCGAGAATGGATAAGTACACCAGCACGCTAGAGCGACCAGATAAGGACGTCTATCTGAGGAAATGTTCTGTGATCGACCATATGGACCCCTATGCCTTCCACGGTGCCTTGTTTAGCCGTAATCCTGATGATTGGCCAAATGTAGAGCACGGCGACATCGTGCATTACCTGGTGTTCGGTGAAAACCCTCTGCACACTCTCGAGGAAATGAGAGCTTACAAGGGTCTAGAGGCTCACAACCAGTTCACATCTGGTTGGGTACGAGATGTCGAAGTTATGTACATCAAGGAAATCGCCATCATACGTGGACGGGTGAGTTTTAATAAGATGGTAAAAATGTAAACAATCCGACGCAAATGCGGCGCATGCTTCTGCGGTGGCTGACTGCCGGCGGTGCGCGAAGGCGCTTGGCTGCAGGGCTGATAATTAAATAATTAAAACCGCTCGCGGCTTTAATTATTTAATCAGAACAATGACCAGTGCAAAATTAAGTTGTATTTACCGTATTTACGCCGGCAAAAGCCTACCGGCGTAACCCGGAAGTAGCGCGGACGTCACTTTCCATATCGGACGTGTTCGGCTACCTTGTTTGTGGTGTGAGCGCCTATACTTCAGAACAGTTCTGAAGCTACAAGTCCTTGGAGTCTCATGTGCAGTTTACGAATGGATGGGTTCAGGAGCTGCAGATCTTAAAGCCAGCAAACAGTGGGAACACAGCAACTCGTTCAAAGGTAAGCTGCGCTCAGACGGGCTCTGGCACATGCTAACTGTTAGTAGCTGCTAACCGTTTGTGCTAACAACCACTCACGCATGTAATGTACTTTTAACTAACTGCTATGTGTTTCAAACGTTTATAACACACTCTCATTGACATCGGGATACTGTGGAAAGTTATGTTCGGTCGTCTTACAGCCGCGATCCAAGCGGGCCGACGACTCTTTGTTATCTCTAACAGCTGTTCTCCGTGGTTGCGCCTCCAGGCAGGAAAGCGGTGGAAAATTAACCCGTTTCTATGATTTTCCCATGGCGATCATGTGTTGCGCTGTTACAGCCCACAATACAGCAACGGTTTACATGTTTTAAATACTTAACAGTTAATTACCAGTGACAAAGTGAGCACCGCAGACTCTGGCGTATTCCAGCTTAACACCGTCCAAATCGGACCTGGATATCCGTGTCAGCCATAGGTTTTTTCACACTGATTCACTATCACGGCTGGTAGGCGATAGAGCGTTGATCTCCACCTCCACGGGCCGTGCAACCAACCATTAAACACGTTTTCACCATTGTTCACTTCCAATAATGCCTAAGGCGTAATACAATGCGGGTCAACGGTGCGAAACGACTGCCACCCAATACGGCGGACGCGCAGAGTAGTCACGTGAGCGTGACGTCAGCTGAAAACACCCTATTGTAGAGAGATTTTCTTGGTGGCTGTTATAAACAGACAAACACATCATTTAACAATGGCTTTTAAAGAGGAAAAAGTGGTGTTGGAGCCATAAATCTAAAATATTTAAGTTATTTGTATGATGGTTTGCTTTTTATTTTTATCCTATTCAGTAAGAAGATTTGTTCGGGCCATTTTATTGTGAAGTTTAGTTTACTTTGAAAGGCTTGCTTCCTGTCAAGCCGTATATTGTATTAGAAAAAACTATGGATGGATTATCTAGCCACGGAGCAATACAGTTTTACCGTGTAAACTGTGGATGACTTGGAAAAGGAAAATGTTCATTTTTTATGGATAAAGATTTTTTTTGGTTAAAATTTCCAGTTTGCACATGTCCTTTACTTCCCGTGTCTAAGGAATGACACTGAGATTTGGATCTCTTGACATAACGTGCCTTTTTAAAATAAAGTATAATAATTAAAGGCTACCATTTTGTAGAATATTCTTGTACTTCACTTTTACTTGTCCCCATGTTCTAGTGGGTCCTGTGGAGGCTCTGACATAAAAGAACAAAGTAAATATGAGATTATTAAAATGCAAAAATTCATACTGTAGAAAGTGATAGAAACATCTACCATGGACAGTATTTACGCATTAATTTGTCTGCTGCTTTTTGCCAGCCCTCTCTCCTGGCTTTAACAGATTTTGAGGTGTTTTAATTAATGACTCAAATTCAGCATAACCTTCCATTAAAAGCTCTTGTTCTGCTTGGGAGAAAAACTGTGGGCGTTCTTTGGCCATGCTGAACAGCCAATAGCAGCGTTGCTGATCAATGTTTCTACTATCGATACATTTCCCCTTTTAAACAAACGCATGAACGCGCAGTTATCTCAGATAACTCAATCCAGCCATACTAATCGTAAACAACAGGTGTGTTCGAAGAACCCAATTAGCCGGATCATGATTAGCCGGATGAAATCATCTTGGATGTCTCATTTGATCTTGGATGTTTTAAGCAATGTACGAAGAACGGACCCCTGGTCCTCCTACCTTAATGTTTTTGTTTATGAGAATTTTAAAAAGTACTTTTACAGAATTCCCATCAGAAGGAGAATAGCTGCTGTTTAAAATTGTGATTTAAGGTTAGACTGGATCAATGTTAAAATTGCTTAAACCTAGACTGCAATGGAACAATGTTGATTAAGATTTGTTTTCTTTTCTGAGTAAGTTTAAAGACATCAGAAAAAAACAAATGGAACAACAAATAAACTGAGAACAATGGTGCTTTTATTGATACATTCTGATATTAACTTTTGAATTTGCAGCAATGATAATTGATTATCAGTTTTTGCTTTTCCCCTTATTAAAGCATGTCAGTAGTTGACTGGGTTTATTAATGAAGTTCATATATATAGTTGTCCTTCACTGGCGTGTGAATTGTCCCATTAGAAAGCTCTGTATTCATATCTTTGTTTTGACACAATAAAATATGGATAAATGTAGCTTTATCTAGCCTCACTTTCATTGTGTAGAATACACATATTTTTAATTAGCCTTACAAGTGTCGAATTAAAATATATTTTAATCATATTTAATTAAAATACATAAAGGAATAGGTACATTTGCAGTCACAGGCCCTGTTTACAGAGTACTTAAACGGTGTAATTCCCATGCCGCACCACTAGTAATTCTGTGGCAATTCTGTCAGCATAGGTGGGAATATAGATGGCCAAGCTCTCATCCATGCTTGCTATAGCTGATATGTCAGTCTACAAGCACAATGAAATTATGGTTAATATAAAAACTGAAAAAAACTATTTTAAGTACATGATTATTAATCTTTACAGCAGAATTTATGATTAAATGCATGACATGTTTTTAAAAAAAATTAAGCTGCTTATCCTTATCTCTATCTCATTAACATCCATGTAGAACATTTGCAGTCACAGGCCCTGTTTACAGAGTACTTAAACGGTGCAATTCCCATGCCGCACCACTAGTAGCGCTGTGATTTCTGAAGCTCCGCGTCAAATTGCCCAGAAGAAGAAAGCAGCGGCTGGCGGAGGACTGTTTCGGCTGCAAACTTGTAAATAAACCCACAGCTATAGCTGAAAGTCCCCCTAAGCAACAGTTAAACCTTGTAGTGTGTAAATGGAGAGTACAAAGGCAACGCAAACCTGTTTTCACCGTGTAAACAGAGCCAGAGACTGTTCTACAGTGCTACAAGTGTTTCCAAAGCATAGTTGTTAAATATAAATACCTGCCGAATTGATTAAATTTCAAGTAGAGGACTTGCTGTATATGCACGACTTACCTTGTCACTCCTCAGTGCAGAAATACATTCCTCCGACAAATGAGTTTTTAAAAAGAAATAAAAGGCGCCCCTCCATCTCTCCTCTTCTCCGTGACACTCAAATATCCCGCGAGCTGATGCCAGGTTATGTTGCGTTGTTATGAGGAGACAATTATCTGGTTTTAGCAAGATAAGTCTCTCATTAAAACAAGAAACTTCTGTCGTTAAAGGGAGAAAGTTATATAGTTATAACAAGTTGCCTTGTCAGCGGTCTGATAGCAAAACGCTTTGGTTCAATCCTTGAAAGTCACGTGACCTACCACAGCCGGAAGAGGCAGCCTGTGTGCCTGTGAGCCTGCGCTCAGGGCAACATGTGAGCCTGCGAGTCTGCGCAAGGAGACACAAATCGAAAAAATACAGATACAAATCCTTCTACGCATTTGTGCATCTCACGCGGCAGAAGAGTAGCAAAAATCACGTGTGTAAAGAGAACCAACCGAAAAACCGCTTGACTTGTAACCAATGATTTGTCTGTATTTCTGGGTCTTGAAGCGAAAATACTTCAGACACAAGTGTTTCTGTGTGTGCTTACAGATTGATCTACACATTTGCAGATCTGAATACAGGTTTGTGGATTTTTTACACATTTGCAAATCTCTGTACACATTTGCAGATCTGAATACAGGTTTGTGGATTTTTTACACATTTGCAAAACGGATTACACACAAGTAGTTTTACGCATTTGCAGATTGTTGTACAGACACACAACTCTCCTCACACATTTACAAATCCCACTGCACACGCACAAATCGAGATACAGACACACAAATCGAGATACAGATACACAACTCTCCACACACATTTGCAAATGGTAAAGCTACCATTTTAGCCCCATATACTCTACCCACTGTAGGGGAGTGAAACGTGCAGCCCAGCGATGCCTCAAAGGCTCAGGGTGTCACCGCCACCCAGTGGTGGAGCGCTGGTATTACAACATCCGGTCTGACGTCACAACCCGGAAGCCTTTTAGCCAGAAACTGCTTCTTTTAATCAAACGGGACTTTGTGGTAAGCTGGTCATAAGTTTGGAATCATAAATGAGAAATATTTGTAAGAAAGGAAAACATTTTGCTCTGCAGTCGTGAAATATTAAAAAAAGAGGCAGATTTTAACTCTTTATTCAATACTTATAGTTAAAGGCAACGTTTCAGGCACTTCAATTCTCACTGGAAATGAAAGTCAGCACCTTGAACCCCAGAGGACAGTTTATATTACACGTGACAGAAACTGGACACAAAAAGGTAACCAGCTGGACTCTGACCGCCGTCTGTACAATGAAATACATATCTGCATTAAAAACTATACTCTGATAAATACATAACTTCATGGATTGTTGAGTAGTAATAGGAAGTACTGAAAATACTGCGTGTCTTTTTAATTAGTTACAGAAGGTTTATATAAAAGTACAATTTGTCACATCTGACTGAGTGTTAGAGTGATATGGGGCAGACATGAGGAGATGAGCTCTATATACAGGAAATATTTTCTCACATGGAGACGAGGATCTGAATGATTATCTGTGAGATTTAAATAAAAGAAAAAATGGTGATAAACGAGACGCCTCAGGCACGATCTGATGGATCTGAGGCACCTGACGGTTACATTCATATTCAAAGGGCACTTTGGGCTCATCCTGGCCGACAAGAAGGTACATATATAAATAAAATCCAGGAATCTCATTGGTTGTCAGGCGTCGTCGTTCTGCGAGAACCAATAGCAGCGCGGCGTTGGCGGGGCTCGCTCGGCGGCATCTAGTCAAACATCCCCCTCCGAGTCGGGCTTGGTGAGGTTTTCCTGCCGAGTCGAGGCGTTCCCTGCAGGACACAGGAAGCGTGAACGGTGTGGCCGGCTAACGAGGCGGCGCCTTCCTGAGCCGCGGGAACCCAAACTTACCGGCGACTGGGCTTTGGAGAAATTGACGTGTGCGTAGAGTAACACGGCGATGTCCTTGTGTCCCGCTTCCAGGGCGATGGACAGAGCGTTACTCCCATCCTAGAGGGAGGAGGGAGGGAGGGAGGGAGGGAGGGGTCAACACCTCAAAGATTCATCCGCTGGAGACGGCACAACAATGAAATATGAACCTAGGCATTTTAAAATAAATACTCAGTCTGGCGTCTTCTGATGATTTTAGACGTTAGGAGAAAATGCATTCCACTTTTTAAGTGAGTTATGTGAGAAAAGATCATCAGCTGCGATTGCTCCTCTCGTTCCTATATAATTAAAACTCGACAAAAGTTGTTTTTGTTGTAATCAGAGCAGCAAGCTTCCACGCTACCTCTCTGCTCAGTTACAAGGGGTCTGTCTCATTCCGCCTACTTCTACACTTCGAACACTTAGTTTTGTCAGCATATAGTGTAGATAACACAAAAAGTCAGTGCACTGAAAGTACCCGGATGACCCCCTAAAAACGGGCACAAAATGCAGTGTGTAACGATGGACCCTACTCGCACTAAACGGACGCCATCTTGACTACAAAGCGGAAAGGGAGGGGCTAAGGACGTCGGGAAGATGTTCCCATTTTGAAAATAATGGCGGACAATTCAGCCGAGACAGCCGGAGCTGCGGCACCGCAATCATATAAATGTAAGTAATGGTGGTAATACGAGGCATTGTACTCTCGTCTAATGCATCACTTACATGTCCCTCACTGACAGAAGCTGATATATATGGCGCCGGCATATATTTTTTGGCGGGCTGAAAATTCGCGGTCACGTGTGTTGCGTTCGTCACGTCATCGTCATTTCCGGTAAGCGTTTTAACATAAGTGTTCCTTTTGGAACAATACTAACGGTCGAAAGTGGGCACTACGGCAGTAAGTGGTCAGTGCACATCAGCAGAGCACTGACGGAAGTATTCGGAATGAGACAGACCCAAGGTGTTCCTCGTTTCCACCGTTTCCTGTCATTCAAGTTAGAAACGGAGATAAATCCCCAAGATCTGGTAATTTCAGTTTTTGGGCCCTTCACGGTTTCTTCAGTGTTTTGGACTTTCTTTGTACGATCTAAACCGGCCTGGAGGAGATTATAAGAGCCGATGTGACAAGTGAATTTCTCCACTGTGAGGTCAATAAAGTCCATCTTATCTTAAAAGTCAGCAGAACCCATACGGCACTCCTGAAACCCCCGGGCATCTCCACGCTGGGTAATTCTGGGTAATATCTGGTTATTCTTCCAGTCACTTGTAATAAAAACGAACGCTGCATTAGCTGTAGGGCAATAAGGAGCAGCTTGCAGGTTTCCAGACATTCATCTCCTGGCTTCACACATCAGCAGCTGGAATTATTCTGGGACATTAAAACCTTTACGGATTCTCTGAAGGCTGATTAACTTCAGCTTTCACTGCATGTGACGTTCTCAGGAAACGACTTTCATCAATTTCAGGCTCTGCTCCAGAATAACTGGGAAAGAAACAACCTTCTCCCTAAATCAGCTACATTATCTGAAAAACTACACTTGGAAAGGATTTAAAGTTTGTCCCGGTTGGTTATTTCTGGACTCCTTCCTGCACACACACACCATCAGGTTGTTGAAAAAAGAATTCGGGGAAACCGTGAGACCGCAGCTTTAACTCACGCTGTCGCTGAGCGTGGCGTCGCAGCCCGGCTGGCCCAGCAGCAGCTTGACGATCTCGACGTGGCCGTGCTCGCTGGCGCACATCAGCGCCGTGGAGCCCTCGTCGTCCTGGACGTTGACGTCGGCGCCGTGGGCCAGCAGGGCCCGGACCATGTCCATCCTGCCGTGACTGACGGCCAGCATCAGCCCCGTCTGACCGGCCTGGAGGAGACCGAGTGGGTTTTAGGACAACGCGTTCAAACCCTTCTGACCACTAGGTGTCACTCTGACACAAACATTTAAATGTGGCTGCATTTTGCTTCAGTCTAGAAACATCAACTGTCGCCACGATCTCCAGCAGCTTTCCCATCATGCCCTGCAGTAAACCCACCTGACTGGCTCGGGCGTTCACGTCTCCCTTGCTGAAGAGCTCCTCCACGATGCACATGTCCTTCGGCGACTCCACGGCAGCCAGCGCTGCCAGCATGATGGGCGTGTAGCCGGCCTTGTTCTGCTGGTTCACGTTGCACACGTCTGAAGCACAAACACACGGTTTACGTCACTCAGCGGGGACTAACTTTTATTTCTTAATATAAAATGTATGAATTTTAACAGATTGGCTGAATCCACAGCACATAGAAGGACGGTTATCAGAGGCACAGAGTGAACAAGGTGAACACGGGATTGAAGCTGTGTGTGAATACAATTCAGGGAATTGTTTCAGTGCAACAGTTTCAGAGAAGAAAAAAAGCTAAATTATAAATAAGATTTCATTCAGCTTTGTAAATCAGGGCAGGAAACATCTGGGATGACACAACAGAGGCTCTTTGCTCTCTTTGCTCCGACTACAGGCGGCTTTCACGACGAGGCAGCAGCAGCCCTCGTCCCTCAGGATGATTGTTACTTTCATGGTGCAGTCTCCAATAACACAGATGGGTCTGAAAAGTCGCTAAATATTGTGAGAAATTCACTAAATTGGCAGCAGTGAGCAGGTTGGCCTCACAGATATCGCAGCGAGCGAAGTCTGCAGCGCATTTTGGAAACGCTCTCTGTCAGCCATGCTTGTTTTCTTCACTGGACCAGCAGCTACTGACGTCGTCACAATGCTGCGTTCATGTTTGGCACGGAATAATCAGCCACTCCTCCACTCCCTCAGCATCACAGTGATGCGTTTCGCTACTGTTGATTTTACGTAAATCACGGCTCCTTCATGTACGCACACGCATGCCGCTCTCTTCTTCTGATTTAATGGCGGTTTAATGGCAGACTATGTTTAGTGCATTACTGCCACCTCTATCCGGGAAGGTGGATCGTGTCGTGCCGCTCTAGTGTAGTAATTAAACTACTTGTGGGGTAACACCTTTTTCCCCGCATTGGATCTACACCATCCACATAGGTGACCAATTTGGAATTCAAGACGGCGATTTCCGCTGGAAGGCGAGTGATTTTCATGTCTGCACGTGATTCCTCGTCCTCTGCCATCTGCAAAGAAACGAGGGGAGACCTGACGGGATCGGGGCATCAGCGGGACAACCACGGCAGGGACTGGGGGGGGGGGGGGTTGTTAGGAGGACGAGAGCAGAAAAGCCCGAGGAGACAGAAGTCTTTGCAGAGCAGCAGGTTTGGCGCTTTAGAGACGTCTCTCACCGTCACGCATCACAAACCTGCCGGAGCAGAACCAAGAGGCGTGTTTCAGCTCTCACCTGCGTCCAGCAGCTTCTTCACCACCTGGAAGTTGGAGTGAGACACGCTGTAGTGCAGCGCCGTGTTGCCGTTGCCGTCGGCCATGTTGACGATGTGGCGCAGCACGTCTGGAGAGACGGCGTCGAAGGCCCGCAGGTAGTCCTCCACCATTCCCGCCATCGCTGTCTTCTGGCTGGACGCACGGAACCACTCGTGCTGCACCGTGTTCAGGCCGGCCCTCTGTGGAGGCAGGCGGGGGGGGGGGGGTCACTAACGAGCGTCTGGGGCCAGCAGCGCTAACGACGCTGCTCTCCACGTCCGTGAACGGGTTAACCTCTGCAGCGGCGTGTCCTCTGACATCACACAGCGTGTAGATCTAATCTGAAGCTGCAGTTCTCCGCCTCAGAGAGCCTCAGAGAGGCTCAGAAAACCTCAGAGACCTTCAGAGACCCTCAGAGACCTTCAGAGAGCCTCAGAGAGCCTCAGAGAACCTCAGAGACCCTCAGAGACCTTCAGAGAGCCTCAGAGAGCCTCAGAGACCCTCAGAGGGGCTCAGAGAGCCTCAGAGAACCTCAGAGAGCCTCAGAGACCCTCAGAGAGCCTCAGAGACCCTCAGAGGGGCTCAGAGAGCCTCAGAGAGCCTCAGAGACCTTCAGAGACCCTCAGAGACCTTCAGAGAGCCTCAGAGAGCCTCAGAGAACCTCAGAGACCCTCAGAGAACCTCAGAGACCCTCAGAGACCCTCAGAGAGGCTCAGAGAACCTCAGAGAACCTCAGAGAGGCTCAGAGACCCTCAGAGAACCTCAGAGAGGCTCAGAGAACCTCAGAGACCCTCAGAGACCCTCAGAGAGGCTCAGAGAACCTCAGAGAACCTCAGAGAGGCTCAGAGAACCTCAGAGAACCTCAGAGAGGCTCAGAGAGGCTCAGAGACCCTCAGAGAACCTCAGAGACCCTCAGAGAGGCTCAGAGACCCTCAGAGACCCTCAGAGAGGCTCAGAGACCCTCAGAGACCCTCAGAGAGCCTCAGAGAACCTCAGAGACCCTCAGAGAGGCTCAGAGACCCTCAGAGAACCTCAGAGACCCTCAGAGAACCTCAGAGACCCTCAGAGAGCCTCAGAGAACCTCAGAGACCATCAGAGAGGCTCAGAGACCCTCAGAGAACCTCAGAGAGCCTCAGAGAACCTCAGAGACCCTCAGAGAGGCTCAGAGAGGCTCAGAGACCCTCAGAGAACCTCAGAGACCCTCAGAGAGGCTCAGAGACCCTCAGAGAACCTCAGAGAGCCTCAGAGACCCTCAGAGACCCTCAGAGAGCCTCAGAGAACCTCAGGGAACCTCAGAGAACCTCAGAGAGCCTCAGAGAACCTCAGAGACCCTCAGAGAGGCTCAGAGACCCTCAGAGAACCTCAGAGACCCTCAGAGAACCTCAGAGACCCTCAGAGAGCCTCAGAGAACCTCAGAGACCATCAGAGAGGCTCAGAGACCCTCAGAGAACCTCAGAGAGCCTCAGAGAACCTCAGAGACCCTCAGAGAGCCTCAGAGAGCCTCAGAGAGCCTCAGAGGGGCTCAGAGAGCCTCAGAGAACCTCAGAGAGCCTCAGAGACCCTCAGAGACCCTCAGAGACCTTCAGAGACCCTCAGAGAGCCTCAGAGACCTTCAGAGAGCCTCAGAGAACCTCAGAGAACCTCAGAGAGCCTCAGAGAGCCTCAGAGAACCTCAGAGACCTTCAGAGAGCCTCAGAGAACCTCAGAGAGCCCGTTTGCTCCCCGCTCACTGAGAACGGCGGGTCCTCATCCAGCCTGGAGGTCAAAGCCGTATTTATCCCCCGAGGAACGGGTGTTCCTAGACACTAAAACTGCTTTAGGGGCGATTTGTTTTAAACTGTGATAATAACGGTGCATCTAGTGAGTCTGGTAAAAACAAGCGCCCCAATAAATAAATGTATTCAAATTAAAGGCTGGATTTCTTATTTTTGGTGAGAGATTCTGATACAGCAGGGAAATAAGAGCATATTTTAAAAGGTTTTTACACAAATCCATTTTCACTAATTCATAAATATTCAGTGATATAAATAACTGACAACTGGGACGGATTATCAGGGTCACCTGGAGGTGAAAGGAGGAATTAGAAGTTAGTCGTTTTAAGATTTAAGTTGAAATGATGAAAAACTGGAAAAAGTTGACAAAGCTGAAAAGGAGCTTTATACTTTATATTTTAGAGCAGTGGTGGCCAACTTGTGGCCCGGGGGCCATTTCCAGCCCCTGGATTGATTTTTTGTGGCCCTCAACTGCAATTCAACAATTATTTGACGTACCGGGCTATTTATTCTTAATTTAGACAAAATTGTTACAGATAAGTTAAAAAATTTCCTACAACTGAAAATGTTTGGTACAACACAAAGTATCTTTAATTTCATAGTAAAAGTAGGACCACATTTGTTCAGTCACTTTTACTCTTAATTCGTTTTTTAAAATTAGCTAAATACAGCAACTGTTTCCAAACAATCCTCTTCTTATTGCCGAGAATAGACCAAAAAAAAGTTATTCGCATCCAAAAGAATTTAGCAAAATGGACCACCATGTTTTAATACGACAAAATATGCAAAACCCTTTTAAATTTTGCGTCTGTAATGATTTACACATCCCTTTTGAACATAAAATCTCACACATTTTTTAAAATGGGGTATGATCATAATTTATGGAGCTGGTAAAAGTGAAAATTATATATTTTTTGGCCCTCGAGTACGTTTAATGTGACAATTTTGGCCCAGGTGACGAGGCGTTTGGACACCTTTGCTTTACAGTTAGATTCAGTAACAGATTATTACTCTGTGGTCGCAGTTTAAACGAGTTTAGGAAGAACAAAGCAGTTTTAGTGCCACGTCTTTTCTTTTAAGATATTCCCACTTTGTTTTGAATTTTTACTTTATTCTCAATATTCTAATTGTATTCTGTAATGGTAAAAAAAATCCCAAAAAAAACACCGACCATTTGTTTTCCCTCCAGGTGCTTGAAGATAAATGATAGACCTGACAGATAAACGGAGGCATCACTGAGGCCGCAGACCTTTGCTGAGTGTCTCCCACCACCTCCCAACCCTGTTTCCTGTCAGTTTGCTGTCAAATAAAGCCAGTAGTGGCACCAAATGAAAAATAATTAAAATGTAAAAAGCTTCTCACCAGGTCTTTGCTGCTCACGGCCTTCGAGTCGCTCAGGTGAGTTTTGAGAACGTCGCACGCAGCCAACATCTTCTCACTCAGCTCATACCTTCACATTAAACAGAAGACATTAGTTCATAAATGCCTGCAAGTTTTACACTCTGACTTATTTATATAAACTTATTAAACATCCGAATCAAAACCTGACTGCTAATTATTTCAGCAACATATCTTATGTAATTCTTAATGTTTTACTGACGTCTGACTGAACTCAGTGTATTTTATGCCAACTTGATCAGCTGTTTGACCCAATCGAGCTGAAATCTGACATCACTGCAATAAATCTGTGGTAGAAACAAAAAGAGAAGCTCAGAGAGCGATCAGGTTGATTAACTCCACAGAACCAGCTGGATTTCTGGTGTTGCTATAAAGAAACGTTGCAAACGTGTTGCTGTCTGTTTAACTGTGTAGACCTGATGGGCAACTATTGCAAAAAACAAACACTTGGATATAAAATCAGACAGACGCACCGGTCAGGCTGACCAGAACCAGTTTTATTTTTTGTTTTACTTTTTCTCTAATTTTGACCCATTCAGATTTTATTTTCCTCAGAAAATGGATAAAATGCCCAGCAGGTCATCGGGTAGAGGTCGTGTTTTTAAATCCAACAGAAAACTAAATTGTCTGCATCGAAGCATTTCTCTCCAGCCTCAGAGCGTGGAGCTACCTGCTGATGCGTTTACAGACCGATAATGGTGGGAATTCTTAGCTTCAGAGGACGTAATGAACAGGACGATGTAGCTGAGTAAAGGACTCCCGTCTCTGGCCGACTGAAGACACGTCAAGCTGACAGACTTTAGAGTCGCTTTGGGAGGATCTAAACTCTCCTACAGGATTCACACTCAAGCAGAAGATGGGTTGATCATTTCCTGCGACTAACCTCTCCCTCTTCTCGTTCTCCGAACCTTCCTCTTCATCCTTCTTGTCCACATCCTCGGCTCCCTCGTTATGAAACTCCTCCCCGATCCTTCGTCCTCCCACTTCCTGGTACTCCTCCTCCTCCTCCTCTCCTCCGTACTCCTTCTCCTCGTCGTCCTCCTCCTCCGACCCAGAAGAGCTGCTGTCCTCGGAGCTGGAGTCGTCGCTTGACGTAGTTTCGTATCTGCGCCACAAGGGGGCGAAAAAGGCTCAGGGACTGGAGGGCGGACCTGCAGGGCGGCTCAGGTTTCATCCTGAGGTTTGCATGCAGCAGCTCGGTGTTTACAGAAGCTGGAGAGGGAGGAACCTGAAAGCAGGATCTTTCACCTCGTCTGGGAGCAAATGAGACGAAACGATAAAAAGCTTTGGGCTTACCCTCCGTTCACGCCAACAAACTGCAGGTTCTTCTTGGTGCCGTTGGCCTCGGCTCGGCCATCTTTCTTCTTCATGATGGACTTCAGGGCGTTCTGACTGCATGGCTGGCCTGCAGGGAAGATCAGGGCAACAACACAGTCCGTCAGACACACGACATGATGGAGGTCATCGGGGGGAATAAATAATGTTTTCTTTTTCAATCTTGATCATAAACATTATTTCTGTAACAACCCAAAAACGCTGCTTTTGATGCACGTCTGCTAAAGCTGATGAATTAATAGGAGTTACTGATAATCCAACGCTTTATCTTCCAGTTCTTTGCATTTTCTATTTAAATTTTCTGCTGCATTTAAAAAAATAAAAATAACCACAGGCATCCGTATTTCACGCAGAGCTGTACGAGAGGTTTGGGAGCCACAAAGTGTCCGTCTCCTCTGTCAGACACCTGGAGTCTCCTCCAAGCCAGAATCATCTCAGTCATTTTAAGTGCAGGCCTCAGAAATACCAGCAGAGCCAGAACCCTCGGCACATCTGCCAGGACACGCCGCCGTGGAGGGGCCTCTTTACCGCTGCAGGGGGCGGCGGAGAGGCTGCAAGTGTGAGTGTGTGTGTGTGTGTGGGGGGGGGGGGGGGGGGGTGTCAAGTCGTAACATGAATGTGTGTGTGTGGGGGGGGGGGGTCAAGTCGTAACATGAATGTGTGTGTGTGTGCGGAGGGGCGTTCAGTAGCAACAGAGTCATTCAACACGTTTCCTGTGTTTTGACAGGTGGGAGTGTGAGCAGAGAGAGGAGACGATCTCCTTGTCGCTTCTCTGGGTGAGAGATTCTCAGTCAGGTGAGATCATAGCCGTTTAAAAAAAATAAATAAATAAATAAATAAGTAAATAAGTTGACTGAATGCTGTCCAGCCCGGGTCAGACAGTTGATCAGGTTTCCCAGACAGTTCAACACTTTTCCAGCGTCAAACATTCAGACTTCTCAGTTATTTTCTAGATACATTGAATTCATGGATACATTTATACAGCGGGGCTTTAAATATGGAGTCTTGAGGACTAGGCTGGGTGGAAGAAAGGACAGACGGACGATGGATGGATGGATGGACATGAAGGATGGGAAAAACTTTTAGACACAAGGAGAAACACCTAACTTTAAAGACCAAAGAAAAAACAAAGAAGCTTTTCTTATGACCTGGAAAATACTTTAACCAAATTCTTCACTTTCCTAATGACACAACAGCTGAGTTATAAGTACACAAAATTAAGAAATGAAAGAAAAAGTATCCTTTTAAGAGGAGTAACTTTAGCTCTACTGGGTCGACTGATGGGGCAGAATGAACATGATTCTGAAAATGAGCACCAGAAACGGTCCAGTTCAAGCTGCTCAGACCTGAAACCATTAAGTTTAACTAACGTTCAGACAGAGGAGCTATCAGTTATTTCCAAATATAAACCAAGAATCTGTACTTTATACCCGTAGAATCAACACGTCATCGCTTTATTCCAGAACCCAAAGACTCAAGCAGGAGTCGTGCTGCTGTTCCAGAGTCTTAAAGGTCCATCCTCAGCAACAGTCTGGCGTCATCCCAAAGCCCCAGAATCCCCAGTTTGCGTACCATGCAGGGCTGTAGACATCTGCAGATCCATGCGACTCTTCTGCTCTGCTGCGCTGAGCTGTTGCTGCTGTGCCGAGATGTTTCCAGGAACATCTGCAGTTTCTGTCCCAATATCTGGTAACTTGAGCTGCAGGGAGCTTTCTGCAGGGGAGAGAAACAACATTAATCAGATCTGTTCCTAACAGAGCACTTCGCTCTCAGACTGCAGGTCTGCTGGTGGTTCCTAGAGTCTCTAAAAGTAGAATGGGAGGCAGATCCTTTAGCTATCAGGCTCCTCTCCTGTGGAACCAACTCCCAGTTTTGGTCCGTGAGGCAGACACCCCGTCTACTTTTAAGACTAATCTTAAAACTTTCCTTTTTGACAAAGCTTATAACTAGAGTGGCTTAGGTTACCATAAGATCTCCCTTTAAAAAGGGGAGTTTTCCTCTCCACTGTCGTTTCATGCATGCTCAGTATGAGGGATTGCTGCAAAGCCATCAACAATGCAGACGACTGTCCACTGTGGCTCTACGCTCTTTCAGGAGGAGTGAAATGAGATGACATGTTTCATGATTTGGCGCTATATAAATAAAATTGAATTGAATTGAATTGAATGCTGCTTGGAGAGACTTGATGCAACCTGCTGGGTTTCCTTAGAGAGGAAACTTTCTGACCAACCTGTCTGTATGATTCGACTTTGTAAAGAGCCTTGAGATGACGTGTATTATGAATTAGTCCTATATAAATAAAATTTAATTGAAATAAAAATGAAACAGGATCCAGTTTGAAACGTTTCCTCTTAAGCTGACAGACAGAAGTACTCAGCAGGTAGATGAGAGTCGCCAACAACCAGCAGACGGTTCCATTTCATCCCTACTGACCGCCAGAGGCGGTGCTTAAAGTACTTCTTGATTCTGAGATCGACCAGCTCGGAAATACATGCATTAGTGACCATACTTTCAAAAAATGTAGCATTAAGATCGTGATTGTGCCGTTAAAGGTTTTTTTAAGGACTTAAAATAGTCCCTCGGCGACCGCTAGGCTGAAAATCCACACTTTGGGTCGATGACGTAGTTTGTGGGCGTTGGCCAGGCTACGCTACAGAGAGTTCAATGAAGTACACCACGAGAAGTTCGCGATTCATAAAGTGATGATTTTAACACGAAAGACAACGCAAGCGTCTGTTACGGCTCGGGTAAGTCTGAGAAAAACATTTTAGGAGAATAAACGAAATGGTTTGCTAATGTATAATTGGAACTGGTGCTCATAATCGCAGTCAGGGCTGACCGTGTGGATGTAAACACCGAAACAACTCGTTGAAGCTCGATTGTCTGGCATCGTTTATGACGGCTGAAATCCGCCAGAACAGCACATATAAAAATGTACATTTAGCACAAACCATAGCATTTGTGTTCCCGGAATTTTACTAAATAATCTAGACGTGAGCGCTCTGAGAGCGGACGCACGTTTATCTGCTGCGCTGTGGCGCTCATATTCTCCACATAATACGTCATCGGTCATGCAACATTTTTTATGAGCCTTGAGCTAAAAAGCCTTAAAAATCCACTTTTTCATCGAATTTTGATTTTTTCTCCCTCAGGTCATAATAATATGTGAACTTTCTAACATTTAGCAACTTGTATGATCTCAAAATCAAGAAGTACTTTAAAGCACTGAATGGTCACTCTTGCGCATGCACAGGTCTAGAATCTTATATCAACATGGTCACGTGTGACCCCCGGTGACCCTGGAAGTCCATATAGTCACGTGACAACGACAGTTCAGTGCCTTTTCATCTTCTCGCATGCAGGTGTTTCAGGTGGTAAGTCACAGATTGTCGCTGGTAGCCTCGAGACTACGGTCGGAGCTGTGAGGATCATCTCGCCCTCCAGAGGCTGCGCAAGCTACTCTTCATACAACTTTATTCTTTGTTGGCAAGTTGTTTCCTTTGATCGACAGAGCGGGACGCGTTCTCTCCCCGCGTCGACTTGCCTATTGCTGGTGGTTGGCGACTCTGACCAACTTGTTGCTTGCCATGTTCAGCTTGCCTGAATTCGTTGACTGCAGCCGTTTTTCGGGCTTGCCTCTTTCATTTACTGTGTAGCCGCGTTTAGCTTACCTGTGTTTGCTAATCTCAGCCGTGTCGGCTTACCTATATTCATTAATTGCGGTCGTTTTCAGGCTCGCCTTCTTCATTATTGTGTAGCCGTGTTCGGCTCCCTTCATAGTGCTCCTTGCAGCTTTTTGCGCTGCTGGGGAACCCCTGGTGGCGTTTTCTGCTCTGCTAGTGTCAAGAGTGGCGATTTCAGCTCGACCTGACCTCGTCCGGTGAGCGTAAGACGCTGGCCGTGCCGTGCTGCAGAGCTTGTTTGGCTCCTCTCCACTTGGAGGATGGGCATGATCTGTGTCCCTCTTGTTTGGGACCAGATCACCTAAGAGAGGCCTTGACTGATGTGGCCTGCCCTGATTGTTCTGTCCTGCCCCTGTCCCTGCGTACTGCTCGCTTGGCTGACTGTCAGGGTGCCAGCCAGCCTGTGAAGCGTATGGCTCCTGAGGCTATGGGCCTCCCCGGAAGAGGACCAAGAGGAGCTCCACGGATTCGGAGGGCTTATCTGGGCAGGTGGCCCGTCTCACTTCTGAGCTGGAGGAGATGAAAGCGCTGCTCGAGTCCCTTGGGGACGGGCGTGGTGCTGGCCTGGTTGGAGACCCTGACGCAGGGCAGAGCGTGGGTTCAGGACACTCTGCCTTAGATGACGATGCTATTTCCATGGCAGCATCTGGCACTGATTTCCAAGCTCAGTTTGACTCCGGCTCGCACCTGTCGGCAGCCGGATCACATCTCTCTTCCGGCTCTCAGTTGGAAGAGGACGGTTCTATAGTGGGCGCGTTGAGAACTGCTCTTGCCCGGTTGCAGCTGGATGCTCCGCAGAACCGACCTGCGGCTTCCAGTGCCTTCTTTCGACGTCCTCCTGCTAGGTCGTCCTTTATGGTTTCCCCATCTGCCGAATATGTAAAGGAGGTTCATGCCTGTTGGGCGGACACTAAGGCCTTCTCACGGCCGACCTCTGATGGCAGGGCCCTGGCGGACATGCAAGATGCTCCCAAGTTTGGCTTGGGCCATATGCCTTCTGTTGAGCCCGCCATAGCATCCCTCATTGTGGCGCCAGATGAGGCTTTTATTATTTATTAATTATCTCGGATCAGTCGTCTTGGCTTGTTCGCCTCCTCCTGGCTCCAGGAACCAGAATCACAGCAAACTCCACGTCGGTTTGGAAACAAAAAACTAACACATAAGCTTGATCGGCTGTTTTACAGCGATTTTCAGCACTGGGCTGAAAAACTATCTTTGAAATGAAACTTAAATAAGCAAATCCAACCACAAACAGGTATTTAACTTCAAGTTTCTTGCTCTACTTTAGACTGAAATTCCTTAACAGTTTACTTTAGGAAACATGGCAGTTGGCAACCAACAAACTTCAGCATTTTAGCCAATTAAAGCATAAAAAGCGCTCTAGATGAGCTTTAGTTCGGTCGCCTTTGACTGCTCAGATTCTTCAGCAGATTAGTCAATAGTTTAGCTTTGAGCGAGGTGGGCTGCACCACGACCAGCTTCTTTCACAGATTAGCCGACCTTTGTTCTTTTTTCCATTTTCTGCTGACCTTTATGTTACTTTTGCAGATCAGTTTGACACGTCTGTATTTGTTTTATCAAGTTTCTGCTAGTATATTTTTTAAATCTCAACAGCAACCTTCATCTAAACGCTGCACCTCTTCAGACCAGATCATTCAACAGGTGTTTGCATCGACTTCGGCATGTAAAGCCATTTTAAGCCAAGAGTTTTGCTTTTTAAGTAGATCAGCTGACAGTTTTGCTTTTTTTAAACTAATTTTATACTCATTTATTTAGCAGTTTTCAGTATTTCAACAGGAAATTCTATTTATTATGTTTGGACCTAAAGAGGAACGAACTACAAACGAGTGATCAGGCCTGAAATCTGGGTGTAGTGATGGACTCAGACCTGAACCTTCAAGGACACAAAGATCACAAAGTCAGCCTTCTATCACCTGAAGAACGTTTCCAGGATTAAAGGACTGAAACTCATCCATGCGTTTATCTTGGACTGCTGCTCCCGTTCTCACTAAAACCAGTTCTTCCACCGACTCCCTGTAGCTCAGAGAATAGACTTTAAAATATTTCTGTTAGTTTATAAATCCCTGAACGGCTTATCAGCAACATACATTAAAGACCCTCCAGACCACTCAGATCTTCTGGTTCTGGTTCTGCTCTGCAGCATTTAGTTCCTATGCTCCACTGATTTGGAACAAACCTCAACAAAACTGTAAATCAGCCGAAACACTGAGTTCCCTTAAAGGTATACTATGCAACCGGGGTTGATTTTCCAGCGAGGCTCCCCCCAGAGGGCGAAAGTAAAAGTGCACTGTCGTAAAGATGCTCAGCTGTTCTGGTTTCTCCGTCAAGACAGGCGCGGTTGTTTTGAGCTTAGCAGACAGGCGAACGCAACGAAAAGTGGAAAAAACGGCAGTACAAACAATGACTAACACAGTGAAGGTATGAACATGCACAGAGAGAGAGAGAAACCATTCCAATGCAGTGTTTCCCCTAGGAATTTGCTTACCGGAGAGAGACAAGCTTTAAGCCGATCACCGACGGAGTGGGGGGGGAAGACAAGCTTTGCGCGCATATCGAGTTAGTTGTTTTTTTTTTTTAATGTTGGGAGGCGGTAGCGTGAGGGAAACCCTACAATGTTACTTACAATCGCATCAGCAGAAACGCGAGGTCCGCGTCAGCCTTGCAGCCTTCTCTTTCTTTTAGCTCTCGCCATTCGGAAAAAGCTTGCCCGATGTTCACCCGTGTACGACTCCTCTTTCTGTCCACAGCCCTTTTCCTCTTTCTTGCCTGCTCCGACATGGGCTTTCGCTGTTTTATCGCCATGATAACTGCACAGATATCGCCACTGCGCTAGCAACAAACATGTTCTCGCCGTAAAGCAAGACCGACTCTCGCGATGCACGAGATTCTGAGCCTGTGGGCGCGGGACGAGGGCTCCTGCAGTTGCAAGTGCGGTATTTCCCCCACAGACCACCAGGGCGGCCAAGAAAACCTTTGTTCAACCTGAAATGACTCATTTAATCATCCAAAACGGTATGGAACACATTAATTAACTGAAAAATGAAGACTGAAAACCACCTGTTTAGATTTGCTTTCAGCCATGATAACAGGAACACTGACCAACATATTTGATGTTTGTTGATGTTTTCTGCTGATGTTTAATTTTATGTTTGATACTGATCTAACAACCGGTGACTGTTTCAATGTGTTTCTGATGTTTTTATGATGTAAAGCACTTTGAGCCGCCTTGCTGCAGAAACGTGCTACAAATAAACCAGACTTGACTTAAATTTATCCTTTATTTCCACACTAATGACTCAATGACTGCCGTCTGCTGTTCTGAACCAGAGAAACATTGAAAGCACGCAGGACGACCCTTGAGGACAGACACTGGACATCGCTGCTCTAGATCAGCGGGTTTCTGGGTGAATTGGTTTGAAACTGAAAACTGGATTTGTCCAAATCTGAATTGTGCTACTGCAATAAAATAAGAACTCTTGTTAAAGCGTTAAACACAACTTTACCCGAGGAAAAACATGAATGGGACAACAGTTTGGTGCGTTTGAGTAGATTTTATGATAGTTTTTATTTGAAAATAGGCAAGACTAACTAAACAACACAATAATTTATTCTAACATTACAGCTACTTTAGCTGAAGCCTTTATGTCCAGCACTGTTAAATCTACTGATCTTACTTTAAAGTAACTGTGATCATTCGGCGCTCCACAAAAGGCCAGAAACTGAAGGAACAAGCTGGCACACATCAGACAACCGCCCCACATTCATCCGCCGGTCAGCATGAATGCTCGTTACGCAACTCGCTGGGAGCCATGAATCAGCATCAATAGGAGGTGTTAGCCCACAATAAAAAAATAAAAATAAATTTAAGTAGGAGGAGCGACTGATTGGTGCAACGTCTAACAGACATGAGCTCGTTGTCGGTTCCTGTCCAAAGTGTCTGTCTGGTCCAATCTGGATCATCTTCAGGTTTAGTGTTCAGTCTGAACACTAAACTCTACAACCAGCTGTGATGTTGGCTCTCAGCTGTAAACTTTTATTGATGGGAATACGGATGAAAAGGAAAAACATCAACAGTCCAACACGCCATCAACTGAGAGGGATCGTAAGGTTCTACAACAGGTTCTGCAGCATCTTTCATGAGATGGAGCAACACAAAGTCAAGTGTAAATGTTGAAGAAAGAAAGTAATTAAAAATATCCATAAATCCATTAAACTGTGGCGGCCGTTAATATGCACCTGGACGATAATTTAATAAAGATATATATCGATGATAGAAAAAAAAGGGTCAATAAAAAGTTCAATAGAATAACAGTTTTCCTTCCTTTTGCATTTTAGTCATGTAGGTTAATGTTACAGTTATTACATCCTTCCAGCCAATCACAACGCAGACCCAGGAACCAAGCTCCGCCCCCTTCAAAGAGTTCAGAGAGCACATGTTCTTTTTTCAAAACTTACAGTTTTGGTAAAAAGTTGGTTGAATAAAGGGTTGAGTTTGTATTTATTGTTCGTCTGTTCTGCATCTAAAAATAAGTTGCTAAGCAACAGCATAAAATGTCCTGGGCTGCACTTAAAATATATGTTATGAATTTGTTGATATTATCGACATCGATCAATATGATTTCCATTTTATCGATTTTTTTCTATATCGTCCAGCCCTAGCAGCTACCCCTCTGTGATGTTTTGCTGCAGGTCGTTTGGGGGGGGGGGGGTCTCTACCAGCTGTCTACATCTAGAAACTAAAACTATTTACACAATTTTCTTTGCAAAAAAGAAAAAAAGAAAAGCTCCGTCAGACTGGAGTTAGTTGAGTGTAGGTGGTTCCAGAACACAAATGTGATTTGATATAAACCCGTGGCTCCAAAGTTGGGGTGCAGAGTTTTGAGATTAAGTGTTGAACGAACAATGTTTATAAAGTAATGTTTTATTTAACCGAGTTAACCACGAACACGAGTCCTTTCACTGGGATTTTCTGGGTCATGAAAGCTGATCCAAAGCGCTCCGCTGAAACGTTCAGGGTCATTGTTCTGCTGGAGCCGCCGACCCAGGCCAAGCCCCCGGATATCACCCTGTATTCAGCAACATTCATCCTCACATCGACTGTGATCAGCCCCCCCGTCTCTGCTGAAGTATCCCCACAGCATGATGCTGCCATGACCATGTTTCATTAAGCTGAAGCTGCTGAACGCAGTTAGTGGGAAATAACAGATAAATCACTGACACTGAGGACGTCACAGATGTGGCACACATAAACAAATGGACAGTTATCTCAGGTAACTTCACAGTCTGACACATAACAGTGGTGACAGGTAGCGCTCCTGCAGGGCGTGGCCTTGCTGATGGTCTACATGCTGATGGTCTACATGCTGATGGTCTACATGCTGATGGTCTACATGCTGATCATCTACATGCTGATCATCTACATGCTGATCATCTACATGCTGATGGTCTGTATGCTGATCATCTACATGCTGATCTATATGCTGATGGTCTACATGCTGATCATCTACATGCTGATCATCTACATGCTGATGATCTACATGCTGATGGTCTACATGCTGATGGTCTACATGCTGATGGTCTACATGCTGATGGTCTACATGCTGATCATCTACATGCTGATCATCTACATGCTGATGATCTACATGCTGATGGTCTACATGCTGATGGTCTACATGCTGATGGTCTACATGCTGATGGTCTACATGCTGATGGTCTACATGCTGATGATCTATATGCTGATGATCTACATGCTGATGATCTACATGCTGATGATCTATATGCTGATGATTTATATGCTGATGATCTATATGCTGATGATCTATATGCTGATGGTCTACATGCTGATGGTCTACATGCTGATGATCTATATGCTGATGGTCTACATGCTGATGATCTATATGCTGATGGTCTACATGCTAATGATCTATATGCTGATGATCTATATGCTGATGGTCTACATGCTGATGGTCTACATGCTGATGATCTATATGCTGATGGTCTACATGCTGATGGTCTACATGCTGATGATCTATATGCTGATGGTCTATATGCTGATGGTCTATATGCTGATGGTCTATATGCTGATGGTCTACATGCTGATGATCTATATGTAAGCTGATGTGACCGACAGTCGGGGCTCTCGCTTCCTCACTTGACCTTTTCCTGCATCGTGATCGACATGAGAGCGCAGTACTGAGCTGTACCATTCCTCGTTTAGATTTAACATGCTAACGGAGCTGTGAGTAAGATATTTAATGTAAAATCAACCCAAATCTTCCTCATTTGTCACCCAGGTTGGTAACATTCCATCTAAACCATCGGTCCTCTCCATCAACAATGTCTTAGTCACGTTTTTCCTCCTTTCAAACCAAGACGTACGGTCTGGAACTGCTTCGGTTCAGACTGTAGCCCTATAATCCTAAATAAACTGAAGTTTATATGTAGGTGTATAGGAACACGGAGGGCTGTATACATATGCGCACACTTTGCAGATTTTTATTTGTCTAAATGAACAGCGCAGGGGATTGTGGGGTAGTGTCTACAGGAGCTGGAGTTTATGCAGCACGAGGCCAGATTAGGGCCAGACGCCTCTCCGATGATCCCACCCGCCCGGGCAAAGCACCACTTGCCCCTCTCCCATCAGGTAAAACGCTTCAGAAGCATCAAATCCAGAACTAAGAAACTCAGGAGCAGCTTCTTTCTAAGGGCAGTGAGGGCTATCGCCCCTGCTGAGAAGTCTGTGGTCCATCATGTTACAATCACTCTACTGTTATTTATTTACACTTTTATTCTCAGGAATATCAAACGGCACAAATCTGTAAATGAAGCCTTAAGATCACTGCACAAAAATTACCTAATTACTTGAGATTCATGAATGACTGATCCATGTAACATGGCTCATGTCATTCACTAAGGGACTGATATCAGAGCCTCGGACTCTGATACGAACATGTGTGTCATGTTATTGGTGTGCATCCTGAGCCGCTGTCTGCCTCAAAGGTAACGTCATCATGGTAAAACATGGTGACGATAAGAGTCTTGATTCTTGGTTTTGAAAACAAGAACCCTTTTTCTTCCACTTCCCAGCTGTAAACAACTTTTTATTGGTTGATAACCTAAAATCCCAATGAAGCGGTGTGACGTTGTAATGTGACAAGTCTAAAGAGTACGAACATTAGCATAAATATGTAAAAGCTAAGTGGGGTTATGGTTGGAGTTTTTAATAACTTTATTAACTAAAAGAAAATTGGCTTTAAGTGCGTAGTCACATTTCTGCTCCCACTTATTAACTTATAAGAATGTTTCTGTGTTCCTGTAGGACATTTATGGGGCTGATATACTGATAGAAAAGACTCCTGTCAGCTTGTAAATGTTTTCTTGTTCTGAGAAACAAAATATATTTAGAGCTTCATCAGGATTGTTTTGCAGCCTTTTGCTTCTTAAGTAACATTTTGGTTTTGTGTGCGTGTGTGTTTTCAGTTGTCTGCCCTTGAAACTATGCTTTAATTGCCTGGCATGACTCTGAGCCAATCATCACTCGAACCACATGTCGCTAAAGCGCTCCGAGGGGGAGGAATGCGTCTGGATATTGAAAGCAAGAGTAGGAACAAGCTCCTCACCTCTGCTGGAGTCCGAGTGCAGCTGCAGGATGTTCTCCGCGCTCCCGTACTTCATCACCGAGTTGATGGAGGACAGCGTGCTGACCAGCTGGCTGTTGATGGACCCGAACTGGGACTGGGGCTGGCCAAAAGCGTCTGCCAGCTCGCTGTAGTTCTCCGCCAGCAGCATCTGCTGCTCCTGCAGCAGCTTCTGCACCCGCTCTATGTAGTGGTCCAGTCCCACGCCACCTTGTGGCTGCGGCGCCTCGGTCTCGGTCTTCGCCTCCTTGCTTGCGGCACAATCAGCAGGCTGAGAAGGACCGCATGCGATGTTTCTGGTTTTTAAGCCGATTAAGAAATTGTCGTGGATGCTGACTGGGCCCACCCCGCATTCTTTGGTCTTAGACGGGTTTGGTTTGCTGGCCAACGACCCAACTTCACTGGAGGTTCCAACAGCCACCGAACGCATCTTTGCCGTCAGAACATCTTTGACGAGTCCCTCCCCGGCAGCGACGGTCCTCGTCTCGGTCGCTGCCGTGTTGGTGTGCTTATCGCAGGTGGTCAGCGCCGTGTCGGTGAACGAGTCCGTGACCTCGGCGGTTTCTGTGTTTGTGGACCGGCTCTCGTATTCCGCATCAGTACCGGTCTGCTGAGAGGCAGAGTCGGGAGCAGCCATCACCGCCGAGTCCGCCTTGCCGACAACATCCGGGTCGGTTCCTCGCGACACCAGCGTCTTTGCGGGAGCGACGACGACGTCCACCGAGCAATCTCCGCAGCCGATTGACCTGGACTGCTTGTTTGGTTCCGTCATGGTTCTGCTGAGGTCCAGTCTGTCCACCAGCTCCTCGGTGTTTACTCCCGTTTCACAGACACTCAGCTCCACCCCCACCTGCTGGTGGCATGTCTCTACCCGTCTCCCCACACCCTGGTCACTCACCTCCACCCGTCGACGCACCACCCACTGGTCCATTGGGAGGTCCGGTCCCGTGGCAGCGCTCTGCATGCTGGGCTCACAGGACACTCCCACTGTGTGGGTCTGCAGAGTTTTATCTGTACTTGCATGGCTGAAGTCCAGACGTTCGCCCACTCCCTGGCTGCGCGTCTGGACCTTGGCTTCCACCGATGCGTTGTACATCTCCGGCCTCACCATCAGCCCTTTGTCCGCCTTCTTCTTGCTTGACCCGCCGGCTGCTTGGAGCTCCAGTTTTAGCTTCCCCATCTCCATCTCATGAGTCGTCTCTTTGAGCTGCACCTCCAGGCGGTAGATCTTCTCCTTCAGGGCTTCGATGGTTTGCTGCTGGAGCTCTATCTCTCTGTCGGCGTCACTGGTCACGCCCAGCATGGCCTCGGTCACGACCACTCCAGCACTCCGCATCTCCAGCCGCTCCGTCACCATCCCCACGTCCCGGAGACAACTGTCTTTTGGCCGTTTGCTCAGAGAGACAGAATGGTTGTTCATGTTTTCATCCGTAACGACGCCGATCGACTTCTGTGGAGCCGGGTTTTGGGACTGAACTTCAGCAACGTTGTTCTCCTTGGTCGTCTTCTCCAGAGCTTGGACCTCGGCGGCCAGACGCCTGAACTCGTCCAGCCGCTGGCTGCTCTGCTCCTGGACCTCCGGCTCTACGATGCGCAGCTCGGTTTCCTTTTGGACGGACCCGGAGCTCTCCATTTGGTCAGCACTGCCCACGCTGTAGGAACGCTTGCGGAAGCCGCTGAGACCCTGGTTTTTAGTCTGAGCGGCGAGTTGTCTTTTCTCCTCCTGCAGAACGGCGATCTTCACCTGCAGGATAGGAATGGTTTTCACCTGCTCCTCCAGCTCCTTCAGCCTCTTGAGGGCCACGACCATCTGCTCTCTGATCTGCTGCAGGTGCAGAGGGCTGACGTTGGTCACTGGCGTGGCCACGCCTGAGCTCATGGGACTGTGGCGGATGGAGCTGCCTCTGGACTGGCAGTAATACGGGTTATATTCTCCGTTCGACAGGCCGTTGACGGGCAGAGGCTGATGGGTGCTGGGGGAGATCTGGCTCGGCGCGACCGAACTGGAGTAAGATGACAGAGAGCTGCTGGAGCCCATGCCACCAAAGCTGGCGAGGCGTCGGCGAGGAGCCAAAGACTCGCTGTGGGCTTGGACGAGCAGACGCTCTTGTTCGAGCCGGCGGCGGGTCTCCATGAGCGTTTTCTCCACTTGGGGGTTGTGACGAGGAGCAAACCTGGGGGAGGGTGGAGGAAGGAGCAGCTTCTGCTCTGCTGAGGCCGAGCAGGACTGACCCAGAGGGACTTCAACGGCCGCCCTGGGGAGGGTGGGGGTCAACGGAGCGGCGTCCTGGTGCCGCGAGGGCAAAAACACGGGGGACTGTTTGCCGTCGCTGTTGGAGGAGGACAGGGAGTCCGTGGAGGTCCATTCAGGCCGAGCGCCGACCCCGGCAGTGCTGCCCCGAGGCGTTGCCAGAGGTCTGGCCCCTTTGGGTTTCCTCTGGATGCTCAGCTTCTTAATGGTGTTGCCCCTCTCGATGTCGTCGACATATTTGAGGAAATCCAGGTCTAACTGGTAACCGTAAGGAGTTTCGACGTAGTAGGAGTCCTTCTCATCGCCACTGCTCGGGCATGTTGGTGTTTTTTCTGGAAGAGACGACACAGGGTCGGATTTCAGTTTTCTTCAAGATTAAAACAACAACAACATTGTTTTATCAGTAGATCCTGTTCGAGTCCCGCCTTCCCGTTTCTCCACTTTGCAGTTTGTACCGGACTTTTTAAGGCATAATGTAAGACGTTTCGTACCAACCAGACTTCATTCACTTCTGGGAAGACATTTTGTGCTCGCTTTGACATCTAACAAGTAATTTGTTTGATTTTATTACTGAAAATCTACTTGAGTAATAACAGATAAAAGTAAGAATTTTCCAATAAATAACAGCAGGGGTGGTGTGTCAGGGTTAATTTGGTTTGATGACGGGTCCTAATCGGTCATACCTCATAAGTGTCAAAAATAAATGTATATCGGGTCCAATACAGAGTTTAACTAAGTTAAACTAATTATGTGGGATTTGAGCACTTTATGGCCATTTATCTTGATGGTCAATGGAAATATTTAATAAAACCTGATACACAATAGTTTAGGTTCATGTTATGAAATGAAAAAATGAAACGGCAGAGTTTTTAAATCTTTAAAATGTTCTAAAGTTCCTCTAGAAAACCCTGACATAGGCAGAGTGCTGATTAAGTTAAAAGATTAATCTGCCCAGTGCCAATCGACAAAATCTGACAGCAAGTACAAACATGTCACCCATCTCTGCTGGGATTGATCATTTTGGCAGTCAGATTAAAAACTATGTTACCGACAGCAAAAACTCAGAGAACACATAATTTACTTGCTTACAAAGCACACGATAATGGCCCAGAGTGTCAATATTTTCTGGTTCAAAATCCACACTACTGTCAACATTTCAGCTTTTCCAGCCAACATGACCCCTGCTGAGCACACACATTGAAGACCGAGCTAAGAACAAGCCACAGATCAATCAGAGCTGTCCGTATCAAAGTCCGAACTCCAACGCAGCCCAGCTGAAAATGCCTTCTGCCACATCCGAGTCAGCCAGCTTGGCGTTGAAGCCGCGCCGACTAAATACAGCGTCTTGTTCTTGGTATGCCTGGAACTCCCTCCAACTAAAGAAAACACGGGCTGGAAATAAACAGCGCTGCTCTTCCTCCCGGTACGCCCAGCTCCGGCAACTTCTCCCGTCAACCCTCTGCATTCAGCTAAAAACAGAGGAGGGGACGCCAGGGTTTAAATCCTGCTGCTCACCTCAGACCAGCAGCGCTCTGCCTATTCTTCTGGGTTAATCAGCAGACAGAGCTCAGATCAGGCAGCTTCTCTCCTCCGTTCACGCTCTCAATCCTTTCTCCACAAGGGAAGGAAAGAAAAGTCAGAGCAGCGTTGCTCTGCAGCACTATTGGACAGCCGCCTGGTCCAATCAGGCGAGCCTCTGAGCTGGGTGCTTCCCTTCCCAAATAAGAGTTCAGCTCTTCAGAGCGGGGGGGGGGGTCTCCACAATAACAGTCTGTTCTCTACACAAACAGCTCAGCTAATGTACATGTCAAACTTTATACTCCGGTTAATGCTCTTATTTACTGTTCAGCGCTCTTCCTCTAAACACCATCAGTCCAACTCAGGTTCAGCTTTAGAACAAAAACCTTTTGATTCGGCTCACATCGTAGTCTTTTTTTTTTTTTTAGGAGTTTTAACAAAGCTGCAGTTTAATGAACATGTTTAAGTGTTTGGTTTCTTAATGTAGGACAGAGCACAAAAAAAAAAAAAAAAAAAAAAGACATTTCTCTCTGGGTTCTTCTGGCCGATTTTAAAGTAGGAATGCTAACTATTTTGAATAATTACATTTGGATATAAAGTATAAACTAAACCTCCCAGAATGGCAGGCGGGTCTGATTACACGCAATATAAACCAGATCGATGAGGAACTCTGGTAGCGACTGTCAGGCTGTGCTGCAGGGAAATGGGTTCTGTGGGATTTGAACCAACTTATCTTTTTTAAACTCTAAAACCCTTTAACTTGTCAAAGGACAAAAACTGGTGCTTTTGTTTGGCCTTCTAGACCAAACAAAAGCACCAGTTCGACCTGAATATAAAGTTGTCAAAACACAATAAGGCAGTAAAATGTATTGATTGACATAAACGGCAGGTTTTATACTAAAGACACAGTGGGATTAATTAGGCAGCTTCTGAAAGCACTTTGTTGTACAGATGCATAAATGCTGTCAATAAAAAGTTACATGTAGGTGTTTGTAAATGTAAGTCAATAAACCTAAATAAATCTAAACTAATTCAGACACCTACACTTAGGTCTTTATTGACATAATTTTCATACTTTTCATATTTTACTCGTAAATACATTCCTTACACTTGTCAAATATGTGCTGCTTCATGTTGGTTTATCACACAGGATCCCACATTTACGTTTATGGTTGTAACGTGTCTCCTCTAAGCCCCAGTGGGTCGAGGCAGATGAGCGTTCACACTGAGCCTGGTTCTGGTTCTGCTGGAGGTTCTCCTCCCTGTTAAAGGGGAGTTTTCCTCTCCACTGTCGCTTCATGCATGCTCAGTATGAGGGATTGCTGCAAAGCCATCAACAATGCAGACGACTGTCCACTGTGGCTCTACGCTCTTTCAGGAGGAGTGAATGCTGCTTGGAGAGACTTGATGCAACCTGCTGGGTTTCCTTAGAGAGGAAACTTTCTGACCAACCTGGAGGATCTGATGGAGTCTGACTCTGGAAAGAACTTTGAGATGATATGTTGTGAATTGGAGCTATATAAATAAAACTTGACTAGATTTTAATTAAAATATGGAAAAGATAAGGTGTTAAAATGCTTTTGCAAGGGGTTGTGCTGTTAACTACATTTTAGTCTTTGCTCATTCATTTGTTTTTGGTCATTCGACATAAAAACATCCCACGCTGTACCCACGCTGCAGACATTTAATACCCGCTTTAACAACCAATTATTAAAGGTAACTTTCTGTATTGTGCTGTAAAATTTCTTTAAGATAGTTGGTTAATGACATTTCTCTCATCAGAAGGACGTTCAGTTATTTCGCTTTAATAAGGAGTAATCTGTCAAATTTCATGAGTCAACTGGCTCAAACTGAGATCTGACTACAACACATGAAATGGGACACAGTATAAAACCTTCAGGGAACAATCTGCCATTAAAACTAATAAGACATGAGATTTGAACATAATGATTTATGTATAGAATTCAGCAAAGAAAAGTAAATGGTCAAGTAAATGTCTGAGTAGCCATTGGGTTCAGACAAAATGGCAACAAGTGGGTCTGAAGTGGGCAAAAATGGTGCAAACAGATCTGGACCGCCGGATTGAAAGTATATTTTCTTCAGCTATAGATCGTTTTCTGCATAACAAACATACATCAAGGCAGTGAAGAAAATTGTGTCTTTAACAAGGCTGTTAAATGTAACACCATAGGGATAACCTGGTTTCACCCTGGAAACAAACTTATAGTCGATAAGATTATTTAAACTCAATCTACTGTTGAAATATTTGTATTATAGTGTCTTTATGCCATCTATTTTTCCCCATTTTCTATATTCACTATTGAGACAAAGCCCTTGCTGTGTATTCTGCTGCTTGGCCCTTTAAAAAAAGAAACCATGTCGTGTTTGTTTTGGTGTATAAATGATCCCCTGTGAGGCTGCAGAGCCCCACGCCCGAGTCGCCTGTGTGGAGGACTCCCCTCGTTCCACAGCCACGGACAGACGGGGGGGGGGGGGGGGTCCAGTCGCAGCGTCGGGCAGCTACGTGGTACCAAGAGAAGCCTGGAACAACTGAGCGATGACCTCATCACCAGGGGACAACTGAAGGCGATCAGCCTGCAGAGACTGAGGAGACCTGTGGACTCTGCAGGCGCTACAAACAGCTGTTCTGTTGTCTGGCTGCCAGGGATGGACCGCAGCAAGAAAACTTTCTGACTGTTGCTCATCTCCCAGAGCTTCGTTTTTAAAAGCAAAAACTAACTTTGCGTGATCCAAATGAAAAGCAAGATATTTCCAGTATTACCTGGTTTTCTGACTCATCTGCCTAGAATTAGACCGTTTGCTCAAGACTTCAGGCTTCCTGAAACTGCTCCCAATAAACTTCTCCCAAACCGAGCTCCACCAGCATGACTAAACACTGCAGGTATTTAAGGAACTCAAAAACAAAGCTCCCACCTAAATCTAGCATCAACTTCACAGACCTTTACAGCACATAGATTTCTCCTAACATAGATTTTTCCTCTGCGTGTCAATAAATCATCTTCATTCCGCACTTGAAAACTTGAAAAAGTCAAGAAAAACTAATTCCCTCTACAGTGGACACGTTTTGTTGTTGGGAACATTTGAGTCCATATAAGCTTTTTTGCTCATTCGCATTCGGCATGAAAAATGAGAGAAAACACACATTTACTCCACGTTTGTGTTGATCAAGGTTTGGATAAGTTATTTCCCTTTTGGGTCAGCTGGAGCAAAGGAAGTTTGCCAACTGGGTTCTTTACTCGGTGCTTTAAACGTTGCATAAAGTAAAAAGGTCACAGGGGTTGGAGCAGAGCTTCCAGCCCTGATCTGCCATCGACTGCTCTCCGTCTCTTCAGTCCGAAGGTATTCTCGGTTTTGAGCTACAGGATTAAAATTGCCGTTTGACAGATGATCGGCAGCCCAGAACCTGACAGAAACCACATGCTAACTGGTCGCAGTTGCTTTATAGCTCGTTTCTTTTCACTTTGTCGCCAAACCGGCCCACACAGTGACTGCTCGAACGCACATATTTATCATTTCTACATTTCCCAGCATGTCCTGAACATCAAATCCCCGCAAAACATCCAGGCTTATTCTGGGATGTGGCAGCGAGAAGCATTTTTTTTAATAGCAGCAGTTGTTTAAAAAGCTGCACTAACTCAGAGGTTTCTCCTTTCTTCGGTGACTCGAAGCTCAAACTTCAGGTTGATCTTGAGGTAAATATATACAAGCAGGCCTTTGTTTATTTTGCTGGGGCTGTGTTTAATGTTTAAGTTTGGAGCTGACAAAAGCCTTTTAAACATCCATGTCGCCCTCAGACAGAATAAATCAGGCTCCTGGTCCAAAGCTGTCTGCCATTTGTTTGTTATTCAGCCAGAGAGGACAGGTCTCGCCCTGTAGTTTGAATCCCCCCCCCCCCCCCATTGCTTCTGTCTGCAGACCCGGGTGCACCCAGATCTGCATTTACTTGTTTTATTAAACTTTGTTAAATTTAATAAATGTTTACTGCAGCTTGTTGCTGAGCATAGACAAAAAAAATGTATGTATGTATTTTTATGTGTTATGGATTTAATTCCTTGAATAGTGACAATTTAGTTTTTTTCACTAAATGGTGTATGTCTAATTTAATAATGAGCAGGTCAACTAGAGGAGTACAGAGAAGATTATCTCAGATTGGTAGTAGGATTTAGAGGACCTTGATGGTTTTAAGGAGACTGATGGAACTGTACTTTATCACATCACCCTTATGGTCTGAGATTCCCGTCGTCGTGGCTGCTGTCTCTCCCTGGTGCGTTTCTGCCGACTCCTGGCCCATCGTCTCATGAGGAAAGCAAAAAGTTTGGTGGTGAACCACACTACTTGTTCACTCCTTATGTTTCATCCATTAATCGCTAACTGAGTTGGGTTGTAACAAATGGCACAGAGGCGTACGGTTCAGACCGCTGATCATTTAGACTCATGTTTGATCTGAACACACTTTGCTTCACTTTGGACTTCCGCACTGTTGGTGTTATTAAATGCTCACCAAAAATGGTCTTTGCGGTTGCACTAATAAAAATGTCCAGACATTAAGGTTGTGCAATACACACCCTGGTGAAGTAACAGAATATAATAATAATTGAACTTTATATTTCCTGGGTGGATTGTCAGATTACCGTATTTTTGCAGACCATAAACCATACCGGATTATAAAGCGCAATAGCTGGAAGAGATGGACTTCCGGCTGCGCTTTTCATAAAAAATGCCGCCACACTCACTGGAAACCACTCACCTACCCAGCCGATCAATGCATGACCGCCAGCGCCTGCTGGAGTTACGGTCATGTAGTGTTTTTGGACTTGTAACCACTACTACGCTCGATTGTTTACGCGGCTCCGGAGTACTACGGATACCAGTCCCAGGGGCCTGGGACCGCTCTTCACCTGAGCCTGGCACACCTGGAGGAGAAGAACACGCACATGCGGATGCTGTTCCTGGACTTCAGTTCAGCGTTTAACACCATCATCCCACAGCACCTGGTACGAAAACTAGAACATCTGGGCTTCAGCACACCTCTTCGCAACTGGCTGCTGGACTTCCTAACCAACAGACCAAAGTCGGTCCGGGTCGGACAGAACACCTCTGATGTCATCACCCTCAGCACGGGCTCCCCTCAGGGCTGCGTCCTGAGCCCCCTGCTGTTCACCCTGATGAACAGAGAGGAGGTGGAGCAGCTGGTGGGCTGGTGCAGAGACAACAGCCTGATCCTGAACGTGGAGAAGACGAAGGAGATCATCGTCGACTTCAGGAAGAACCGGCCTCACCACGCTCCACTGCTCATCAACAACTCAGCTGTGGAGGTGGTCAGCAGCACCAAGTTCCTGGGGGTGCACATCACGGACAACCTCACCTGGTCTGTGAACACCATGTCACTGGTGAAGAGGGCACAGAAACGACTGTACTTCCTGCGGAGGATGAGGAGAGCCCACCTGCCCCCGCCCATCCTCACGACTTTCTACAGAAGCACCATAGAGAGCATTCTGACCAGCTATCTCTCTGTGTGGTGTGGAGGCTGCAGTGCCTCCGACTGGAAGAACGTGAGGAGAGTGGTGAGGACAGCAGAAGGGATCATCGAGGCTCCTCTTCCCTCCATCAAGGACATCTCATCCCAGCGCTGTGTGTCCCGAGCCCGTAACATCATCAGGGACCCCTCACACCCCCACCATGGACTGTTCTCCCTGCTGCCCTCTGGAAGAGGTTCCGCAGCATCCGCTGCAGGTCCACCAGGTTCTGCAAAAGCTTTTTCCTTGTTGCCACTGTTGAACTGCTGAAGCTATAAACTATAAACTCTGTACCACATTCGCATATTTGCATCATTGCATCCTTATCTAGCATTACAAATGCTGCCGAACTCTCAGTTTCTTAAATGCATTCTTGCACAAATGCCCTTTGCACAATTTCTGCACATACAAATGGTTTCTAAAAATACTCACCTGTACACTGTGATCGCACACTGTCTCCTGCACTGTTTACATTTCAATTGTTTTACTGTTAAATCACTGCTGCACCTTATCCTGTAATTTACTGTAATTTTCAAGCTGTATGCAAACGAAATTTCGTTCTGTACGCACTCTGTGCATACAAAATGACAAATAAAGTTGTCTAAGTCTAAGCAATAAATATTCTTCTCAAGTGTGTAATATCACTCCGCCCCTTCACGTAAACAGTTCTCTCCTGACAGAGAGAGCTATCCATCTCTGTTGGAGGACAGAGTAGCTGGACTACACTACACTGTTTTGAACATGAGGTCAAAATAGACGTAACTTTTATATTGAATTAATTTTCTAGGTTTATTGTTGCTAGCGCGTACTCCGGGCACGGGCTGCCTTACATGAATGCACTTCTAGTTTCGACATTACAGTCAGGCAGTCTGGTAGACAGCTCAGGGGTCCTATCAGGTAGTGACACAGTGTACCGTAATGCTCCGAATGTCCAGTGAGTGGAGCGGCTTCGTTGCTAACCAAAGGCGTATTTACACATTTTAACAGATTCGTGAGCGCATTGTACCACATAAAATTGGTCACTAAGCACAACGGTGATCATATATAAGGCGCACCATCAATTTTTGAGAAGATTTAAGGATTTTAAGTGCACCATATAGTCTGAAAAATAAGGTAGTTATACTCCTTCACATACATAATTGGGGTCATTTTTTCTATAGTTTGGGCAAAAATGTTGTGTTAGGGACAGAAATCCTAACACAGGTCATACCTTTAACTCAGTAAAATGACTGCTTTACTTCAGTGGGATTTTGATTTTGTCCCCACAGTGTGAGTAACGCACACATTTGGGCTGGTATTTCCTGCCACTGCCTGCAAGCTTAATTACTGACAAAATAAAGAGAGTCACTGTGTTTGATCAACGACTCTCGCTGCAGAACATCAAGCAGGACGCACCAGTCCTCATTGGAAATCAGAAAACAAGCGTAACATTTTTAAATAAAGCACGGGGAATTACTTTAAAGCTGGAACGAACAGCTGTGGTCTTGTAGGAAGTCGCTGGTCTGAGCCAAAAGCTGCTGCCAAACTCAACAACTTAATGGTGTACGGGATGAGGCAGACTGGAAGGAAATGTTCGGGCTTCCTCTAGAAACAGGCCTCGCAGAAAAACTGAACGTCTCAGACTTTTCTCATAGATGGTCAAGACAAACAGACACTGGCTTCATTTCAGAGCAGTCTGTCACCCAGTGAAGCAGTTTGCTTTCATACAGTTTGTTGTGGGTGGTTAAAAAAACAAAACGAAAAGATGTAATGTAAGCTTGTTTGGTTTTACACCAGTTTTGACCCTTTATGTGTTTAACAGCTAAACATGCTGCAGATCTTCATATAGGGGCGCTACAGGACAAGGCCGTTAAGAGCTTTAAAACAAATAAAGTTTAAAATCTAAGCTAAACGCTAGTGGAAATAAAACAATTGTGTCCATGGTCACATGCCTGCCGCTGGATCGTTAAGTCCAGTCTAAATTCCTTGATCCGCTTGCTTTTTTCTCTCAGTGAAAGCTTCATAAAATTATTTGTAAATAAATCAAAACATTTTTTTGGCTGCCACCATTCTTCTGTCCCTTTGTTGTTTCCTGATTCCTTTAATGGCATCCGTAGGTTTAGATGACAATCGCTTCTGCACAAGCTACAAGGAAACAACTTTGATCGACACGTTTTATGAATTAATCTGATTGGACGAAGCGTGAAACAAAAAGCGCAGAGCCAAATCCGATCTTTTTCATGGCAGTGTGAACGGACCAATTCCGATCTCCCCCCCCCCCCCCCCCCCCGAAAATCAGATTTGTGCCACTTCCATACCAGTGACGTGCAGTCAGGGGAGGCAAGTGAGGCCAGGCCTCACTTGTCATCATGGAAAGAAAGAAAATATATAATAACATAATATAAATTTTGATTCACTCACTCAGTCATTTGTAATAAGTAATGTTTTTATCTAATTTCCTCATTTTTGATCATATTCTCTTTAAAATCGCAGACTTTTCGCTATTTTTCATGTAAATCCTTGGTGGCGCTTGATAGTGAAGCCGGTGAGGCCGCAGCGAGCTTGGCCTCCCCTGGCCTCCCCTGAGATTGCGCAATCCCATGTTAACTGTGCTGACTTCCATTCTGTGATGCATCTTCCTGTCTCTAGATAATAAATTCAATTGTTCAAACAGTTATGAACTGATTTTCCACAATTTAATATATGTGGATAGCTTATTGTGTTTTGGTCATCAAACTGTGTGCAGGTAACATGTTTTCGTGCTGCGCGCGATCATAAAAGGCAAAGAGCTGGTTGTAGGTGAGGCCGGCAGTTCCTTGGCCTCTAGGCAGGGGGCGCTCAAGGGGCACCGCTCCTGATCCCCAAATAGTAGAGTCACAGCAAGTTATGGATGTATTATTAGCGAGTTTTGTTAAACAAGTAAAGCACTAAAAAGACTCTAAACATACAGCTGGAACAGGACTGATCAGGGAAGGCTTTCCTCCCTGGCAGTGAGCTCCATTGAGACTGAGAGAGTTTTAAAACTGAAGAAGATAAAAAGAACTTTTACCGGAAAATGATGATATTTTTGTTCAGAAAGAGCGCTGCATGGACTTAATTTATTAGTAGAGGTAAGACAGCGATAATTATTCATGTTTTGTTTTTGTGATAAAATGTGCGTAATGTGGGTTATAGTTTTAGAATGTGTTACAAATGCAGAAATCTATCATAACTCAAACTGTTACCAATCAAATGACAAATAATTTAGTTTTATTTTTTTTCATCAATATTTTTTCCATGTCTCTTGGTGAATTTATTTGGCTCAATCAGTCTCCTTCAGCACTTTGCAATCAGTCTATTCTGTAGAGTGTATATAATTGTAAATCTGACTCTGATGACGTCAGTGCCTCACCAGATATGAACCCTACCACACGTCACTGATCCATACGTGGTACTAATACGTAGTCCGCAGTCTGAACGGTGATGTCACGTTTTATCCGTCTCTCACTACAAATCCACACACAGTAGCAGCAGCTAGCGCTCCATAAAAGACCATTAATAGCTGTGCTGCTTTCTTCTAACCTTACTTCATCTTCCTATGATGTGGTCTTATTGTTGCCTCTCATTGCTCAACAGCTTTCTAATAAGAAGGAGAGATGCCGGCCAGTATCCACTTTTTTTTTTTTTTTTTTTTTTAAACAAAACTTTACTGAACACTTCTAGAAACAATTACATTCACCATTACTTCTGTCAGAGCGCTGCTCTGCGACGTCTCCCGTTATCTGCGCATGCAGGTCGCTTGAACCGTTCAGACAGAAGTATGATGACGGCTGCATTTAATAGTAGTATCAACGGCAACCTAAAAAAAACACTTTTTTTTTAATTTAAAAAAATCTGATTTCAGAAAAAATAGAAAATCGGAATTGAACATCAGGACCTGCAGGACGCAGCCTTGGAGACAGACATGAAGGCACATGGAAGCCAAAAGTGTGAGGCGCCTCTGTCCGGCGCCCCTCTGCGTCGCAACATTAAATTTAGGAGGCCTGCACAAAGAAATAACCTCAAATAAACACATAATGGAATTTAAATATTGAAAAATCAAACATCAGACACATTTTGTGAAGGAACTGATGCTATAATTACTTTTGTTTTGTAATCGGTTTGCTATGTGTACACTTTATTCCTGCAATTTCAATGAGGCATGCATCCTAGCATCCTCCGGTTATCGTCACTGAGGGTAACTGCTCAATATATCTAGATATTGATTTTAGGCCAAATGGCCCGGCCCTGTTAGACAGAATGTCTTTTTATAGGGGAGAGCTGCTTCATTAACTCCGGTTTGAACAGGAAACACTGATGAAACAACGGCACGGAAACTGGAACTTTCACTTCAGCCATTTACTTCGCTCTTTGTGAACTGAAGAAGTTGTTCGCTTTAATACACAAGTCTGTTTTAAATCCCAACAATGAGGCGATTAAAGCACACAAAGACACAGCCACACTCAGAAAACCCCGAGCTTCATCAATTCATCAGCACCGGCGGATAAAGAGAGCCGCCAGCGGCAGTAAATAAAACGGTTATCTTGTTCAGCTTAAAGCACACGGAGCCCGCCACCCGTTGGCACACATTATTATGACCTCGCAGCACTGAGAAAAAAGAAAAAGGCACAACAGGAAAGTGGCTGAATGGTGCAATGGGGGAGTTGGTAAGTGGCAGCTGGGTCTTTTACAGCCACAAAAATAAAACTGCTTCAGTGAGTTTAAATGAGCTGCGGGGCGTCGACCCGCTGGACCGACATGAGCGTCACATCTCTGAGTTTCCTGGTGCCCGGCTCGGACAACGTCTCCAGGGTCTCATTAAGACACCATGCAGCAGGACTTTGAAAGAAATCCTGTGCAGCAGTCGCTAAGAAAATATCCATCTTTTTGAGAATTCGCCACTATGTTCAGGTTATTTAAAGAGGAGTGAAATATTACTTCCCAAATGCAGTAAAAAGCTGTTTCAATTCCTTCCTGCAGCAGAGCAACTCTGGGTAAAGACTTTCTGATGCCTTTTAGAAAAGCTGCACACTATGATTTATGATTCTACGTTTACATGCCATCAAATTTCATTCTTCCATTATATGCTAAACATGATTAAATACTTAAGCTTGTGATTCTGTGAAGCTCTTCGGGGGAAACACTGGTTTTCTTCCACAATGCTCTATAAAGCAAACATCAATTATGTCTGGGTTCTATATTAACTACACATTACCTCACTCTGTGCATATTTTCCAGCTGTGTATTTGCTAAAATCAAGAGTTCGAATGTTGCTTTTTGATTCAAGTCACGAAAAGTCGCTACTCGCTATCTCCGCTCGGCTTTTCTACTTTCGATTTCACGCTAAGTGCATCTTTGTAAAATCAGGTTAAAATTTACTTTGAGCCTGAAAAAGCCATTTACACTGGACTTTAAAAAGGTAATCCTCCATTGATCTTCCAGGCTGTGGCTTTTATGATGTGGACCATACGAGCAGCAGCCCAGCGCAGCATTAGAGAGCAGGGTGCACTCTAAACGCCTTACAGAAAATATCTAACCTAACTGTTAGTTGCACCATGAACTAACAGTTCAGTTTTATTGGTTTTATGCATGGATCCTGAGAAAAACTGCAACCAAGCCGTCCCTTACGATTACAGCATGACGTGGCAGTGACGACTTATTGCATGCATTTTGCAGCTACATCAGGCAAAGACCACCTCTGTTCCCACACTTAAAGCTGCTCCAGGGCTACAACAGAAGCAACATGATTCTTTGGCTGCTCAGAGCTCCAGATAAAGAAAAAATAACTGCACGTAAATTTTATTTTCAGAAATTTGGACTTTAAGCATCTTTACTGAACCGTCTTTACAAAGAACACATTCTTCCTCCACAGCAGGTGACCAAATAGGCCTTTGGAACGCTTGTTTTTTATAATTTAGACGTAGAAAGTTAGCAGCGTAAAAGCATTCCTTGCCATCTCGGCCCTATCATTTTGTAGAACATCTAATAAAACTTTATATATTTTTTTGCCTTTGATGACCTCAGCATGCTTTGCTCTCCTGAAGGTGCACAAACTGACATGGAGGACGGCGTTAAGGGTCCTGAAAGGATCCGTCCAGCAGGCTGCACATTCCTGCAGGGATTTAGACGCAGGACTCTTCACTCTCTCCCGTTAGGCTTGGCAGGAATGCGAGCCATCTGCAGGTGTGTGTTTGGAGCAGAGCCTCAGCTGACCGCGGTTATTTCACAGTTAGGTGCAGGAATCTGGTCCTCATCCCCACCAACTCAACCCCGGTTCAGACGAAGAGTTACTTTGGTTAACTAATACTTAACATTCCTGGGAATGTGTGAAGACTAGGAGAAACAAAATGCACGAGGATCTCAATGGATTCCATTAATACATTTGGACTCTTAAAAAAGAAACCCGGTAAAGTTGGCCTAAAACAAATGTTACATCCAATGTTTGTTTTTTTAACTTTGAAAACTGTTTTCATAGAAATACAACAGCTTACCTTAACATATTCATTTTAAGCTCCAACTTGCAGCAGATCTTTTGCCGTTCAAGGCACAGATATCCTTAATTTAAAAACATTTATTGTTGATGTAGACTCTTATCTTTCCAAAAAAGTTAAAAAACAAAACAACTGGACTTTCTTTTTTAAGTTTGAAGACGATTCGCTTCCTATGCAGAAAGCTTTCTCAATTCAAAATGTCTGGAGTTATTGAATTTTGAATTGAGAAAGCTTTCTGCATAGGAAACGTCTTAAACCTCGAAAAAAAAGTCCAGTTTTAATTTTTTTGGAATGACCATGACCTGGATGACTGAGAATCTTCACCAGCAGACTCTTATCTTGGTAAGCAAAAAAACTTCATGTTGGTTTATTCCTCCCTGGGTTTACATCCTGAGGTTTACCTAAACAAACTAATGAAATCATTAGAATAAAACACAGCATTAATCTGAATTATTCAACTGAAACTAGGGCAGGAAAGACCTGCTTAGGCTAATCTGTTAACAGAATACGTAGCGCCATCGGTAGGTAGAGGTATAAATAAGGAAGACATTGCAGATTGAATACTTTACATACGCATCACTGGTCTGGATTTACCTCAAATGACATCAAATCATTCTTAACTGCCTAACACTATTATCAACAAATAATACTACAGAAAAATTATTATTTCTTGGAGCTAATAAAAATTCCAGATTCGGTTTCTATTAACTTGAATATCACTCAAAACCAAGACCGTTCCTGACACCCTTCCTGTTGACGGTAAAGCACAAAAAGATCATTGCTATAAAAAGGCAGCTGTTCACAGAGGGTAAATTTAGTGGAGGGAAAAAGTGTTGCAGAAGGAGATGCATGAGCAGCAAGAATACCCAGAGCATTGGCAGGATTGTGAAGTAAAGCCCCATCCAAGAGCTTGGTGGAGATTCACAAGGCGTGGCCTGCAGCTGGAGCCACAGCTTCACCAGCCACCACACAGTAACATCCAGGACCTGAGCTACAGCTGCTGCTCCCTCTCTGGTTCTGCCTCTCCAGAACCACAGAGTCATTGCTCAGAGGTCCAGAGTCCTCGCTGGAGATCAAAGGAAATTTTGCATTTACTTTGCAAATCAAAGTCCCAGAGACTGGAGATGAGTGGAGCCAGTTTTAAGAATTAATGCCCCAGACAGTCCACTTTGGCACCGGCCACGGTTTTAGGCCATATAGCCTAAAGTTCACTGCAAAATCAGAACTAAAAATAAGTAACATTTTTGTCCTTGATTTGAGCAGGTAAATAAGATTATCTGCCAATGGAAAGAGACATTTTACCCCTAAAATAAGATAATTAGAGATAATGCACTTGAAATAAGTTGATGGAGTTCTTCCCATTCCATTGGCAGATTATCTTATTTACCTGCTCAAATCAAGTACAAATACCCTGATTTCAAGAAGATTTCAACTTATTTTCAGTTCTGTCTTTGCAGTGTGACGATCAGAGTCAAACAGAAGCTAGCTGGTGCGTAGCGTGCTCCCAAAAATAAAATCCCAACACTTGTGTCGATTAGAGGAGCCCAATCGCCAACCACTGAGGCGGATTGTTATTTAAATGTCTTTATTCAGAATGAGCGCCTCTTCTACCGCTGCTGCAGTTAACAGTGCTTTCCCATCGCATGGCAAGATCAGAGCTCAGGTTGTGTTGTGGGTTCATTGTTGGCACTACAACATGACTAATGCTGATGTACTTTTCATTTGCGATTGCTTCAGCCTGGGATTAGGTGAGAAAGCTTGTACGTGCACTGATGTGGAAACACAGGACTAACTATTACAAAACAACGGCATGCCTGCCAGCACAACTTCAAGGCTTCGCCATGTTTTTAAAAGGTAGTTTAATCGTTTCACATTTATCAAATCTTTTATTGACAATAAATGTGGCTTTACAGATAAGTCCTAATTAGATTTTTTTCCCTCTGCTCTTCGGTACGCTTCTCTAACATAAACACGGTCACAAAGCTAAGCGCAGGTTACCCATGCATCGGTTTAGATGGGAAACTTCTTCCATAGCCAGGATATGCTTGCAGGGAGGAACAGACGACATGCATGTAAGGTCCACTGGTTTAAGAAAGAGGCTGTTTACCTGGACCATTGCCGTTTACGTGCACTGTCTGAGCCATGGCTGCAGCTGTGTACTCTCAGTCCCACAACAAGACCCTCTGCAGTCATGCAACCGGCATGCATCAAGTCCAGATTACCATGCAACCTGCAAACTGAGACAAAAACACACATTTAGTCACATATACAGTTAAGCAAGCAGAGAGATTGGCAGTGATTTCAGTAGGATAAAAAAAAAGGCAGAACATGGAAATGGCAACATTTTATTCTCCAGTATCAGTTTGTGGCGAGCTAAGTTGTATTCTGAACTCAGCTCACCAATTTAACATTAAACTACATGGAGTTAAAAAGATTGATCAAAAGAAACTACTTTTCAGACTATATAGTAGGGCTGGGTGTCATCTAGGATTAGCCGAGTCGATACGATTCTCGATATAACTCAGCTTGAATTGATTTGACTCCAATATCCATATTTATTACTTTCAAATTAATGCTCAAAGTCATTCAATCAACAAAAACAGCCAAATATTATATCTATGTTCAATTTATTGAACACTGATATATTAACAGGAACATAAAGTGCATTTGTTGGTTCAATGCATTTAACGCATCACAAAAACCAAAAATGTGACCAAACGTCTGAATTTAGGGATGAAGGCGCTTCTAAAATCCTGTCGGCCGTTCCACACAGTCTCACTTGCACTTCCTCGCTGTGAACAGTAATGGCGCGTTGTAATAACGCCCCCTAGGGGTTGGGAGGTATAACGATATTTAAAGTGAGAATATCAATATTAAATTGTTTTTAAAAAGATCGATATTAATCTTTGTATAGATTTTTATGCACAGCCCTACTATATAGTGTTTCTTGGTGTAACGTGGAGTTGGAGCGGGGCCCTTGCATTCTAGGAAGCAGAGGAGGGGAATCCCGGTTCAGAAATTAAAAAGCCAGACCAGAGATTAGTTCCAACCCTTTGCATTTTCAGCTCCACAGCAAATACAGGGACTAAAATTACCTGTTAAGCGAACAGGATGATTAAGGCCAGGCAGGGTTTTTACTTTCCTGAAGCCAGATTCTCCACCTCTGCTAGGAGGTCACCCTGGGTCCCTGAGTCAGACGCTTAGGCCCAGCCAGCGCTCAGTGGCAGCCTGCCGCTCCCCGAGGGATGACGCAGAAAACACATTTCATTGGAATGAACCAAGTTGCAATGACAAAGATTGATTTTCAATCAAAGGTGTGTTTGCATATGACATTTAAAGCTGCAGCATCGGTTTTGAGCAATAGGATTGACGATCTATCACACACCATCTTCCCTGGTGTCCTTTGGGTGAGTAGAACATCTTCATAATCACAATATATCAGAAACGTGTCATGCTAACGTGCTTCGTCAACTCCTGACCGTAATAATTTTCATCGTTTAAAGAAATATTGCAAAACATACTTGCAGCCCAAGCGTGTCTATCCTTCTTGCACAGCTCCCCAAAAAGGTTGTCTGCACCATCCCCAGACACTACAGCTAATCTCCGCTGTTGGATTTTATGTCAGATAATCGTTTAATGTTCCTGCAAACAGACACAGCCAGGAATGAAACTCTCACCTAAACGCAGATTCAGAGCAGTTTTTAATGCTCTGAGGGTTTTCTGGGTTAAAGTCGAACTATCACAGCTCCTTCATGCAAAGTGAGAGGATATAAACACAATAATAACTAAATAAAACCAATTTAAAGAGAGAAGGACAATAAAAAATATTTAACAGCAGCGTTGAAGCCATGCTTTGTGACCACCATCCAGAAGGTAATGTCTCTCTTTTTACTAGGAAAAAGCTTAAGCTTATCACGTGCAGCGGCATGGTGGACATCAACACGGCTGCACTTCAGAAATATCACAACCTGCTGAAAGCTTCAAGGTCTGTAAAACGTGATCCAGCAAGCTGTCGGATTCAAGCTGTACGACAGTGAAGTCGCTCTTTCAGCCGCTTCGAAGATAAACCTTCAGTCAACCGCAGCTCAGGTTTCCATGTTTACAGTAGGCGCCCAAATAAAGCCGTGCAGCTCTGTCACCGGGCCAAGTCCGTAGGTCATTCAATAATAGACCTGATGCAGACATATGAACCATTACACAGCGCACCAATCAGGTCCAGCACCCAAATAGACTGACGCTATATTTCTGAGCTGCTTGACCTGCAGTTGGGTCGCTGACTATTAAAAAAAATAAATCTCAAAATAAAACTCTTATTATAGAATAAAATTGGTTGAGAGCCTCTAAACTGTAGTTCATTCTGGAAAAAAACAGGCTAGGAGAAAAGCTTTGGGCAAATATAAATGAAATCTTAAGAAATAAGGTCACAGAAAGGAATTTTAAGTAGTATATAAATACAGACCATAACCGTGCATCTCATTTAAAATCACAGCAATGCAATCAGCAATATAACCTGGTTATGTCAGTTATCTTTAATTCTAATCAGATTTGCCGTCGTGGTTTCTTCCAAACAAGCGGAACCATCCATACGGTCCGCATGGTGAACATAAACAGGGGGCTTCATGTTCTGCCTTGGCAGAGCTGAACAGCATTATCACTCCAATCCAAACTGTTTGCAGCTGAAACACATCAGGACTCACACCGAACATTCAAGTCAGTCTGACAAGAACCAGTGTCTGCATAAAATATTAAGAAAAACTAAAAGCGACAAGCAGATTAAAAGCTCCCTTCTTAGTGATACACCACAACCGTCCATCACGCTCATGCTGGTGAGCAAAACACACACAGAGGCTGAAACTGACCAAACATCTCCCCCGTGTCCTGTTCCATGAGCTGCCTGAGTGCAAACCTGAAAGACGGAGGAAGCAAATCCTCAGATCCAGGGTGGATGAGATGGACTTTTAGAAATTGGTCGGTGTGCAGAGTCACGTTAGATGTTAGCGGACAAAATAAATCAATCTTCAAGGTAATCTAATGGATAATCTGCAAAAAGAGACTTTTGCTTTTATCAAAAATAATGAGGTCAACATCAAATCTGTCTGAAAACCAGAATGAAAAACAACAAATGTCACCACAGCCATTAAGGTTTCTGAACGCACCCCGTAGCTTAGCTGTGACGTGCGTTACGCAGTTTATTAAGTAGCGCTGCAGTTTAATTCAATGCACGGCAAGCAGAAAAGGTCACACATACCTAAAGCTTTTACACAGCTTGGCCATAAACCAGCAGCCCTGAGATCTGCTCTTCTACCAATCATCTGGAAGTGCTTACCCTCAACTCTCATTCTAACTTGCTGGCAGGCCACGCAGGTAGCAAACACCACCGAGGCTGCAGTCTTCTGCCCGGACCCAGCGGAGCTCTGAGGCGGACAGATAAGTTTCACGGCTAAGATTAGAAAACTTCCTCAGATGACAGCCAAACGATCTGCGTCCTATAAGAGGAAGCAGCGCTTTAAGGCCGTTTGGGTAGAACCACCTTTCTGTGGGCCTCCAGGTGAAACGTCAGCTCAGCTGGTTAATGTGTGGCCCGTCGGCTGGCTTGGAGCTAATGAGTAGAAAGTAATGGAAACTTTGTTCCTAGGAATTAACATATCAACTACTAGGGCAGTGGGGAGCAGGGGAATAATAAAAAAAAAAACAGCAAAAGTTACAAGGAGCAACAAATGACATCAAGTACAGTATAAAAATTAAAGATATCCATTTTAAAGCCACGTGAAATCAGCTATACTCTTCAGAGAGTAAGTGGCAGAACCAGTGCGGCTGGTGGTGAGTATTCAGGTGTGTTTTAACAAGGATGGAGGCAATTATCTCAGACAAACTAATCCTGCTTAATAACCTGGGATGGGTTACATGGCTGATTCCAAAGTGCTTTAAATACACTTTTGAATTAAATTTATGTAGGTGACTTTATACTTTATTTAAAAAAAAAATGCAACAATGCTAGAAAGTTCTTGTTCTTGTTGGGGCAACGGTGCTGCAGGAGTTAGACGTTCTTCCTGTAACCGGTGGGTCTGGGTTTGCATTGAGCTTTAAACTTGGAGACGGCGATAATTCATTGGGTATTAAAGGCTAAAAGCCTTAAAGAGAAATAGTTTGCAACTACCTTTAAAAATAAAAAAAGAACTTAATAGGTGGGAAAGTAGAAAGCAGACGGTAACTTCACATGCATGTCCGGGTCCAAAGCTTTCAGGAAGAGAGAAAAGCATCATTAAGATTTCGTGTCAGCAGTTTTTAAATTGTGCTTAATGGAACAAGAGGAAGGTAAACCTAAATGCACCCAAACCACGAAATGTTGTGGAAAACAGTATAAAACTAAAATAGTTAAATAGATTTGGCCAACTATGCAATCCAACCGTAGAGTGGATATATACTCGTTAACTAGTCCCAGTATATGAGGCTCCCTGTTGCCACACAAGACTGTCTATATTCTCTATAGTTGTTCCATAGCTGGACGTCCTCTAAAAAAGCAAAGCTTATGTTGATGGTGACTTAACGCAATTAAGCGAAGGGAAAATCCCCAAAAGTTCCTGCAGAACAACAGATCTCAGCACGTCGCACAAGCTCATGATCATTTAAAGGAATTAAGACTAACGAGTGCAGTGAAACCAACCGGAACAACTTGTTTTATTCGCCTTCAGCCGTTGCACAAAAACACAACAAGAGCGTAGATTTCAGAGATACGACAGGCGTGTTGTACACCGACTCAGGTTCCTCTCCCACACAGGCGTGTGGCTTCAAGAAGACGCCTGACTTGATGATTTAATGCGATAATGAGAAGGAAACCATCCAAGGAAGCAAAGATGAAACGCTGCAGTTTGGCCTCCACACCTGAAAAATGCATCGAGTACACAACTGAAATGTTAGGTTTAGTTTACTAAATAAGCAGACAATTAGATAAACACTAAATATTTACTACGGGTAAAGTTACAAACGGTTTAACAAGATACAATCAGCATGCTATATTTTATTTTATTTTTTTTCATGGAGGAAAGACAAAGCTCAGGTTTGGTGACGTGTGCAGAGAACAACAAACAAAGCTACCAGACGGCTGCAGATGTGGCAAACGGCGCGGTGAATATTCAGCAGGAGAGTTTTTCCTCTGATAAAAACTGAGTCTGCAGCTTTAATGAAAGGAAAAAGCCTGCAGTCAGAACCGTTTCAATTTAAAAGGTTGCATAAAAAACAAGAGCTGCGTGCAGCAGGATGCAGTCATCTACTGTATTTACAAAACCTACAGGAATAAATAATGACATGCTACCGTCATGTGCAGAAAGCGAGAATCTTTAGTCATTATAAAACATCATTTACCAACTTTGCATCCAGACCGGATCAGAAAAGGCCTTTGAAAATGCGGAATAGAAACGGTTTTATAGAGTGGAGAGGACAGAACAGGTCAGGAGGTCAGACACCCCGTTATTTCCCATCAACCTACAGAGCTGAAGCCAGCTAGCGTCGTCTGAGGCGGCGCAGAAAAGCCAACGAGCCTCTTATAGGAACCAAAAGGAAGTCAACCGTCAGGACAGCAGCATCTTCCCAGAGACAGAAAGAGGGTCAGCAGCAATAACGGACACTCAAGATGCTTCGTGAATAATTTTGACGTTGAAATTGTGAGTTGGCCGTTTTCCACATTTACCCACTCAGCACTGTTGACAGTAGGTTCTCCATTTTGACTCGACGTAGAGCATCAAACACATCAGTGAAAGATGCCAAAAACAGAAACCACCTAAGCTTTCAAAGCCAGCAGAAAACAAATTAAAACCATAGCTGCACAGCTTTAAACCTCAAGTGAAAACATTCCTGAGCGCCTCAAAGTGCTCTGAAAAGCGTTTGGCAGGACATCAAGTCGGATGAAGAGTCGACCTCCAATCGTGCTTCAGCTGTGTAATCACAGATCAAGTTATTCTGGTGCTTTCACTTTGAGCTTCCTGCTATTCTTTCTCTGCTGCAGCCGCAAGCCTCGCGCAACAGACTTAACATCATATTACAAGAAAAGAACTACAGGAAAACTTTAGCCATGGAAATCTAAGACGGCTACATCTCTCTAATTATGTTTTCAGTCCATATTCTTTGTCCTTGCTTATTTGCAAATCATTCATTGTCTTTCAGAAAAGATTTGAACATGCGTTTTATTTGCTTGACCCAGCTATAAGGGAGCAGAAGTGAAAAAAACAAAACTTACAGTCCGAACCATCTGTGAGAAACAGACCCGCACAATAATGTCGCCTTAAATCAAGCAGCGGCTCAGCAGATTTTAATATAAGTGAAAAGGTCAGAGCCGGTTTAAAAATGTAGTTAGCAAAGTGGAAAAGCAGCTTTCTCTTTACATATTTTTAAATTTTTAGTAAAACGTTTGCCATTCCAAAAAAAGTAAAAAACAAAGCAACTGGACTTATTTTCCGTAGTTGAAGACGTTTCTCTTCCTCTCCAGGAAGCTTTCTCAATTCAAAAACTCTGGAGTAATGTGGAGTATCAAGCTTTATACTACTGCCAAACAAAGGCCTGTAATGGCTTAGATAACATGCAGATTCAACAGAAACAGGTCCACCCCTTAGTAATGGGCGGTCGTTAAAGTCATTAAGCCAGCAGATTGGACCGAAACTGGTCCACTCCTCTGTAACGAGGAGTCGTTAGGGTTGTTATTGGCCTGGCTTACAGGAACGATGTTTTGATCACCTGTAAGAGGGTGAGAGTTAAGGTGAAGATTGGCTGGAATTAATCCTATAGCTGTATTATAAATTTTTGAGAGTTGGAACCTAAGGCCTAAACCTCCTCCTAAGCTTCCTGGAGAGGAAGCAAAACGTCTTCTACTACGGATAACAAGTCCAGTTGCTTTGTTTTTTACTTTTTTTGGAATGATCATAACTTGATGACTGAGAATCTTCACCAGCATAAAACGTTTGCCGTTTCATAAAAATGTATTTCATTTCCAAAACAAGTGGTCAAATGGTTGAGAAGGGTACATCTGCAGACTAAGTGGGAGTTTCGAAGGTGAACTTAGATTACGCCTTCCCCTAAATTGGATACACCTTCCTTTGTTGCAGTTGTACCAACTTGAAACGGTTCGCAGATGGAACCCAATCCTGACAGACGGGTCTGCCTCAGACCTATTGCAAATTTAAAATGCGGCAAATAAACTGAATTCTTATACAGATCAACACCAATTTATTGTTTAAAATCCATCTTTGCAAAGACTTTCGAGCATCTCCAATATGGCTTTGACACAAAAACAACATCATCTCGGCCACCTACACCTGGCTTTAAATACGGACGGGAAGCTTTTTGGACTTTAAGCAAAGCGAGGTTGGCACTAGAATTGTCACAACACTAACATTTACGAAAACAGTTTTTGAAGGCACAAAATTTTAACTTGGGTTGTCGGCTGGTTAACATTTTCCTGCGTTAATTAGTGCCATAGTAGACCGGACTGTTGTGTTATGCAGATCTGCGTGCTTGGGAAGCACATCTCGACGGGGGAGCTCAGACCGACAGAACCCCGTCATTGAGCGGTCCGTGAAGCTAATATTTAAACAGTATTAGCTTATGTTGCCTGGGAGGTTTACTACTTCATTATTGCAGATACAGGAGCTTTACTGACCTTTGTAAGTTGCTGTCAAACATCAGTGTCGTAGTTTTAGCTTATAGCAATAAGACATCTAGTATGTGGCATCGTTCAGCATTTCATTTTTTTCCCTGTCCTTCTTACTCATAAGGTAATGGCTCTGAACAACGGTTTTGTTGACTTCTTGGCTGAGGAAAGTTGCATTTTTCTTTCTTCCTGGATTTATTTTCCATGTTAGCAGAGTAAAAAAAACTCCAGCAGCAGCTCGTCGTTTTGATCCGGGGTGCGGCTGCAGAGAGAGGACGGGCTGAGTGTTTGTTGTTTCAGCGCTGTTGTCAGAAGAGGTGCGACAATTTGAGCCAATTTGAATGAGGCCGTTTGCATACATTTCGACACAAATGGGTGTCTCTGAATAATAACTTTTTTAGAATAGATTATATCAAATTTTATAATTTTAACAACCCTAGTTGACACTGTAAGAAAATGTTGCCGTCGATGTTTCAATATTTAACCTTTTATTATAGACAACTAGCCCTTGTAGGTGCATGGTCTTTATCACATAATAGCTCCTCCTATTGGAACTTAAAGAAAAGTGTGTTTAGGGCGTGCCGGCGGTGCAGGGGTAGGGCGTGCAGTCCATACATGGAGGCCTCAGTCCTCAACACGGGTGACCCAGGTTCGACTCGTCTGCGGCCATTTGCTGCATGTCCTCCCCCTCTCTCAGCCCCCATATTCTGTCAGCCTACTTTCAATAAAACGGCCACAAGTGCCATAAACAAATCCCCCCCCAAAAAATATAAAAAAAAAAAAAAAGTCTTCTCATTTCATATAAATTTAAAACTGGCATAATTGTATTTTAATACTATGCTGTTTGAGCTTTGCTTTCGCTCTCTGGCGTTGCTGCTTTCTCTACCAAGACATCTTCTTTGCAAAAGAAATTGGAAATTTACTGGAGGAACCTTTTTTAGTTTTACGAAAAAAGGAGATTGGCTTTTACAATTTTGATTCTGCTCCATTAGGCCTGTCACGATAATTTTTAGGAAGATTTATCGTCCAGGAAAATGTATCGCGATAAACTACAATATTATCGTTTGGAGACCTTTTTCACCTGATATGATAAGGGCATAATAACGCAAGTATACCCTGACGACATAACGGCTCAGGTAGAATTGGCGGTTTGCTGCAGTCATTTGGCCTAAATCCAAAAAAAACCCACACTGCAGCGGCGGTGTTCGGCTTTGACACCAATTCCATTTTCTTTTCAAACTAGCATTTCTCTGGCTCTCCCTCACGTTAACTTTGAGCATGAGCCTACCTGACAAAAGATTTAACTCCTCCTACACTGAGGAAACGAGAAGGGAGGGACAAATAGACAATGATGAACCTAAAACCTTTTGTTATCCAGTCTAAGAGAGGAAAGGGAAACACAAGGGGGAAAAGCAAGTACACAAATGATCAAGCTTATTTTAATTCATCATGTGATTAAAGTTTACCGTGACAGCCTTAGATACTATTTGTTGGAAATTAGGCTGGAGTACTCCTCTAATTCTAGAAGAGAAAACAGTGGATTCTCTTGTTTTAGGAAAGAAAAAAAGCAAATACATGTTGCTGTGGGTCAGAGTGAAGGTCTTTACAAAGTCCACAGGTTTTTCTTTTTCTCTTTTTAAACTAAATTCGACATCAACTCAAGAGTTTTCACTAGCAAACTTCTTACATAACAAAAACATTTTATCTAGTTTTTTTTTTTTTAGAAATTTCAACTCAAAACTGAATAGTTAACCGATATTTTACATTTATTGTATGTGTTTTTTTTTTTTTTAAATAGCCTTTCCATCTACACAAAGGTCTTAGTTTCTATAAGAAGCAGCACCAGCTAACGGTTAAATGGAAAAATAATCACAAGTAAGCAGTAAATTTAACTGAATTCTGATGCTAAAGTTAAACCTTCAGGAGTAAAGACTATTAATCAACCCTCCTAAACTACAAATGATCTGTAAAGGAATGAGAAAATTGGATGTTAGAACCAGCGGACATCTACAACCGTTTTCCATGCACCCTTGTGCCCTGGGTAGGAGACTAGAGTTCAGAAAGTTGCCTTTGATTCAGGTCCCGCTATTTAAAGAATGTTCTTTATCTGGTTCTGTGTTTTATCCTGACAGCTGCTCCCCAGAGGCTTGTTGTCACTGAAAAGAATTCGGTGCAAGATTTATGATCAGGAACAAAACAGCAGCAGCAGTCTGCTGCTAACTCCTCTCAGAAAACTATTAAAGTAATAAAAAAATTTAAATACTTTTTTTTCTTGAGACAAAAGCTCTAAAAGAAACCGCTAGATCTTTATTCGATTGGCTCCATTTAAAAAATAACTTGAATCAATTTTTACCTTCATCCAGTAACAAGTGAATAACTTGCATCTTTATTTTTTTTATTTATTTATTTTTTTTTTTTTTAGAAGGTTTTGAATAAATCTAAGTAGTAAATTACAGAAAACATAAATTGCTAGCTGTTCCTTCTGAGGTCCTCAGTTCTTAGGAGTGTTTTCAAGCGTCTGTCTTAATATCTGAAATCAAACAATGGACAGATAACTTTAACCGTGACTCTAAAGTACTAATCTACTGAAAAAGGTCGTCTTGAGATGAGATTTAGGATGTTTTCCTCTCTAAAAGGCATAACTCTTCCCCCAACCTTTCCCTCTCTGGTGGGTTCTTGTACTGAACAACGCTGCCCCCTAGAGGATGCAGAGGCTTTGCTTCGAGAGAACTGCTCCAGAGAGCGGCGTGCTGAAAGCTGCCAGTGTGTTTAGGGCCACAGCACAGCTCGGCTCTGATCGTGTGGATAAGCTGATGTTTTTGTGAGTTGTACACAGTGGCGACTCAAAGCACTGGAACAAGGTACAATGTGTCAGAAACTTGAACTGATTTCATCAAAAATATGATTTTTTCTTCCCTTTCCTAGAGAGGACCCCCCTCCCCACACACGCACCCTTTTCTACATGGTGCCCCCCTCTGTTCGGCCCCACACTGGACCAAGGACAGGCTGGAGCCACTTATTTGTTTAGCTCTTGAGTGGAGTCACTAAGGCGTACAGGAGCTGTGGGCCGGTGAACACCAACCACTCCACCTCCCGCAGTGGGGAGGGTGGGGGTGGCTTCGTTTATGGTGGGGTCTTCTCAGTGGGGAAACTATATAAACCAAACTCAAAAGTGTCTTAGGAGTTTATGTTGAACACATTAGCCTGCATCCAAAGGAAGGTTCTGTTGGCTCTTCTAAGATCTACTTTTCAGCAGATTCATGGATTCAACAGAATCTCTACCAATACAGAAAGTACCAAGCATGGACTCTACTGTGCTTTTAGTTATTTAACTTATAATATAAGTTAAATAGAGGACATTATATGTTTATTACTAAGCAGGTTCCGGCTCCGGTACAGAAAAACTAATTTTAAGCGTCCATAACAGCAGATCAGGTTTACATTACATTATTATCAGTATGCACACAATCAATATTTCAAAGGAGTGTGTGAACAGAAACAAAGAGCAGCCACTTTATAACAAGACCACACCTTGATAATGTTGAGTCGGACCTCTTTGTGCCTTCAGAATTACTGTAAACCTCATGGCAAAGATGCAGATTTCTTTTTTTCTGGCTACAATGATCATGATGCAAATGTCCGGTTTCACCGCCATCCCAACGGTGCGCTATTGGATCAGGATCTGATGACTGCAGCAATCACTGGAACACAGTTAACTCACTGTTGTGCTCATGAAACCAGTTGTCCACAGAAACGCTCTCTGAACATTTCCTCTTTTTCAGACCATCCTCTGTAAACCTGGGAGGTGGCCGTGAGGGAAAATCCCATCCGATACAACCTCGCCACGCTTAAAGTCACTTAGAGTCACTGTTTGTGTTAACCAATCGAATTGGTGTGGTGAATAAAGAGGCTGGTGATTTTATGTTGGCTACTAATGTAAGTGTTATGTGCTCCTGTCTGTACATAAAAAGTTACTTGGAGATGCTTGTTAGGAGGAGCAGAAAAAGTTTGACGTGGACGTCGCAGCGCTTTGCAAAAGTCCTTAAGAATCTGTACCAGGTTGCACCAAATGGTCAGTAGGGATGGCTACCTTTCACATCTGAACCAACACGGTACCAGCACCCGGTGCCCATTTTCGGTACTTGTGTGTGTTTACGTAGTAATAAATGTTAGTTTTTTAATAAAATCTAAAAAAAAAAAAAAAAAATCAGTTTATCATTTATTAAGCAGTAGATAAACTTGTTTGGACCTACAAGTTAACCTTATTCAATAATCTATGGATTGTAATACAGTGCCTGAATCCAAAGCACATAAACATTTTTACCAAAGCAACAGTTAGCAGAGGCATAAGTAAATGTTAAATAAAAATCTCCTTAAGTGCTTTCTGTTATTATGCAGGTCTAAATGAAATGCCAACACAAGCAATTAAAGTTCCTAAAGACTCTGGAGTCTGCTTATTGGAGACAAAATGGATTACGGCTCCATTTTAATCCTTTATTCAGCCTCTAAGCCATCTTTCTGCTTCTGTTACACCTATAATCCCTACGCCAATAGCATCCTTAGTGAGAAAAATACAGACTGAACAAGGGATAATCGATATAGCGGCATCAAAACTGGTGTTGACCAATGTTAATCTTTTAACATACCGGTCTGATAAAGTTGTTACGACATTAACAATCAACGTTTACGTCCATGTTGCGTATGCGTTTGCTCGGGGGTCGTCCATGTGGTCTTTGGTCATGTGACCGTGATGGTGACGCAGCGTAGGATCGTGGTGTGTTCGACTGAAGCTGAAAAACAATGACGACGGTGTGGTTATTTATCCATGGTGTCAACAGGGTAGCAGGGTAGGAAAATAAATATTTTATCGGTAAATATCTGGTATTGATATTGGCCCAAAGTTTCATGTCATGTGTACAGCTCAGAAAACAGATTCAAAGTTCAACTCAATTCAATTTAATTTTATTTATATAGCGCCAATTCATGAAACATGTCATCTCGAGGCACTTTACAAAGTCAAATCAATCAGATTATACAGATTGGTCAAAAATTTCCTATATAAGGAAACCAGTTGATTGCTTCAAAGTCCCGACAAGCAGCATTCACTCCTGGAGAAGCGTAGAGCCACAGGGAGAGTCGTCTGCATTGTACATGGCTTTGCTGCAATCCCTCATACTGAGCAAGCATAAAGCGACAGTGGAAAGAAAAAACACCCGTTAACGGGAAGGAAAAACCTCCAGCAGAACCGGGCTCAGTATGAACGGTCAATAATTAGAAACATTCTGTCCAGGAGTGATGCTGAAAAACTAGTCCATGCATTTGTTACTTCAAGGCTGGACTATTGTAATTCTTTACTATCAGGAAGTCCACAAAATGCAGTTCAAAGCCTTCAGCTGATCCAAAATGCTGCAGCAAGAGTTCTGATGAAAATCAACAAGAGGGATCATATTTCTCCAATTTTAGCTTCCCTTCATTGGCTTCCTGTTAAATCAAGAATAGAATTTAAAATTCTTCTTCTAACGTATAAAGCCCTTAATAATCAAGCTCCATCATATATCAGAGCTCTGATTACCCCGTATGTTCCTAACAGAGCACTTCGCTCTCAGACTGCAGGTCTGCTGGTGGTTCCTAGAGTCTCTAAAAGTAGAATGGGAGGCAGATCCTTTAGCTATCAGGCTCCTCTCCTGTGGAACCAACTCCCAGTTTTGGTCCGTGAGGCAGACACCCCGTCTACTTTTAAGACTAATCTTAAAACCTTCCTTTTTGACAAAGCTTATAACTAGAGTGGCTCATGTTACTCTGAGCTACCTATGGGGATGTGCTTCTATGGGCTTAGACTGCTGGAGGACATCAGGATCTATTTTTCTCACTCTATTGAGTTCTACTGTTCTTCAATTATGCATTACGTGTTGTCATTTCTGCTTATAACTTTTTGTTCTCTCTCTTTTTTCTTCATAGTAGGTACACCTGGTCTGTCGTTATGTTAGCTGTGAAATCATCCAGGGAAGACAGATGATGCTATTACCATCTAATGTAAAACAGATTACTGGATCAATGTGAGCTTCTGTGCTTTTTGTCTCTCTTGTTGTGTATTGTTGTTCACATAAAATCATAAAAAAAGTCTGGAGATGGCAATGTTTAGCCCAGTAAGTGTACCTAAAACATAGGGGTGGACGATATGGACTTAAATGACATCACGATGTATTTGGGTTAATAAGTTGGATATAAGTAATGATAAAAGACTATTTACAGCTTCTTGCTGTGTTTTTAGGCAACTGTGTAGCTTTGTGTGTCAATTATAGCCCAATAAGCACAAATACTGCTATTATAAAAACAAAAAACATTTATACTCAAACAAAATTTGAAATATGTCTCATCAGGACACTGGTTACATAAAGAAGCATGATTTTCATTACCCAACTGCACACAGTAACAGCATTTAATTATATTTTCGAATGTACTGATGCTCAATAAACTAACAGTGGAGAAAATGACAAAAATAATCCTGACAATATTGGCAGTTTTGCGAGTTTCAGACAACACTAGTTGGAATTTATCGTTGTCAAGATAAATCCAAATCCTTATGATAAAATATTTTTCACGACAACGTAGGGTTGGGTGATATGGCTTAAAAATAAAATCTATTTTACTATCCCAAATCTGATTAATCAATTTTTACACATCCTGTTCACAAAAAAATAAAAAAAACTTGCTTTTATTTCAAGAATTTCTTCTTGGAGTTGACCTGAATTCAAAGTGCAACTAATTACAAGCTGTTAAACATGCTATTAAAACAAGATGGCGGCCCTGCCGTTGTAAACAATGAAAATGTAACTAAACGTTTTCTACTAGCGGTTTTACACAATGAGCTGAGAACAGGCTTCACTTGGGTAACTTCAAAATAACTTAAAAAAAAGGAAAATAAAGTATATTATGGTAAAAAATGTTTCCTCTTTACAATATTTTGACAATATACTTTCCTAAATATATATATTCAGCATTGCAGGCTATTCTCCTCATGGAAGCCCGATGAGTGCATCGGCTAAATAATTTCAAAAAATTTAATCTTAAAAATATTCTTTAGTTAGACTTTTCCATGTGGAGCGGGTTATAGATGCGAACCTGCTCCAACACAGAACAATTAGTTTTATGGAAAACGGATCTTCCGGTTCCAGAGAAACTTTCCAAACATCCATCAGTTCTCAGCACGAACGCTTCTAAAGCTAAAAGGTGCGTCTGGGATAGGAAACACTGGTTTGGGGCGATGATTGCTGCGTATCACCAGTATGACGCGGCCCCTCCTAAAGCTTCCTGTTGTCTTGTCAGCGCACTAAAAGAAGTATTGTGGAGGAACTCCCCCCCCCCCCCCATGTTAAGTGCTTCCATGTTTTCCTTTGTGCCAGGCGAGCCCAGTCTGTGACCTTTAGGAGAAGGGCCAATGAGAGCCACAGCGCCGGCTCCTACGCCGCTCCCATGAGAGCCGCAGGACAAAAAGACGACAAGCTAATTAAACCGACTGCTGGATAAAAACACATCAAATGAAAACAAATAAAAAAAAAAAAAAAAAAAAAGGAAACTCTCGTCCCGTTAAAACTTCATCTGTAAACTATTTCTTTGCAAACGTCATGTGTGGCCGACGCAGACATCCTGCTGGCCGAACTGATAAGTATGTCAGGAATGTTTTGGGAGCCACCAGCTCTCGTCTGAATTGATTAAACTCGTGTTGTTGTTGTCGTCCAACCCCCCCCCCCCAAACGCCCGCGCTGCTGGTTCATTTCTGCCGGTAATGAGTCACTGCGGGTTGGATTAGCGCCAGGGAGAGGCGAGCGGGCGGTGGGAACGGGGGGGGGGGGGGCGTATAGATTCAGCTCTGAGGACCATAATGACCAAAACGCACGGAAGACATTGTTTTCCAGCAAATCGGCACGCCAGCGTGTAACCCGATAGTGGCGATGCGCAGGTAAACAGCAGCAGGTCACTGGAACTCCAACACCAGACTTCATTCCTCGTCACATCTTTATGGTTATAAGGAAAAACTCTGTATGGAAACAAAAAACAAAAAAAGCAGGACTCCCTTAAGACTTGCTGTCCCGGTTCTGTCATGGTCCAAGTCCAGGAGACAAAAAGACACCTGCGGCCCTCAGAGGCCCTCAGCCACAAGACAATTATGAAACTACTTTTAAATGATTACACGTTTTCTGCACCATCACCCCGCTTGGCTTCAGAGCGCAGCTGGGAGTTCCACTTGATAAAAATCAACAGCGACACTGAAGATACTGACTGGGGGGGGGGGCAGTAGAAACTGACCACATTAATCTTTAGATCATCATTTCTATCAGGCTGCATCATTAGTTCTTCTTTCCGGTAAATGTCCACGAAAATAAAGTAAATACAACCAGCAAGAACGATGTGGAAACCAAGTTATTACTAATTAGAGACGTTTCAGGGCTCAGACAGAAATTACATTTTCAATTTCCCATACTTAGATTTTCTGAATTCCTATTAAATGTATTTTATAGGAAGGAAGAAAAATTAAACATGGAATAAAGTCTTGAAATACAAATGTTTCCGCAATAATTTCTTTTCCAGTACTTATCAAGATAACGAACCATTTTAAAAAGGCTCAGTGTGGAAAATACATAAACTATAAAGCTTCTCGAGCTGCTTAGGAACCCTGTCTTTTTGTGATTAAAAAGTAAAAAATATAAAAAACAACTAAAAATGTGTACATTTGTAAAGTTGTGAATGTGTATCCCAACAGCTTATTGGGTTATTGTTATTATAGTAAAAACTAGTAATCATGAAAGCAGACATACATTTTTGACCTCTAGTGGTACATCTCACACTTGAGTTTCGGATGAGAACGTTTTAAGTTTCTAACCTAAAATGTGAAGTTATTAACATCAAATATAGGCAGAATTATCTAAATATCAACCAACATAAGAATTCCTGCAATTTTCAACATGTGTTTAAAATTTAATAAAAACTTTTTCCATACACAATTGACGCAACTGACATTTTTCCACCTAGTCAGATTTATGAAACCTTTATCTTTTGTAGGAAAAGAAGACTTATTTGCATTAGGATCAACTCTGAATAAGTCAAGCAGTGAAACCTTCAAACTACTCATCAAAACCCCCAAAGTTTTTAAGCTTGGTTAAAATTTTTTTTAAATCTTTTCTTTCTCGTGAGCCGGTCTTGTTTTGTTTGCGGCACTCCAATACTAACAGATCTTTAAGGAAATACTCACTTAAGAATCACTTTTGTAGTCAAAATACACGAAATGTTTCCAGATCAGAGCTTTAGAGCGACGTCTCATTTCCCCGTCCTTCAGAAATGGACCTTTCCACAAAGCTTACCAATATTTGCCCAGAAGGGCTATTAACTCGTCGTTATCGGCGCTTTATCTGCTCCGTATTAAAGGCAACGTAATCTAAGATAGATTGTCGTCCATCTGCTGAGCCCCCCCCCATCTGGCCCGGAGTTGCCCCTCTTTTGTGACGCCCTCAGCTGGGCTCATTGTTTATCGCGCAGAGGTCAGGACCGTCCCGCTTCTAAGCGGTGACATCACCGATTCGGCCTGATTAACAGGCTTCAGCGTCACTTTGCCATCAAGGGTATCAAGCCCGGGAATCTGGGAGAACCGCATCGTCTCTTCAGTTTCTGGTTTCTTGGTGCTAACGAGGTAACCAAATTACAAAGATTAAGAGTTTGTTTAGCTTTCGCTGCCTGTGAACAAGAACTTATTCTAACAGGAGCTCACATGAAAGGCCAGGAGAGGTAAATGAAGCTCTCAAATCCTCAATTTAGTCCTCATTAATTCAGTTCTCCCTCACCAGCTCCTTTCATTCAGTTGAACCACAAGGTTGTTTTGTAGGAGGGGAAAAAAGAGGATTTCAAGAACAATTTTGAAAAAATAAAGAAGACAAGCGAGAAGGAAGGAAGGGAGGGAGGCAGTGAGGACTAATCCTATTAGCTAAATGATTTATTCCTCTCAGAGAGGAGGAGATAAAAAAAGTGTGCAGGGGGAAGAAAGAGGGGCGGTTTTGACAGTATGAGGCACAAACCTCCCAAAATAACCCATCTCTTCCCTTTTTGTCCCCGCGTTCGCTCCGACGGCTCTTCTACCTCTCCACGTAACACCTTTTCAGAATCTGGAAGTCTGATTTATTACAACAGGAACAAAAATAAGGGTGAAACAAACTGGATTCGAGCACAAAAAATATATTAAATCACAAAATATTTAAAGACAAAGGCGAACGGTTTCTGATTGGCTAACCTTTTATTTAACCTTATGCATTAGCTTTACACTGTTGTAAAGCTAATGCATAAAGAGGAAGCAGAGGAAGCCGTGATGACTGGGGGACCAACTAACGACTTCCGTGTCATCCTTTTCATTATCTTGGCCTCGGCTCTCAGCCGCAGGGTCATAGGCTATGGAAACAGTAGCATGCCTTCAAAGGTATAATACAACACATTGTACTGTGCTGTCAGTGCACGGGTGACGGGAGGGGCCGTCTTGCTGGTGGGAGTCATCCAGCTCGACAATAGCCGCAGCATTCCAGTGGAAACACTGTGGCATTATGGCGTCCTCTGCTCGCCGGGAGACTCTCCACTTCCACCAAAACAAGGGATTAGCTCCCATGGTATGCTGGGAAAAAAACGTTCTGCATCATCTTTTGAAAATTACTCAGCACGGGGATAGAAAAAAATATATATTTTTACAGTCTTGTCATAGAGATTCATCATTGTTGGTTTTGCATACGATAATTCACGTTTAGTCAGATAAAGGAGCCTAAAGGCCCGATTCTCAACTTAGAAGAAAATCATGTTTTGCTCAACTGCAGGACTAAACGAGTTAAAGCTGTAAAAGAGGCAAAGTTGAGGAAAAGCTTAAGGAGTTAATCCACAGTTTACTTGTGAAACTGAAATGAATGCAGTAATCATTTCTTTCAGGGCGCTGCGGGTCATTATAAAGTTGAGCCACACTGCAGTAGTAAGGAAACAAAAAGTGATGGTGGACGCAACATAAAGCGGTCCAAACGGAGTCCGGTGAAGAGTTATTTTGGCCCTGTTAATGAGGATGTAAAAGGATCTTTATGTGGTTCTGTTTTGTTTTTTATATAAACACTCGATAAGATCATTAAGCTTATAGAGTTCAGCCGGGCTGCATGGCGGAGCAGTGTCAGTTTCTCAACCAAATCTCACTGATGCGCTCAGAAGGCAAGGATGTGATGATAGAAAAGTGGAGGACAAAATGGTTACGTGATAGAAAAAGACAAGATGCCAAAAGCACTGTTGATGTTGAGGAATTTCATGGGGATTATCAGTTTTCAAATATTTTATTCTATTCAATTTATTTGTATTCAGTAACCTAATAGGTTCCTGTTTTGTTATATTTTATAAAAAATGTGTAATGTTTAATGTGTGAGAAAACCACAATTTGTTTCTTCAGTCCGTATTGAATACAGGTGACAAAAAAAAAAAACTGTTAAAATATAATAATGTGCCTCTTTTGAAATTCAGCATATTGTAAAAAAAAACAAAAAAAACCTAGCCCTTCATATTATGGAAAAACCCTCTTGATACGAGAAAACTAGGGTTTTTAAGAAAATGGCAAATTCTTAATGAATAGTTAGTCGAACTGTAAGACATCGATCAGATGGATTGATCTTAAATTGAGGGAGCTGTGAAATCCATTTTTAAATATAAATCAAAGGTTTCACAAACCATGTTTAAACAATCTGTAATCCCTGTAATCTTATTAAATCTAAATATGACGTTACCATGTATGCCAAGCAAGCACTAAAAAGGAAAAAAGCTGTCTCATCAAAAATACAATAACATTTTCATCCAATTGAGGTGTGACCAGTTTACGACTTTTTAACGCAGTCCAGACTCCTTAAAAAGAGAACAATGTACTAGGAATAATAATTGGTCTATAAGAACTAATTTACCCCCATAGTTGGTCTATTACCACCCATTACTAATAGAAATTTGCCAAGTGGAGGTAAATTTTTCTTTTTTCTTTTAACACCCTGAGCAGAAATCCATTTCAATTTCTAATACAACAGTAGTACGAGTCAAGAAGAGACGAGATATATTGTCCTCTTAAAAAAATAAATAATAATTTACTTGGGTAAATATTTATTTCAACACATCTTTACTAGAATTTTGTGTGTTTACATTTATCCAGCGGTACAAAAAACATAAAAACTAAAAAAAAATGTTCAACAAACCGTAATTTTGTATATAACCACGCTGCTAGCGTGATCTAAAACACATTGGGCCCCGAAAGGTAAAACAAGCCTTTAACGTTCATGATCCATGTGTAAACTTTGTCCAATCTTGCAAAGTGTTTCAGTGTAAATGAGTTCTTACATGACTGAGCTTCGTTAAAACGGAGTCGGTCCTGCACGGCACAGCAGGCGCTGTCCATGAACAAATATTGACTTGAGTGGTGGCCTGTGCTCTGCTATTATGTCAGCCTCACTACAGGGATGGGAACAATCAGTGTCTGCCAGCAGCAGCAGATGTCGCTCAATATGCAAAATAACTAAGGGCAACAGGAGGGGCGAGACGTTGTAGCAACAACAGGCAAGAGATAAACTGCTACTGTCGAATATCATGCTGTGAGTAATGAGCTGGTGACCAGATTCAGGTCCTTTTACACATAATAATGGCAATTGATTAGTTGGAAAACAAAGAATTCAAGCTACTTTCCAAACAGTGGATTTACTGTTCAGACAAAAATATTACACCCAACAACAATAACTCTTCGGTCTGCAAGACTCAAAGTCAGCTATTTTACATACTGCTGTGATGTTTAAAGAGCACATAAAAGGGACGCCATTTTCCACCGAGGCATGTCCACCTTTTAATTGAATACTATTACACCAGTATGTAATACTAAAGGTACTACAGCAACGTTGCTCCGTTTTATCCTGATGAGGAGCACGATGCCGTCTGTCCTGGAACATACTGGATCTGGGCTTACAGACTCTAAAAGTTCAGACAGTTAGAAAAGCCGACCACATTAAGCTCACTGAACACTAAGATGCCAGAGAAAACATAAATTGTCAGCTTTGCAACTGTTTTGTCTTCGTTTAGAAATATTATTAAAAATTGTGCTTAACTGCAGAGCTGATTAACACAAACTGCTCAGCCTCTCAACAGTTGGTAATTATAATTTGATTATTCAGAAAAAAAGATCTTGCAAAGTTACAATAACTGAAAAATAAATAACAGCATAAAAGTATATCAAATCAGTAAAAGTCTTTATTTGAACTCAAATAATGAGTTTAAAAACAACTTATTTATTTCCAATGGATCCTGTAAGCCGTTAACCTGACAACACCCAGATGCATGTCGCTCCGCCTAGCTCCACTCACATACATCTGGGACTCCGCCATAGGAATTGCCTTTACAGAAGGCTGGGCCTTATCAAAAATTCTTGCATATGATTGGATAAGCCACTTGTCTGTCATCTTTATTGACGTGCTATTTCAACCACTCACACCGAAGCTAACCCGTGACGCTAATGATAGCGACGCAGGAAAAAAAAAAAAATAATAATAATGTGTTTGCGGCTCTAGTGCCATGCGTTTTATTGACAGTGAGCTGACAGGAAGAGGGGGGAAGACAGGCGGCAAAGCGCCGCGGGTCGGAGTCGATTCCGGGCCGACCGCGTTGAGGACTAAAGGCCTCCTAACATGGTTAGCGCTAACCGCTAACCGCTCCGGGGCGCGTCCGCGTCTGCACGTCCGCTGGCCCCGGAAAACAAAACTTGCCAAATCCGGTCGGGAGAAGGGCGAAAACATCGTTTCCACCAACAAAAGCCTTCAGAGGCGTTCTCTGATGTTCTTTTAATGAAACAATATTAGGTAGATTGGACAACACGGAAGAAATAGCAGCATTAATGCTAACGCTTGCTTCCTCGACGAGCCGCCATTGCTATCAAAACAGTCTCACGTCGTGGTCGCGTCTCCACTACGTCACATATATGAAACTACAGCCCTGCGTCCTGATTGGCCAGACCATAAAATTGGTTGGAGAAATCACTCTCTACCGGCGGTGTCCCAGATGTATGTGAGTGGAGCTAGGCGGAGCAACATACAGCTGGCTGTTGTCAGGTTAGTAAGCCGTGCATACACTGTTCAATATTTCCAATCGTTGTACTCTTATACAGCTCAAACTGTACAACGAAACCTCAGGGTTTAAAAGTTCACACCTCACCATATCCGTTGTTACTGTACGGCCCGACGCTCTGATGCCATTTAACTGCTCACACTGTACGTCCAAAAAGCACACGTCGCACTCAGCCCCGTAGAGAGATGGCGCTACTCGGACCCGTCTACCCGGAAGCCAAACGTAAACAGTAGAAGAAGAAAAAGACGGAAGTGTCAACGCTCACTGTTAAATATGAGGCTCACTAGAAAAAGGGCAAAAACTGGTACAGTGTACGCCCGGCTTTACGAAGGACTGGCAACCTGCCCGGTGTGAATCCCGCCTGTCGGCTGACAGATGAGCGTTCACCCACTGCATGTCTGCATGGATTACAGAAAGTGTGCAGGTAGGATGGAGTCTACCATGAATTTTTACACTGTGGTTTATTTACAGATACCTTAGTCCCTCTCAAAACCATCCTATTGTTAAGAAAGTCCACTTTATCTTGATAGTAGAAAAAGTGTATTTTGCTAAAGAGAAACATGATGAACTTAGTTTTCCAAATAAAAATCAATAAGAAAATCTCTGATTGGTGCATCTATGTGGTCAAAATATGGGAAGAGCAGTTCTGTTACAAAGGTCCTTTGAATGAAAATGAGAAAACAAGCTTACAATACCACTGAACAATTCCCTTTAGTCTTAGATGGCTAAAAAACATTTCTAAAAACAGAATTAATAAGGTTTGTCTAAATTGAGAATTTAATTTATTGAATTAGTTTCGTTGTTACTTTTGCTGATTCAAGATGGCTGCTGAGAGGTGTGAAGGGACAGATGAGAAAATGCTGGAGACTAGAGCGGCTGATTTGGAGCAGCACTCTCGCGTCAATGACGTTATCATCACCGGCTTGGAAACACGACATCGATCCTACGCCAGAGCCACGGCTGGGGCATCTGGCGAAGATTCATCTGACGCGGAGTTAATATCACTGGAGCAACAAGTGCTGCACTACTTTGATAGTAAGGGAATTTCCATTGATGAAAACTGGATTGAAGGGTGCAACCCCCTTCCGCGCAGAAATCAAAGTGACAAGCCAACAATTATACTGCGCTTTGCGAACAGAAAACATAAAAGACTGTTGATGCAGCAAGGACGAAAACTTCGTGGGACCAATGTTTACGTAAATGACCATCTGATTAAGAAAAACGCAGATATCGCAGGGAAGGCGCGCTACCTGAGGAAGCAAAACAAGATCCAAGCGACGTGGGTGAGAGATTGTAAAGTGTTTGTGAAACTTCTGGGCTCGCCCGAGGACGCGAAAGTGCTCGTCATCCGTGAGATGTCGGAGTTGGATAAGTACATGTGAAGTAAACGGACTGGACAATAAGGTAACGCAGTTTCTTGTTCGAATGGATATGAATGGACATGCTGGCTGTGTGCGGGCTAAGTCTGCTGCTAATCAAGCCGCGTACGCACTACACCTCGCTATGGCTGAAACCTTTATGGACATGGACAAATGTAATGATATTGTGGCAGAGAATATACCAAAATGATCCGCAATCACTCGTTTAAGGAGCAGAAGCGAGTTATAGCGTCAAACGCATGCGTTGGATTAGATGGGATTTCCGCCATGCTACAAACTTTCACGTATACTGATCATAACACGCTTGATTATGAGCAGGATATCGATCCTGAAAATAATTTCTTCAATGATATGTCAAATATGTGTAAATACTGGACAGAGGATGAATTTAATAAGACTCTGAACGTAACAAGTGGACTATCATTGATCCATTTCAATGGTAGAAGCCTCTATTCAAACTTTGAACACATAAAAGACTATTTGGGGCAGCTCAAAAGACGTTTTAGCATTATCTCAATCTCTGAGACGTGGATGACACCGGATAAACATACAGACTTTCACTTACAGGGCTATGAACTCTTACATATAGATCGTGTCAATAAAAAAGGAGGTGGGGTGGGTCTGTTTGTGGATAATAGTCTGTGTCACAAAATGGTAGAGAAAATGTCCTTTACAGTGGATGATGTGGTTGAATGTATAACCATTGAAGTCAGTTTGCAAAGAAAGAGAAATGTGTTGGTCTGTTGTATGTATCGCACCCCAGGGTCTAAAATAGAAACTACAGTAAAAATAATTGAAAATATGTTTTCAGGCAATCAGAAAAGCTATATTAACAGGTGATCTGAACATAGATCTTTTGAACCCTAGCCATAATAAAAATACAGATGATTTCATTGAAATTATATATAGTCTTGGGTTTTATCCTATGATCACAAAACCTACCAGGATTACCCAGCACAGTTCAACATTAATAGACAATATTTTTTACAATGATTTGGAAGACACTACTGTGAGTGGTTTACTCGTATGCGACATAACTGACCACCTACCAGTTTTTGCAGCAATTGATGGTGAGAATGTTATAGAGCAAAATGAAGGTTGTACATATAGAAGAATAAAATCAGAACAATCAATTGCAGACCTAAGAGAGGATTTACTAAGACAAAATTGGAGTGAGGTTTATAAGGAGGAAAACGTCAACAATGCATATAGCATATTTCTTAAAAAAATTCAGTATGTTGTATGATAAGCATTGCCCATTAAAAAGTAGAAGTATAAAAATAAATAAAGAAAATGTATGGATGTCAAAGGGGCTTATTAATGCTTGCAAAAAGAAAAATATGCTATACAAGGAATTTATCAAGGCGAAAACAATAGATGCTGAAAAAAGGTATAAAAAATATAAAAATAAACTTACAAGTATACTAAGAAGCTGCAGAAAAAAATATTTTAGCTCCAAATTGGAAAAGAACAAGGATAACACAAAAGGATTATGGGCAGTTTTAAATACAATAATAAAAAAAGGGAAGAGAGCACTTTCTTACCCAAAATATTTTATCCATGAGAATAGAACAATAACTGACACTAAATATATTGCTAATGAATTTAACAAGTTTTTTGTAAATGTGGGTTCTAATTTAGCGGATTAAATCAAAGATGATGACGAGGCAGAAGCTGAAGCTATTAAAAATGTGGAAATAAATAAGAACTCAATGTTTCTGAATGCAATAGAAGAGGAAGAGATATTAAAAATTGTCCATGAACTCAAACCAAAAACCTCGGCAGATTTTACTAACATTGACATGGAATCTATAAAAAAATTGATAAGAGCAATTGTAAAACCACTGAGGTATGTTTTCAATTTATCTTTCCAAACGGGAATATTTCCACAGGAAATGAAAACTGCCAAAGTGGTTCCATTATATAAAGCTGGCGATAAACATTGTTTTACAAATTACCGTCCGGTGAGCATTTTATCACAATTTTCAAAGATCTTGGAGAAGTTATTTGTAAAAAGATTAAATAGTTTTATTGACAAACATAATTTATTAGCTGAGAGTCAGTATGGTTTTAGGGTAGGTAGATCTACATCATTAGCTCTCCTTGACTTAGTAGAAGAAATTACAGAATGTGTGGATAATAAGAAATGTGCAATAGGTGTATTTTTGGATTTTAGTAAAGCGTTTGACACCATTAAACATAACTTACTCATCAAAAAAATGGAGCGATATGGAATTAGAGGTATAGTGTTATCATGGATTAAAAGCTATATGGATCACAGAAAGCAATTTGTGCAATTAAATGAAATCAGATCAGATTTACTAGAAATAAAGAGTGGGGTACCGCAAGGCTCGGTGCTGGGACCGATATTGTTTTTAATGTATGCAAATGACTTGAAAAACATCTTAAACATGAAAATTGTATCATTTGCAGATGATACAAATGTATTTGCATCTGGTAAAAATCTTAAACAGACACTTGCGCTAGTCACACAAGAATTGATTAAAATAAAGAGATGGTGTGATATAAATAAACTAGCGTTAAATTTGAAAAAAACAAAGTTCATGATATTTGGAAACATTAAAAAAAGTAATGAGATAAGGTTAAGTATTGATGATGTAGAATTAGAATTAGTTGATGAAATAAAATTTTTAGGTGTCATTTTAGATAATAAAATTAGTTGGAAGGGACATATACAGCACGTCCGGTCAAAGCTGGCCAGATGTTTGGCTGTTATAAATAAAGCCCGGCACCTTCTAACCAAACAAGCTTTACACACATTATACTGCTCATTATTTCAGCCTTATTTAACCTATTGCGTTGAAGTGTGGGGTCACACTTACAAAATAAACATTCAACCATTGATTATTATGCAAAAGAAAGCAATACGAGTAACGAATAAAACATTTTAGAGATCACACCCACTGTTTCTTCCTTGATTTAAGAGTTCTCAAATTTGTAGATCTGATCAATTTTAGAACTGCTCAAATCCTTTATAAAGCAAGAAATAACTTACTTCCTGCGCACATACAACAAGTGTTTTCTGATAGAGATGGAAGGTATAATTTAAGAGGAAAATTAAATTTTAAAACTAAGTATGTTCGAACAACAAAAAGAAGTTTTAGTTTATCAATTAGCGGAGTGAAGCTCTGGAACAGCTTGCCTGAAAACATTAAACAATGTAAAAGCATCCAGCAATTCAAAAAAGAATATAAGAAAAGTATTTTTGATGAATACAAAAAAGAGTAATATATATAAAAAGTTGGTATACTGTTTGTTTTACTGTAAATATTTGTCCTTTACCTCCATGACACATGTAACTGTGGGGTAGGGCTTAATAAGCTTATGCTTCATCCTACTCCTTTTTGAAACATGATGTATGTTTATGAAGTATTAAATGTAAACATTGTTAAATCATATCATGTTCCAAAATAAAAACAAACAACAACAACTTTTGACCCAACAACTCACCTTTAGCATCCAACTAAAATTGGTTACCACAGTTCACCGTGCTAAGATAAATACCGTAATTTTCAGACTACAAGTTGCCCTTTTTCCACAGTTTGGCTGATCCTGCGACTTATATCAATTTTAAATGGTAATGCATATTGACCAACATGACCCAAGGAGTAAGTATTACCGTCTATAGCTGCAGGAGGGCTCTATAGGCTTGTGAAAACTATATGCTGTTTTTGTACCACTTAAAAATTCATTGAAACATTAACTGAACACATGTTTGTATGTTGTTGTGATGTTTCAGTCTGCATTCACGCAGCAGAGCGTTACATGGCGCAGCTCAAAGGGCCCAGACCACAACAGAGCCCCGTTGGGGCTGTCCATGAAGCTAATAACAGCTAGCGCTAGCTTACAGGTCTGTTGTCCAGGCAGGTTACAACGTCACTGATGCACATGAGCTTTATGTTGCTCTCAAACATTTGTGTCGTACTGCTAGCTTAACACGTAGCACCGTTACGCTCACAGTCTAATTTCAGCATAACAGCTGGCGAGAACTTTCTCAGTTTGAGCTGCTGGCTTGTTATGCTAATTTACTCCATTCAACGTTCCAGGTATTATTATTATTATTATTGCAACATACAATCCAATGAAATTTTTCCTCTGCATTTAACCGTCCCCTTGGGTTAAATGCAAGTCTTGTATACCGGTTATTTCTCTTGTATACCGAAAAATACGGTATACAAGACAGAAGTTCCTAAAATGCTCTAAACTACATTTAGGCTACACAATATATTGTGAACATCAGTGTGTGCAACTGTCACATCCAAAAGCACTGTTTGGAGTGCAATAATTGTTGGTTAATGTGTTCTCAGTGTTATGAACTCGTATTTACATATTGATGTTTAGTCAGAAGGACAGAGTCTCACAGCAGCAGCTGCTGGACACAGATGACACTGGCCAAAAAAAAAGAAACAAAAACCTAAAAAAGGTCACAGAATGATTGAGACAGATGAGCAAGAAGACAAAAGAAAGTAAAATATTGTGATCGGCTGATATTGTCATTACAGCATTAACCAATATTATTGCCATCGCAGGATTTTCTAACATCGCGCAGTCCTAAATTATATGCCATAGTACGATAGTGTCACAAGCTTTTCAAAGAACATTGTTGCCCTGAATACCAGGGCGAGTTTTGCAGACAACAAGTAACTTTTGACCACCAGAAGGTTCCAGGTTCAGCGCCCCAGTAGGCCACTAGCATGTGGTAGCTCTCTCGTTTAAAGGGGCGTTCTAGGTCACATGACTTTGAGTGACGGATCCACGCCTCTCAAGTTACACAGCCGGCTTTTTGAGGACAGCCCGCACAGATCATCAATACATGCCGAGTGCTGTATACTGACATGGCAAAAAAACTAATAATGTATCTCAAATTAGGCTAATAAGTGGGTCAAAAGTTACATATTGGGAATTTAATAGTTAAAGAAAAAAATAACAACTTACCAACAGGAAATGTTGATAATGATCAGTAAAAATAAAAACCCGACGCTGACCTTCTGAACCAGAACGCCAGCCATTTCAGGGGACCTGTGCACAGTGTTGCCATGGCCACCCGTCTTTCACCTTATGGAAACTGAAACCAGAGAGGACGTGGGCCATTACCAGTCCACAACAGCTCACGGATGAGGGCTGGAGTCATACAACCAAACACGACTGATATTGAACGCTGGACTAAAAGGCCTTCCCACTTCACAAGCAAACCAACAAAAAGCTTCAACCCAATAAGACTCTGATCACTCCACACTCAGTCCGTCATCCGTGGGCTGACGACATTTCCCAAGAGTATTTATTCACCATAAATTAGTCTGATGGTGACCTGCAGCCTCCCCGTGTGCTGTGCAGACAGCTTTATGTGCACAGACGCTTTTACCAGAGCAGACAAGATCAATGGTGTCACCAGGGACTCAATCTCTGTGGTAAACAAATCTCCCGTAACCACAAAAGAAAATCATTTAGGACTGCAGTTCACTGAGAAACACCCGGACCTCCGTGGAACAACGTTAACACTGACAAGCAAAAGCAAGTAGCCAAAGAAATTAGTTTATAAACACAATTTTATTCTCTGACAATGCTTAAAATCACGTGTGCACACATTTATCTTCAACCATATTCATTAAAGCAAAATGTATGACCTCAGTGCACCAGCAGAGGCCTTCAGCTTTTTAATTCTAGGAAAAAGTCACCAAACTAAGCAAAACATTTAGCGGTGTGCCACAGATATCTGCCATGGATCTGACACCCGTGCCTTCTCTTGCCCATTCTGTAGTAGGGCTGCAGCCATTAGCCGACCATATCGACAATGTCAAAGGTGAGAAATCGTTGACGCAAAAATTAATGCTTCAACGCATTGTGTGTGTGTGTGTGTATATTATATATATATATATATATATATATATATATATATATATATATATATATATATATATATATATATAGAGAGAGAGAGAGAGAGAGAGAGAGAGAGACGTTTATCGTTGAAAAGGGTCAATAAAAAGTTCAATAGAATAACAGTTTTCCTTCCTTTTGCATTCTAGCCATGTAGGTTAATATTACAGTCATTACATCCTTCCAACCAATCACAACGCAGACCCAGGAACCAAACTCCGCCCCCTTCAAAGAGTTCAGAGCACGCATTCTTTTTTTCCTTCTTTAGAAACTTGCAATTTTGGTAAGAAGTTGGTTGAATAAAGGGTTCAGCTTGAATTCAGTGTTTGTGTGTTCCGCATCTAAAAATAAGTCGCTAAGCAACAGCCTAAAATGACCAGTGCTGCACTTAAAATATATGTTTTGAATTTGTTGATAATTATCGATATCGATCAAAATGATTCTATTTTATCAATATGCCTTTTTTCCTATATCGTCCAGCCCTAGGTAGAAAGTTTAAAATCACATGCGGTTCACTAAGGAGGGCAGTATAGTGCGACTTTAGAAAGAAAACAAGCGGACTTGACAGCAGTGCCAAAAATCATTTCACACGATGACTGTAGCTATTAGCAGTAGCTAATACGTGGAGGACGTTTACATTGTGACCCCGTTTTATACTCCGACGCTTCCATAGTAGCCATTACGCCAAAGTTGTTTGTAATTCATTGAACTCACCACTAGATGGTGCACCAGTCTGAAAATCTTACACACTGGGGCTTTAATGTCCGACTAGAGCGATGGAGTTTATTTGGAAATCAATAATTCGCTCATTTTCAATATTGATGCTGGAAATATTACCTGATTAAAGAGAACAAGCCTGACTGCGAACATGTTAATATGCTCCTCTTTTACACTAGGCTATAGTTTAAAATCTATATAAACAAGCAATGTTAAAAGCTTGAGGGTTACAAAAAAATAATAAAAAAATACTTTGACAGGAATATTAAAAATAAAACTAAGTCAGTTAAATTTAAAAATTAATATCTTATGGAGGATCATTTATAAAGCTAACAAAGGATGGCGATACCAAGAGGCAATAAAGAGGCATTCAAAGAACAGGAGAGTCAAAATATTTTTTACAAGTAACTGAAGTGATGATGGCCATCATACAAGAAAAATAATCAATAGATTAGTCAACTATTAAAATAGTCGTTACTTGCAGCCATATTCTGCAGTGACCCATTTGCAAAGGATTGCTGCCATCTGGTAAACACATCAAAGTTTGTGGTTCCAGCGACTCAGTTAATTACTTCCACTGGGACGTTAAAACTGCAGAATTACTTCCTCACCGAGCAGCTTTCAGATGAAAGGAAAACACCCCTGACACAGGAAGGCTGCCGGTCTCTGCGAGGACAGTGTTTAGACGGTCTACGTTCACCAACTCTTTCTACATGCAGACAAATTATTAGGAGGCGTAACTGTACAAAAAAAAAAATCCTGTTTCAGTACATGTTTGGGTTTTAAAGTCAGGGTTCAGTGCGTTTTTGTTAGACTTTAAGTGCAGAAAAAGAAATTACAGTATACAATTTCCTTTTACTTTGGACACCAACCAAAAAAATATTTTTTACATTTTTTAATTGATTTTATTATTTTCTAAAGATTAAAAAAAGTGGAAGGTTTACAACTGATGGGAGATTTGGTTGGTTTCCAAAGAATAAAAGTAGTATAAGCAGGCATAGCCATTGCCTGGAGATTATACAACATTATAACTACTATATAACTATAAGTAGGGTTGTACGATTTAGCCAAAAATCTAAATTGCGATACATTTCAACCATAATTGCAATTTCATTTTGACTTTTCTCTGCATTAACTACAAGCAACAAAAATGGCCTCTAGATAAAGAAGTTTGTAAATAAGGACTGTTGAAAATAAGAAATTTAACTGTTTTAATTCATCAGAATATTATTATTCAAGAAAACAGTTTTTATTTGAGTTGGACATCAATCCTTGTTGAACATAAAGTGCAACCAACAAACAAGTCTATGTATTAAAGAGTTTGACCGCTACTTAATGCTATGATTCCTGAAAGTTTCTGGTAAAAAGCAGGATTATATAAACTCTAAAACAAATAAAATTAGATTATCTCAGTGCTGCAACTCTCTTCCCTTCCATATGGAGGCAAACCCGCTTTAAAAACATATTACCAACACCTAAATTAAGTGTCTTATCCATTAATTACATAGATAAAAAAATTGCAGACCTCTGCGATTTGGAAATTGCATTTTTTTTATTGCGATTAGATTACAAATGCAATCAATTGTCCAGCCCTACTTGAAAGCGGTCAATTTCTCGTACGCCCAAAAGCTAAAAGTACACGAGGCTGCTGAATAAAACCGTGCAAACGCACACCAGCGAGCAATTTCCCTTTACAAATCCCAGCTGCATCAGAACGTTTGCATACCCGGTTCGGCCTGACGTTCTGCCCACCACACGCCCACAATGAACAACCAATCAATGCAAAGCACCTCATGAATGCTCTAAATCAGTTAAAAGCACATATGTTGTCCACATTAAAAGGACTCGTTAAAAAGTGAAACTTATATCATCACATAAGTGACAGTTTACCAGGAGTGAATGCTGCTTATCGGGACTTTGATGCAATCAACTGGTTCCCTTATGTAGGAAACTTTTTGACCAATCTGTATAATCTGATTGAATTGACTTTGTAAAGTGCCTTGAGATGACATGTTTCATGAATTGGCGCTATATAAATAAAATTGAACATGACATCCTCACAGAGCCGTGCTACATGTTGAATCTCCTCTCGCCTTGGAGAAGGCTGTGCTTCAGATCATCATTCTGAGTAGGAGGAAGACCAGGAGGGATGAGGGTTTCACCCCCGATGATGAACACCTCCACGTGAAATGCAAGAACTACTTTGAGAGGACACTCCAGACCTTCTTTCCCCCCCCAAGCCCGAGTAAGATGTTGCTGCCACTGTCTATTGTTCAGGAGCTGCCTAACGAAAGGAATGTGGCACATGGACCCCAAGTCCAGGTAAGATTTGTGTGTCGAGGCTCTGAAGTCTTCAGTCTTCACCTTTTAAATCCACCGCAAACTGTTAAATAGCCTTTATATTCCAGATCTGCTCAAACCTTTATACCAATTTATTTCTTGGACTCAACTTTCTATCAATATGCTTGGATAGAGGACTGTAAATTTTGGTTGCCTAACCTAATTGCTGAGGGCGTCATTAACTGCCTGCTGAACAGTTTAGCCAGCAGTCCTCATGTGTAGCCATAACATATTTTAAATAAGTACTAAAAGGGTAATTTCTTTTTACCACAACCAATGAAAATGTATTAATACATCCTAATTTTTAAGACCAACTTCACCCTGGATCTGGATGCATCCATGCAATTTAAGAGCAGCAGTTTGTGTAAAGTTTACATGCACCAGCACTAGAGCTGCATGACTTCAGGACAACATTTAATTGCAAAACTGTGGCTAAAAATGTAGATATTATTTAACCCTCATTTCCTAGGGTCTCATTTATAAAGCTTACATACGCACACAACTTGGGTACGTCACTTTTCACGCAAGCGTTGAGATCTATTTTTTAAAAAAGCTTGACGGGAAAATGTGCATCTTAGCTTCTGCATTTTAGTAGGTTTAAATGCATTCATGATAAGCTATCTAGAACATCAAGTACCACCATAGCAAGTTTATTTATCTTCCTGTGATAAAAGTTCATTTTGAAATTATGATTAAAACTAAACACTTCAGTTCAGAACATGTCTTTGGTAAACAACGCCACTCCCCAAGACTCACCGCAACCTGAACTCGCCTCTCTTCCATGTGAAGAATATTAAAGCTTTGAAACTCAGCCACCAGCAGCCCAGAGAGGAGCGAGGGAGTAACGTGGGGACGTCACAGAGCGCCTGCTGACACCAGAGCTGCAGCAAAACCTCACCAAAAACAAAAAACACACACAGAGTCAGACACGCAGTAACCTGACAACACCAGCGTGCAAGTGAAAGAAGCTGTAACATGAGGAGACCGGTAGCCATGGCCCACACGGCTCTGAGGTTTTCTCTGCTGCAAACAGTCGCCTCGACGTCACCAGCCCGGTGAAACGGCGCCGATATAATGAGGATGAAGCAGAAATGTGCAGCAGAGTAAGCATTGGGTTTTCCACCCCCTGTCACTTTAGCAAACTGATGCAACAAAAACATTGACTTAAAATTGTCATAATTGATGAAGATTGAGATTTAAAAACTTTGTGCTTTTGCCATAAAAATAAAATATTTCCATCCAAATCTTCAGTGAGACGATTGTTTTCACAAACATGCTGTGGGGCAGAAAACCCAAAAAGATCCAGGGTAGAAAACAGAGACACCAGAGAATATCTACAGCTGCTATTTCTATTCAGTTCTATTCAAAAATACTTTATAAACCAAAAGGGAAAATAACTTTGGACACTAACCTGGTGCATTATTAAAAATATGACATTAAAAATTCACCTCCCGGTCTGGAGTGTGAAGGCTCCTGTGATGTATGTTGCATTCATGCCTCCGACCACTAGGTGGAGCTTGGTGCTTTGTTTTGATTTTGTCCTGCTGAAGTCTCAGAGCAGAAGAAGAACTAATAACCAGACTAACACGGTTGTTAAGCTAAAGTCGGCTCTCTGTGTGCTTTACTGATAAAACCACAGTATCACAGCTCCCACATACCTGGCCATGCTGTACCCAGACTGAGAGCCTCACAGACTCTGCAGACCTTTTACCTTCATAACCAGCGTACCTGTTGCCTACATTTCTTGTGATAAATTCCTCTAATTCCCACAGTTTTTCCCAGCGGGACGAAGCGGGGGAAGGGATGGTTAAATGTTTGATTAGCTTAGCTAGTTGAGCACGTAGAGCCGTTTCTTTTCAGGCAGGCTCCCACCGCACACCTGTCAGTGAGAACAGAGTGGACCGCCTGTGTGGAGCAGCTCAGTGTATCGAGCTCAGTGTCACATATAAAACATTTCAATGTGGAGACTTCTTGCCACCGAGCAGTTTATAGTGTGATAACATGTAGGCATATGTGGTCGTAAAAACTGAGCTCTGCTCGTACCTGTCAGCAGCACTCATGTCCGCGCAAGTAATGCCGGCTCACATTTACGTTCACAGTGGAAAACTATACATTTTTTAAATAGATCTTTGGTTATATCAATCAATCTTTAGGAATTAATATGATAATCCATTCATAATTACAAAATGAAGATTACTTCATGAAATATGTCAAAATCACTTCCCTGGTAGCTTAGATGCGCAAATGTCCCTCAAACAATGTCAGAAAAAAAAAAACATTGGTCATTTATTTACAATAATAATTCCACGAGGCTTTCGCTGCAGGAAAAAAAATTAAAGGAAATTCATCAAAAAGCCATTTGGTTTTAAACTCAAACGGACCTGGTGTTTACTGAGCTCTTTAGGACTGAATTACAAGTAGATGGCAAATAAATCAAGTCGATAAATAACCACACAGTGCATATCGTGCTTGGGGTGTAATTTGCACCGTACAATAGAACCGCTTCAAAGAAAAACCTGACACGCCTTCAGGAGATTTTATAGTCATGTGCAGATATGGTTGAAGGCTCTGAAATCAGCGACCTTGAGCGCGCGTGTTAGAAACTTCTAGAAATTCCCCCAATCAAGCCAACCACAGCGAGGCTGCGGAGGGCGGCCCACAGCCGAGCTAACGGGCTTTCTGAGGAATGCTTAGACCTGACAAGCAAAGTCTGTGCATGTCTGCATTCCTGGAGGATCTTAACTCAGCAACACACTCTCTACACCTGTCTAGTTCTGTCTGGCCTGCAGAAACAGCCTGGATACCCAATAACTGTTACATTTCAGACAGCTCGTCATGAAAGGGAGACGTTTCCATAAACCGACGCTTCCTCTGACCGCGCATGCCAACCGTTGCTGAGCACGGAGACAGGTTGAAGCTTTTTAAACCTCATCGGGTTGTTTTACACACAATCTTGGGTTATTTTCTGTCATAAATGTGTGCAGCTCATGCCTGAACCTACAGACAGGAAGTCATGATGCACAGTACAACTACAAACTTCAGACTTTTGTATTCAATTTGCATATTATTCCCTATTTAATGTTACTCAATAAGTGAATTGGCAGGTAAAGGACAGATTTTAGAAGATAAAAAAAGAAAGTTGGTTTGTTTTGTATTCAGCCTCCTGAACACAAAATCCAGAGTGACAAATAATACTGACAAGTCAGCCAGTTAGTAAATGGAGCCCCATGTGTGTCTCAGCAGAAATCTGGCTGTTCTGTAAAGACTCGGGGGATTAATGAACAAACACTGAGGACCGAGCAACGCTGCAGACAGGTCAGGGATAAAGCTGTGGAGAGCTTTAAAGCAGGATTAGCCTACCTAACAATAAATGAAGTAGGGATGGACATTTATCGTCATCTTGAAGAAAGTACCGGTCCTCAACTGGCAAAAGGTGGAGCCTCTGGGTCGGGGGTCAGTATGAGCCTCCAGCAGAGAAGTTCAAGTATCTTGTTCACCAGTGATGGTAGAAAGGAGCAGGAAATGAAGATGGACCGACAGATGGAGTCTTCGTCTGCCGTAATCCAGTCTGCTGTGGTGAAGAAAGAGCTGAGCCAAAAAAGCAAAAGCTCTCCATTTACCGGTCCGGCTGCGTCTGAGTCTGGACCAGGACCGAAAGAACCAGATCCTGGACCCAAGCGGCCGAGATGAGCTTTCTCCGGAGGGGGGAACCGGGCTCAGCCTTAAGGATCGGGCGAGGATCTAAAGCAGGAAGGCGATAAAAGATAACTTTCCGCCACGCCCCCTCATCTGCTGAAAATGTCAAAACAATCCTTCCCCAGCAAGCCTCATCAAGCAGCGCGTCTTTCCAGCGTGTAATTACCGTCATTCACAGAAACCATCCCATTAGCTCCCACTGATGCCGTGAATGCGCAGCGTTTGCTACAGACAGCCTTTTTTTGGCGTAATGATTATAAATGAATCACAAGAAGTCCTGAAAAGATGAACGTTTCTCCAGGAAGGAGAGCCTTCACGTTGCAGTGAACCGTCGTGCTCATCCTTTGTGTACAGGAGAAAGGAGAGAGTGCACGGTCAGTGGGAGGGAGAATTAACGAAAGAAAGAGATTAACATACCGGGAAACAAAACATCTTTGTGAAACACACTTCCAAGGTTAGAGCAGGGTTAATCCGAGCCACCGAGAGCAGTTCCCTCGACTCATTCATGTTCGCCGCAACAGTTTTCCTCCTCGCACAAGCTGCAGCACGCAGGAGAGAGCCAGACAACCGCTCTACAGACGCTCTGAATCACGCAGCGGTCCGCCGCTCCGTCCTGGGCTCCAACGCAAACAGCGGCGCCGCTGCAGGAGAACACGGTGTAAGTTCGTCATTTTGAACTTACACCACAAATCGGTTGCAGGAAATTAAGGTCTAGCCATTAAAAAACAGAAAGGATCGAATCGTGTGTGCCGTCTCCAACCCGGCAGCTTCGCCGTAGAGAAACGATTAGTCAGCATCTAAATAAGACAGAGAAAACTAAGTTCATGAAGAGTTATCGGACTCAACAGCAGTTCTGTCCCTGGCTGCTGATTGGTCAGAGTCATGTCTGACCACAGCCTCAGATTAAAACACACTACACACCAATTTGTAATAAAACAACAAATCCACTTAACAGGTTCTCCTAATTCATGCCTCAGACTGGTGGGACTCCGGTAAGCTTGTAAATCCAGAAAAAATAAGCTGACTCAACAGATTTTGTAAACCTTTGTGCCAGAGCTTTGATCGCTCCAGTAATGACTTCCTCTCAAACATGCAAACAGTGTGGAGCCGCGCTGGCAGCCATCCCAGGTTACTGGAAATCTCTTAGGAGGATCCCCAGAGGCTTGACTTCTCGTTTTTTGTTGTGGAATCCAGCAACTTCTGCATTTTAAATCTGCTTTGTGCATGCTCCCATACTTCACTTTCTTTACAGGTCAAGTGAAGAGGCTACTTTTTGCCATTTCCTGTGATACTGCTCCGGACGGCAACACCGCATTACTTGCGAGCTTTGGTTTCTGCAGGAGGAACTGGAAGTTCTAACATGATCACGTAATGACAGGGCGGCCTCCGAGGCTTCGTCCCACACTTTCAGACCCCGAGCCGCTGGAACAACTCCCTTCACCTCCGGTCAAACCAGTAAGCGTGCTTTCGTTGGGGTACACCGCGACCCAAGGACAGATGGCTGCAGGAACTACGAGCAAAAATAGCATCACTTACAGCACGAGAATGTGCAGCAAAAGCAAAAAGAAAGCAGATTTGTGCAGATGTTCAACCCTCAGAGTAAAAATCTGAAGTAAATTCACAGTGAGGAGCCTTTAAAGACTGCACACCCACAAGAAAAGCAAAGTAAGACGAGCCGTGCGGTGTGGAAGTCATTTTATCTAAAGCAGAAAGCAGGGACGGGGGACTAATCACAGGGAGGTGATGGGGGGGCGGGGGTGGTCAGGAGGGTGGTCTCAGTAAAGTGCTAAATGAGAGGCTGCGTGTTGGGCCTGAAGGGGCCGCTGAGCCTGATAAGCACATAATTCACACATTTGGTGTTTTTACCTCGTCACAATATAAAGAAGCTAGAGGCCAGAAATGCCTGAGAGATCAACTATGTTTGATAACTCAGCCTCACTTCTGCAGTTTGGGTGAATTCACACCCTGAACCTTTCAGAAACGACGCAAAGCCGTCAGTTTGTACCCATCTGGGAGGCATTTTGACAACTCAGCATTTCAGGTGATTTTCCAGACTCCGTTCATAGCCTACAGTAAGGAAACGTGGTCAACTGTCTCCTAGAAATATCATCTACCACCAGGAGGCCGTTTCTGTTGGTTTGATCAGGGCTCAGCTGACTCAGACAGGCAACAGAACCACAATCAATGGAGAAGAACAGGTCCTCAGAAAATGATAGAACACTAAATATCATGCAAAATCCTGAACAACGACAGTAACGTTCATCTCATAGTTCATCCAAAAACACTCTTGGACTCTAGTGGGAATGATTTGGCAAAAGGGGGGGGCAGACTGACCGGGCGCCATAACACCTAGAGATGTGATCGATGACAGAGCGTCGAAAACTCCCATCCATTTCTGCTCAGTGAACGCACCACGCCTACAGACTGCCAGGATGAACTAACAACCCTCTCTGGTGTAGAAGTGCGGAAAATCCTCAGTCTGACATATCCAGGAGCATGCTGGACTGGGAGACTAAATAGAAGAACATTTATTCTGCAGGTCAAAGCATAAAGAATAAGGCGGTATAAAAAAAAACAAAACATGTTAATCATAATTTTGTTTCCAAACTTCCGATCAATTTAATCCAACAAAAAATGGACGATAATGAACAAAATGTGACCTAACTGACCAAAGCCCCTTTTATTCTAGCAGAATGCCTGGTTTAGCCTCGGTGATAAAAGCCCAGCTGGAAATCTTATTGTCTGGTGTAGAAAAATGAGTTCAGGTAGACGCCAAATGTGCCACATGGAAGCTGGAGGATTCCTTTGTCCTGCTGTCACAACGTTCATCCTCTTCTACGTTCCCATGTCTATTTAGAGATCATCCCTGAAGGAAAAGTGGAAAAGCTGAGCTGGAGAGAAGATGAGGAGCCCTTTGGTTGACCCCAGTTGTTCTCGGGGACAATAGGGACCCCCACCACGGTCTGCATCCACCTCAGCAGCTCATCAGGGCTGCAGAGAGACCGAGCGGCAGGTCGGATAGTCTGGTTGCCAGATATGAACGACAGCAGCTTCATTTACGCACTTTAAAGTCGATGACAGTCCCTTTGAGCGTCCCATAAAGGAGCTTTTGTCGAAGGGTCAATCACTGCACTGTATTAAAGAATGTGAGGAGGAGGCAGAGAAAATCAGAGTGGCGAAAGAAACGACATTTTGGCATTCTTGAGCTTCAGGTGGGAATTGATTCTGTGCCTAAGAAGTATTCAAGAAAAAAAAGCAATATGAGCCATTTAGGATTAGAAGTTTACAATGTTAAACTAGAGAAAGCAACTGTGTATTTACAGCAGCAGAGATGCACCAATCAATGAGCCAAAGATCGGCATCAGCAGATACCGAAACATCTGAATTATCCTCCAACCGCAGTCGCCCTAAAGCATTAAAATTAAGAACTCCCACTATTTCCACCATGTCAACATCAACAAACAGCATATACTTTGAGTTCAACAAAATAAAAATCTGATAAAAGTTAAAGAGACAAGCTTTTACTCATAATTTTCCCTTGGATTTATAAAAGATAAATATCAAGTGATTTGATTCAGGGGCATATAAAGTGGTCTATATATTTAATTCAAGGTTTACCAACATTTCCCTTTAAAAACAACGCAAACTGAACCAAGGCAGAATATTCTTTTTCTATTTCCTACTGCTTTTTTATAACAATTTTAAAGATGTTGTGTACAGTAATGTTAACAAAAACTATAGTATTCTGCATGATTATCTTCTCATTATTATAACGAGAATCTGGAAGCCTTTGTAACCCTATAACTCCAAACGTATAATTTCTGATAAAAATATCTCTGAGACCTCCTCCTCTTTAACAAAGTCGGTACTTTTCTGAACATAAAAATTAATACATTTTACAAACCCCATGTAAAGATGCAGATAACATGAGGTTAATGTATTTCTTCAATCTAACGTATCAATTATGAAACAAAGACATTTCAAAGCCTGTTTTATATATATTTTTAAAGCAAACAAAACAATGTTTTTAAAAATAAAAGTGAGATTTCCTCACAATTAGCTGTATCAAGCTTTAAAGAGATGAATGTATTAACTTAAAAAAAAATCGGTCTGGGAAATCGGTATCGGTGAAGAAAAGAGGCCGATTGGTGCGTCTGTGGGGAGAAAAAGTTTGTTGAAGGAGCTCAGAGCCAAGCACACATGCGTCCGTACCTGGGGGGGGGGGGGGGGGGGGGGGAGAAATAAAACTGCAGAGAAGCTTGTTTGAGCCGAAGGAAAAAAAAAACATCGCCAGACCAATTCGATGAGCAAGCGCGACAAACACCAGATGACTTTAAACATAATCCATGTTAACCAGCAGCGCTTCATGAGATTGGCTGCTCTGCTCGCTGCGCCACCACCACTTTGACCACTAATTAAACTTAAAAATAAACCAAAATGGTCGAAACGGTGCTGATTTAAATTAAAAAGCTAACACGTGTTCACACAGAAATAAAAAAATCGCCTTAATCTCACCAGACGCCAAGTGTCTCCCAGGCTGCTCTTCTTCTCCGGACTTGAATCAACTCCTCTTCCCGGCTAACTCCACAGACCGTCTTCGGGGTCCAGCTCTGGGTCTTCGGGGTGACCCGGTACCTTCCCACGGACCCGGACAGGTCGATCCCGGTCGCACACAGCGCACGTCCCGTCTGCAGCAGAACCGGCGGCGTCTTTGTACTGTCCGCTCCCCCCGGGGCGGCTCAGAGGCGAGGTGGCCCACGCTCATGCGCAGTGGGCTCTCGGCTGATCATGACGCCGGGCCGCCGTGATGAAGGTCAGTCAGTCAGTAACGCAGGTGTAGCTTTACCTGCCGACAGCTTGGCCTACTTTAACCGACCCGCTGCCTGAGCTGTGAAGGGCTTAGCTGACATTAACTCCTGTCCTCCAGTCTAATAAACTCCGCAAAGAGACTCTGTGTCATGTTTCGGTAACTTGTAATGTTTAGGCTAACTAAATGCCGAGCAAGACGTTTTTAAATAAATTCGAGGCGTTTAACGGAAGATACGGAGAATCCTTTTTTAACGTAATTAAATCAAACCGAATAGAAGGCAAACGGTGTTTTCCTTACTCTGTCAGAGGCGATACCTGACAACACAGTACGGGGGAGGAGACTGTTCTCCTCCGCAAATTAAAATAGTTCTTGGAACATTTCGAACGGGTCATTTTTGGGCGGATTGATATCAATGTTGGCATTGATTAAGAGAGAACTTCCTCCGGGGACTAATTTTAACGATGAAAAACTTTTTAGTAAAAGTCGCCTGGTTCGTAGACGTTAAACATAAATGCTAATTATTTTAGAGCTAATTATTTTAGAGAAATACAGAACACCTAAGCTACACACAGAGCAGGTGAAACACATGGCAGCGGCATACCTGAGGTAAACTGAATCAAGACCGCCTTCTTGTGTTGGTTTGAAGTAGAACGTCCGTTTGATCACGTTCAAGTTTTTCTAATTTATTTTATTTTATTTTTTACATTTGTACTAAGCTCAAAAGCCAGACCGTGTTATTTATATTATTTAAACATTTATTTTAATTTAAAGGGGCTACATGTTAACTTAATTGGAATTCATAATCATAAATGTACAGAATGGTCGCTGTTTCATGTTAATGTATTAACACATTTTTTAACTTGAGATTTAAAAAAAAAAATCTTACGGTTGTAAATGTCTGCTGCATTAATAATCTGTTTAAAATCATTTACATATGTTGAAAGTTTTGTTCATATTTGTTCCAGATTGATCAAATTAACATCAAGGGATCCTCCAATTCATCATAAAACTGCATTATATGGCACAAAAATTCAAACTTAAATATTTCTATTAAATGATGTGTCCTTGCACTCATATAATTTTGTCATTTATTTTGAAATGTGGAAAATTTGTCAAATCTGACATCATCAATGTAATAAATGGCTATCAATCAAAAACAAGAAAAATTGCAGAAAATATGAGATGTGGAACAACAGGAAGATGTTTTTTTAGGATTAAAAAGGCAGAAAACAGGAAAGATTTGACCGGAACTGATTATAACTATACTTCAAAAATCCAAAAGTATAGTACTGACCACTGAGAGGAGGATCAAACAGTAGAACTTGTTATATTGGTATGTCTGAAATATAAGCATGAAAGAGGATTTTGGCTAGAACTTAAAAAATAATAACATAATAGGCACATTGTAAATTAACTTTTAAAGTAAACATAGAAATTGATAGAATAAAGTGTTTCCAGTATGTGTATATACACACATTTTGAGGGCCATATGGGGAATGTGAAGTCAGGGGAGGGGAGGTAGAAATTCAACAATAAGATAAGCTATCCAGAGGCAGTGAAGAGCATTGAAAAAAAATACTGAAAGTTTGAGAACTTATCATAAACCAGCATAAGTTTGGACTGGTAAGCTAAGATAAGATAAGATAAGATAAGATAAGATAAGATAAGATAAGATAAGATAAGATAAGATAGGCTTTATTGATCTCACATTAGAGAAATTCACTTGTCCCATCGGCTCAGTAGTCAATAATCAGAAGAAGGTGCCAAAAGTAGGAAAAGGTGCATCAGTTATATACAGTGTGTCCTCGTTTATACAGTGGATCAAAAAAAGGAAGTAGATGAGAAAAATAAGAATAAAAATACAAAATAGAAATAAGGCAGAGGATATCTTATGTACATTCACTGTGACTTATATACATATGTATTGACATATATTGAGGTGGTAATAGCAGCAGAAGTCACTTCTTTCAGGATTATTGCACAGTGTATTAAATAGAATCAGAATCAAGTTTAATCGCCAAGTAGGTTTGCACTTACAAGGAATTTGACTTGGTGATGATGGTGCAGACAGCGCACCAACACACCGTGGCAGCCGTTCGCGGCGCCATCAGGTAACTGAAGGAAAAGCAACAACATGGCGGAAAGAGGGGGGGGGGGAGAAAAAAAGAGACAGATGTTTGCCTATTTATGCTCTCACCGATAAAGAGACAAACAACCGACACAAAAAAAAAACTCATAGCACGAAAGCACAAATAACACAATACAACATGTATGCAGAAGGTAAACATTTGAGTGCTGGTCGGGTGAAGTCATCTGTATTTGTGAGCATATGTGTGTCTGGGTGCATGTTGTGTGGAAATCTGTATGTCCATGAAGGCCGTCCCTCCGGCAGGCAAGTGTCCTTGATGGAAAGTCTGTCACTGCGTAGCTCCAGCTTGACTCCTCCACAGATGTCAGCAAGGAAGGTGGGGGGGGGTGGGGGGGGGGGGGGGGGGCAGGGGATTTGTGCGATCTCGCCATAACAACTCAGGGAGAATTTCATAGCGGGGAGTCCGATTAGAAAAAACAGAATTTGTTGTGAGAACAAGCTGACACCAACCTTTCTGTCAGCCTTAGAGTCTTTTCGCCGCTGGCTCCAGGATCCAATATTCCAATAATCCAATCGATGGGCTAGTAACGTTCACACTTCCAGGTTTTATCCCGTCTCATCTCTGTACCACAACCGCGGTCAGCTTATCAAGCCGTCCGTTTTGTTCATTCAACGACCTCGTGATCGCGTCGACTGCCGCTGGCAGTCTCATCAGGGCCATATTTACCGCCAGCAGCTTTTGAAGGTGTTGATACATTAAATATCCTCCGAGGCCAAAAATGAGGAATCCAAGTATCGTAAATCCGAATAAGTAGACATCTTATAGAATTGCACGTTGGGTATTACAGTTATGGTTACAGTTATAGTTACAGTTATAGTTACAGTTATAGTTACAGTTATAGTTACAGTTACAGTGCAGCATTCTGCTAGCAGCAGGAATGAATGACCTGCGGTAACGCTCCTTTTTACAGACAGGATGTCTAAGTCTGGCACTAAAGGAGCTGCTCAGCTCCTCTACAGTCTGGTGCAGGGGGTGGAAGGTGTTGTCCATGATGGATGTGAGCTTGGACAACACCCTCCTCTCAGCTACTTCCTCCACAGAGTCCAGAGTGCAGCCCAGGACAGAAGTGGCCTTCCTCACCAGCTTATTCAGCCTCTTTCTGACCCTCTCTGCGCTGCCAGGAGCCCAGCAGACGACAGCATAGAGGAGGGCTGAGGCCACCACAGAGTCATAGAAGGTCTTTAGCAGAGGCCTGCTCACTCCAAAGGACCTCAGCCTCCTGAGGAGGTGGAGGCGGCTCTGGCCCTTCTTATACAGAGCATCTGTGTTATGAGTCCAGTCCAGTTTATTGTTGACGTGAACACCCAGGTATCTGAAACTCTCCACAGTTTCTATGTCCTGCCCCTGGATGTTCACAGGTGAGTGAGGTGGGGGTCTTCTCCTGAAGTCCATCACCATCTCTTTGGTCTTACTGGTGTTTAGACACAGATGGTTTTTGACCTGACAGAGCTCATCTGCACAGGTCCTCAGCAGCCTGGGGGGGATGCTGTCCGGTCCTGAGGCTTTCCTCTGTTTCAGCCTCATCAGCTGACCTCTCACCTGCATTGGTGTGACTGTGAGGGGGGAGGAAGGCAGGACCGAAGGTGTGGATGGGTCGGGGGTTGATGGGAGTGGCGGTGGGGGGAGGTTTGATCTCTGGAGGGCTGGGGGTTGGAGACGTGTTGAGAGTTGACGGCAGGGAGGGGGCCAGTGTGTGTGTGGGGGGGGGGGTTAAACCGGGTGAAGAACTCGGTGTCACCGTCTGCAGCCCTGCTGGTCCTCTGCCCAAAGCCGGAGATGTTCTTCAGACCTCTCCACACATCTCTGACGTTGTTCTGCACCAGCTGTTCCTCCATCTTCTTCCCGTAATCCTTCTTTGCTGCGCTGATCCTCCACTGGAGCTCCCGCTGGACTCTACGCTGCTCCTCTCTGTCCCCTGAGTAGAAAGCCCTCTTCTTCTGGTTCAGGAGGACTTTCAGCTCAGGGGTCACCCAGCCGGGGTTGTTTGGAAAGCATCGTAGTCGTCGTGTTGGCACGATGCTCTCCACACAGAAGGTCATGTAGCCAGTGATGCATTCAGTCAGGCTGTTGATGTCCTCTCCATGAGAGCTTTGGAACATGTTTCAGTCTGTGGTTCTGAAACAGTCCCTCAGTTCCTCACTGGCCTCGTCTGACCAAACTTTCACTGACTTCTTCTGTGCTATTGTCCTCCTCACCAGTGGAATGTAATGGGGGGGCAGGTAGGAGCAGGTATTTACAGGTAGGCCTATTGACTTGGAATATATAATAGTTCAAGTTTGGACTAAATAATTTTTTTGTGACTTGTATTTCTTTTATCATAGTGGGTAACTTTGTCCTTTTAATTCATAACTTGCTCCGAATGTTACAGCTGTTTAGATTCACCAGTGATGGTTCAAAAGTTTATCTGAATACAACTTTGTCACAAGCATTGACACAATATAGGCCCTCACAAAAGAACTGGTCAATACATTTTCTTATGGAAGATTTTTGTCTTACAAACTAAAAAATAACTTCTCAAATTCCTTTGATGGTTTTTAATTTAAGGCTACAATTTACCTTAATTCTGCTGTGCCTTGCTTGTACAACGGGGTGCTCTCAGTTCTGAAGAAATTATTTTTTCTGTTCTTTGTTCTTTCCCCAATTGCAGCTTTTTATATAATAGGTGCA
>CM073127.1:867500-900000 GCA_037039145.1 Fundulus diaphanus | reverse complement strand
CAGGGAGAGGTTTGGTCCTTACAGCCACCATTATCTTATTAATTTGCAGTTAAATGTTAATATGATACTAATATCAATGTGTTGCATAAGAACACAGTCATAAAATTCAGTCAACAACTGAAATATCCTTACTACCAGCAATCCAATTTGAGATCGGATCGAATCGAAAAGAATTGATTCCAAATCCTGAGAATCGGAATCGAATCGATTCTTTAAATCTGAATCGATACCCCGGCCTAGTTAAGAGTTCAGATAAGCTTCACTGAGGTGTTTCCCAGAAGTCCTTTGCTGTCATGCTTTGACTTGGCAATGAGAGACAGCATCCTGTCAAAGTGGATAAATTACAAAAACATCTCCAGAAGGGAATGGGAGGCTGATCATCAGCTCCTGCCCCAGGGAATGACTCCACAGCCCATTGCAAGTGTTGTAATACAGAAAACTGAGCACAGATCCGTGATTTTAGATTAAAAAACAAAACAAAAGAAAAAACATAGGTCAGCATTCCATACACTAAGATAATATTGAGTTATTGTTTCCATGCATTGGGTGTGACTGACCTTGTTGTTGCCAATTCATTTCTAGCTGATTGACTCAGAAATGTTTCTTGGCTGTGAAAGAGAAATGTCAGATTGATCTACACTCTGCGTGAGAGAAAGTTTGTACAACTTGTCTTGCGAAAAGACTCATGCCACCAAACTTGCGCAGCTCCCATTATTCCAGTCACACTCCTCTATTGATAATAGTATCAGCTCTTGACTTCCAGAGGGTTTGCACAACGCTGGTTTGTGTTTCCACCGGGGGGCCACACCTCTCACGCAGCCCCGGATTGGCCCCTCTTCTCTCCGCCGAGTTCCGCCTCGCAGCGCATTTAAGTCCTGCAGCGCTTCCTCCAACTCCTGCCCGCAGACGACTGCAGGACCCTCTGCCGCCATGTCCGACCGGGGAACCTTCGACACCAACGTGGTCACCATGACCCGCTTCGTGATGCAGGAGGGCAGGAAGGCGAAGGGCACCGGGGAGCTGACCACGCTGCTCAACTCGCTGGGCACGGCGGTGAAGGCCATCTCCACCGCTGTGCGCAAAGCTGGGATCGCCCATCTGTGAGTTAATGACCCATCATGGAGTGAAACAAACCGGGTTTTTTGCGCATAAAACCGCTCCACGGCTGCGTTGTGCGCTGTTTCCCCCCCCCCCCCCCGCTCTCGCTTGGCACCGACGTGTCAGCAGTCACATCCACGTTGACGCACTGGCTGAGCAGGAGATTCAGGTTGTTTGTGCACCAATCAGGAAGCGCATACCTGACAAAACTCTCCAACGGCTCCGTTTGTTTTCAACAAGCTTTCGCTCCATCCAGCCCGCTTCCACAGCCTTGTTGAAAGACCCGAAATCATTGCAGTTGTTGTTGCATTTCTTTTACTCGAACATAAAATGCAATGTCATGCATCGGTTGCATTTTTTTCCTGCTACAATACCCCCCTTCTTTACAACACATGAACAGAAACAAGGTTGCTAAGTTGCAGGAAAAAGGTGCAAAATAACTGATAAAACTTTTACTCCAGCTCTGTTCACTTTTTTTCCCATATTTTTTCTTCTTTTTGTGTCACTATCAGCTATGGCATTGCAGGCAGCACCAATGTGACGGGGGATCAGGTGAAGAAGCTGGACATCCTGTCCAACGACCTGGTCATTAACATGCTCAAGTCCTCGTTTACCTCCTGTGTGCTGGTGTCTGAGGAGAACGAGCAGGTTATCGTTGTGGATCCAGAACAACGGGTAAGGCAGGAACCGAGGGGCCTCTGGCCGCTGTGATGACATAGAGCGGAGGTGTCCAAACCTTTTGTCATGTGGGCCAAAATCGTTAAGTTAAAAGTACTCATGGGCCAAATTTTCTCCAGGAAAAAGAAATGTGAACCATTGCAAATCCAAAGCTTAAAGAGTTTTGCACGTTTGCCTTATTAATGAAAGGCATCCTGTTAAGAAATTATTTCAGGCTTGATTGGGGAAAAATAAGGTGGATGGAAATTATTCAGTAAGAACACAATTTGGTAAACTCATTTCGTAAATGTTTGCTGTATTTGGCCAATCAGTTAGAAGGAGATTTTGGTGCATGAAAGCCTGCTTTTGAGTATAAGTCATTGGATAGATGCGGTCCTATTTCCTGTGGAGTTAAAGAGAATAAAAACACGTGGTTAATTAAAGAAAAATAGTTTTTGTTGTAACTTACAAAACTTTGAGTAATTCATTTTGTCCTAATTAAAAGTAAAGGGCCTCCATCCAGCTGAATATAATCAGTCTATGGGCCACACTTTGGACACCCCTGACCTAGAATAAAAAAACAAGGTTTAACCATCTTATTGTATTCACTTAAAAATGTATAAGACAATCAAAAATGGTGTAAAACGAAACGCCAACTGTTATTCCCATTGCTGCTATAAAATGTTTACGTGCATGGTGGCATAGTCGTTAGAGCTGTTGTCTTGCAGGTAGAAGGTCCTGGGTTCAAATCCCATGGAGTATGCATGTTCTCCCTGTGCATGCGTGATTTATCTCCGGGTACTCTAGCTTCCTCCTAGAATGTGTGCATGCACGGTTGTCTGTCCTGTGTGTCTCTGCTGGAAACAGACACAGGACATACAAACCCCGCAACTCTGTGAGAATAGGCGAGTATAGAAAATGCTTAAGCAAAACAATAAAATGGACAATCCTAAATGTAGAGGTCTTCAAGTGTTTAATAGGGCAGAATATTGCACTGCTTTGTCTAAAGCTTAAAAAGCTGGTCACTTACTGCTGTATGGCTAGAACATCCAGTTCTCAACTTTGATTTTAAACATTACCTTTAGTAAAACGTCTGAGTGGTGCTTCTTTAGTTTCCAAATGTATTTCATCAATTTGTCTTTCTTGCAAATAATGCAAAATTATAACAGCCTTCCTTTACTTAGTGGTGCGCAGCAACAGGTGGGGGAGGGGCAGTGCTGCGTTGCGCAAGGCTCCATAGAGCCAGAGGAAACACACCCTTGCGTTCAAGCATCTCATTAAAAAATTGAATATTTGACCAATTAGAAGCCTTATCTTGTGGTAAAAAAATGAGTTTAGGTATAATATGATCCCAGTAACAGGCCCGTTGGCTTTTATTAAGATGCAATAATTCCTGGGCGCGGCTGGGTAAGGCTAAGTTTGAAGAAAAGGATTTGAGATGTGATCCTTAAAATTACACAGATTTAATTAAGTCTGTTGGATTCATTTAATGCCATTTCTTTTTTTTCTATTTCAGGGAAAATACATCGTTTGCTTTGATCCTCTGGATGGCTCCTCCAACATCGACTGTCTCGTCTCCATTGGAACTATATTTGCTATTTATAAAAAGGTAATAAAGTGATAAACACCCACATTGAAATACTGTTTTACCAAACTTAGAAACAGAGCAGTTAGATTAAATTATATCTGCATTTCTTCTGGTTTTATCAGCGTTTCTACAGGGTATTAAAAAGTTTTTTAAAAGGCTTAAATGTAATGACCTCAATTCTAGGCTTTATTTAAGTAAATATGTCCACATTTACCATGACAGGTCTTAAATTACATTTAGTAATGTCTTTGTGATTTATTGTCCATCTCCTAAAGCTGAATAATGGATTTTTTTAGGATATAGAGTAGACTATTATTATTATTATTATTATTATTATTCATTTAGTGTTTACCGTAAATGTAATTTTTTTTTGAGGTATTATTCGAGGTTGGAAGTGTGAAAATTGGCAACAACATTGATTGAGACACAGACACATTTTTTTTGGGAGAAGTCCCTTTTTTTATCCCATAATAGATAAATTGGTAGATTTATAGTAAACTATAGTATATTTTCACTAATCATATAACTAAACATAAAAATTTTGAAGGTATTTCAACACAAGGGGATTAAATAAAAAAAAATTATGATATAAGAAATCAAATTATGGTGGTGTTTATTAAAATAATGCTTTTTAAATGGGGGTTGATCACAGATCATGTTTAGTTTAAAAGCCAAAGACTAGAAACAGAAACAATTCTGCAAATTCAAATTTCCTCCAAAAACACAACCTAGCCAAAGGTCATGCTGTATGCCTCAACCAAGCCAAAATTATACAAAAATATAAAAAAACTCAAATGTCCAGAATTCCCGGAGGTTTAAAAAAGTTTGGATTTAAAATAGAGATTTTACTATTTGGCTAAATCCCTTCATCAATAGCTGTTGCAAGGCTTTATGTGATAATCTATTAAAGTCTGGTAATATATGTGGAAGAGCAACGTACCACAGCAGAAGATCAACTTAGGATGACAGACTTCTATTTAACTGGTTTAATTTCTTAACTACATAAAGAATAAGTTTATGTTGCCCCCCAGGAGGCAACATTTACTCACCTACTGACCCTATAGAACCAATAGGTTACAGGTAGCGCTAAATATTCGCTTCTCTTCGTTCAGACCACAGACGATGAGCCGAGTGAGAAGGACGCCCTGCAGCCCGGCAGGAACCTGGTGGCGGCGGGCTACGCCCTCTACGGCAGCGCCACCATGATCGTGCTCTCCACCGGCCAGGGGGTCAACTGCTTCATGCTCGACCCAGTCAGTACTCCCCATGGGTCCCCTTGTCGTCTGTTGATAACCGCTGATGGCTTTCTCCGCTTTCTTCGCTCAACAGGCCATAGGGGAATTCATCCTCGTAGAGCGAGACGTGAAGATCAAGAAACGGGGCAAGATTTACAGCCTGAATGAAGGCTATGCCAAGTACTTTGAGCCCGCTGTCACGGAGTACCTGCAGAGGAAGAAGTTCCCTGAGGTAACACCAGTGATATTTTACAAGATGTTGGTGTTTTACTTCTTGCTTCTGTGACCTGCAGACACTTTGTCCTTCTAGGATGGCAGTGAGCCGTACGGAGCGCGTTACATCGGATCGATGGTGGCAGACGTCCACCGAACGCTGATGTACGGTGGGATCTTTTTATACCCCGGAAATCTGAAGAGCCCCAAGGGAAAGGTGAGGTCCAGCTGCTCGTAGCACAACATGAGCTGCGCCGACCGCTTTTAAAGATGAGGCGAAAAGCCTTAAAGTGAATTGTTTTCTCTAACAATGTCTAACAATGTCTGAGAATAATTTTTTTAAATCTTAAGTCCTCTCCCAGCCTTGTTTCACTGAGTTTCAGTTGTTTTAAACAATTTAAACATTGCTCTGACTTAGGGCGGGACAATACATTGAGATTTAAATAATATCAACATTTTTTTCAAAAGACATATAAAATGAGACTATATATCTTTTTTATAGAGAGAGATGGGTATGTTGCATTATAATTATACTTTTGTGTGTTCCAGTAGGTTATTTTTCTGCTGTTCGTTAAAAAATCTGCCTGTTAGACATTTGGGATAACACTTCGATTCAGAGATGCTTCTTAATAATTACTTAATGAAAAGAAAAACATATTGAAATAAATATCGTATATCGGCATCCAGCCTAAAAATATGGAGATATTATTTTTGCCTAGCCCCACTCTGACTGTGGAAATGGGAAACTTTACGTGAGCAGCTGTGTTACTGAAGCCATTTCCTGACTTATGAACATCAGCACAGACCAGCACGTTTTCCTGTCTTTCCCATTTTGAGCACTAGCTTATTCTGCAGGGAAGCATATTATCATGAATTGCTAATTATATATTAAATATATACTCAGATAAAGTAAATATTTTTCAGTTAGTGTTTTTACTTTTTTATAGAAAAGTTTATAGGTAATTTTTATATAAAGTTTTATATAAAGTTAAACAATAATTTCTTATGTTTTTATTTTTTCAGCCATGGAGTGAATTTTATCAGATTACAGGTTGTATTTCTGTAGTGTGATTTGATCTAAGGCTTTTAGCATAATAATAATAATAATAATAATAATAATAATACTTTTGGAAAGAGCTGTATCACATACAATTAAAAGGAATAAATTTTCACTAAGTAAAAAATGTAATTTTAAAAGAAATCATGTAAATAATTTAGCTTCGTTAATGGCTAAAGATAGTTACATGTTTCTCAGTTATGGCCAGTTTATTCTGTGAAATACCAAAACAAGAAATTTGAGCAAATTTCACTTCAAACCTTTTAAATGTTCGAACTTCTTTCTCCGTCTCATCGAGTTAATTTTTCATGAGGTTCTGAACTATAGCTGCACTTTTAATCATTATTTTGCTTTTTTCCCCCCAGCTAACATCCCCCCCTAAAATATATAATCTGTAAATTCATAATTTCCCTTTACCTATTTATTTACAGCCATAATAAAGTATCTTTGCTCGTCTTAGTGAAGCTAACCAACAATGTTGTCTATTGAGGTTGTCTTTATCAGCACAGCACAGTTTTCTGGTACATCATGCAGGGGCTCTACACATTTGTTTTTAAAAGAGTAATTTAGTATCCTGATTTGCTCTTTTCCTGATCTAATCAAATTAAAATGAAGTGCATCTCCAAACATCGGCTTAACCTTTTATTTTTAACGTTCACAGAGCAATCGCCATCAGCGATTGCCCTTTGCACAGTTTCCCTTGTCTCAGACTTGACCAACCTGAAAGCATGCCGACAGCTCTGTCACAAGCGCCTTTCTTCACTTCGAACATCCTTCTTCATTTTCGAAAAGACTGAACTGAACCTGCAACTCAGGAGGTTTAACATTTCTGCTTTTCAGTCAAACAAACACTAAAAGTTGCCGGTTTCTGGATTTAATACTTTATGGAAAATAATTTTGCCCGTTAGGATACATGCGGGCTGCAAAGGTTGTACTGCTTCCTTGCAGGAAGGTCTGGGGTTCAAATCCCTCCCTTGGTTCTTTTTGCATGGAGTCTGCATGTTATTCCTGTAGGCTCTCTCTGGGTACTCCAGCTTCCTCCCACGGTCCAAAAAACATGACTGTTAGGTTATTTGGTTTCTCAAGACTAGTGTTGTTGTTTTTGTTTTAAAGAAAATGTATTAATTAATTTGGTATCTGTAGTTTAAACTTGGTATAAAACATCTGTGAGTAAACCTTTTCCTTTTGAGAAAAAAGGCAAAACGTTTTTTTGAAGTTGCTTTAAAGATTGAAACAAATAGGGGAAAGAAGGAAAATAACTCCATGGCAATCTGCAATTGGAGTAAAATAAAATGCTTATGCCGGTATTCTGCCAGGCAAAATAATATATCTTAGGAACCTGCTATTTAAAATGGCATCAGTGTCAAAGAGTTTCCATAAATCAAGCCTTAAATTTGAGTACTTTTCTTCAGTGGAGGAAAAACAATGTGCCATTGCTGTTGGTACTGTTGTTCCAGTGTGGCGGTGAAGTCTTTTCTACATTTTACTGTTTCGTCTCCGACATTCTGGACTCGGGATGTTTGCTCAAGATCAGTCAAGCCCACATCTGCAACATCCTTTTTTACTGCAACTTAGTGAGGAACTCCTGGCTGTGCAAATGCAACCAATACTGTTTTTACTTTGAAAGTATCAACCCTGCCAGCAGTTCTCCTACGGGCCGAAGATAAGACGATGAGAAAACATCTTCTAGAACAATATGGATGCTTTTTCCATGTGTGGTACCCGCAGAGAAAAAAGCCCTGAAGTCAATTAAGCCTCCTCTCGTTCAGGGTTTGTATTCATGTATGTTGGGGTTCACCTAGATCAAAGGGTCACCAACATGGGGCCCGCGGGCATCAGGTAGCCCCCCCCCCCCCCCCAGGACTACATGAGGAGCCCTCAAGCCTATTCACTTTCTCTTCCTTTTAAATCATACTTGTATTTACATAAATTTAAAAGCCTGAAAAATGTTTATGTTTATATTACATAAAGTTAAGGTGAGCTCCGACTCTTTAGTTCAAAGGTCAGAACAGGTAGCCCTTTGTATGAAACAGTACCAATAAAGTAGCTCAGTTTCACAAAGGTTGGTGACCTCTGACCTGGATGTTGTGACAGTGCACCTAATTAGAATAATTGCTAATGAGCTGCTAAAGGCAGCAACAACGACATTATTATGACTGGATAATGGTTTGAAAAGAGTCCTGCCTTGGTTTGTCCTTGGTCCTGGTAGTGGGCCGGGACTTGATCTCAGGTTAGGTGGTCTTGACAACAACACTAGTAAACCCCCTTATGCCAACTGGACAACCCTTTTAATATTTCACCTTGTTGGCGAATACAAAGAGACAAATCTTTGACATTTTCTTCAGGATTTAGGTTTTAGAACAGGGATGGTCACAGAAAAAGGTTGATTTTTGTGAACAACCTTTATGTTAGTTTTGTCCTTTGTTTTGGATCATTATCCTGCTGAGACATCCAATGACAACCAGGTTTTAGGTTTCTGCCAGAGGCTGCTAGACATTTTTTTTTTTATTTAATAAATTTGTCCACATATTTCAGTTTGAGATTATGCTGCTCCAATACCTTTTACCAGAGGTGGTCTATATTCGACATCAGTTATCAAAAGGGAACTGTTGATATTTTGACCTCAGCGGAGGAAACTAACCAGCTCTTCTTGCTTAAAGCTGCGGCTGCTGTATGAGGGAAACCCCATGGCTTTCATCATCGAGCAAGCGGGCGGCATGGCCTCCACGGGCTTTGAGAACATCTTGGACATCCAGCCTGATGGCATCCATCAGCGCGCTCCTGTGGCAATGGGCTCGCCCGACGACGTCCTGGAGTACATCGCCATCTGCAAGAAACACGCAACCAAGTGAAACGGCGCCGACTCGCTCTCAGTCATCCCACTTCCAGCAGGAAAAAAACAAACCTCTGGTGCTTTTCAAGAGCGGCGAAGTAAATGAAACGGTTTAGATGCCAACGTGTTTTAGGAGGATTGTTGTGACCAAAAGATTAAGGAGAGATTTTTCTATGTGAAAACGGGTTCTAGTCATAGTGGGAAAACCCACGATGTTAGGGTTGTTCATAAACTGACAAATCCAGCAGGGTCCATTTAGAAAAATATGCAAAGACCAACTTTGTGCCAAAAACAGAGGAAAACTAATATGAAGACATTCCTCTTCAGTTTACATATAACTTAATTAGCCAAAATATGCATTATATATGCAAATGACCAAATGTAATGTATGCACCAAAGCGTGATGTTTTATTTCATGTGAAATAACTGTTTGGAAAAATGATTTTAAATAAACCAAAAGGATTATATGAAGATGTAATCAGTGTTGTCATCATTTTGTTGATTTTTTTTTTTGTTTGTTTCAAAAAAGCAGAAATTTCATATTTCTCTTTTATAGAAAACTTAGTAAATGTTTTTTTCCCCCCTTTGAGACATAAGGTGAAGTGTGAGATAAAGTTGACAAAAGGCAGGTAGCAGAGCAAATAATGTGGAAAGACAAAGTTTACACAAGTGTGGGAGCGAATGATGTGCAAACAAAATGGGCCACAAGGCAAACACATCCATGAATATGTAAAAAATAAATAAAAGGCAGGGCATAACTTTTAAAAAGTAAAGTTTATCGTAGGTTTCTCTACTGCCTGTTTTAGACGCGTCTCTGCTGCAGCACAGCTGATCCAAAAGATGACATGAAGTGCAGCTAAAAACTGTAACCACTCATTTGTTTAAGCTAGGCAGCAGGAAAACGCCTGAGGACCTCTGGTTTGTTCATTTATCGGTAAATTGCTTGTAAAACACTTTACACCACAGTCAGTCACAGATTGACAGCCAGCTGTTTGTAGCCACAGCTGCCCTGGAGCAGACTGGCCGAGGCGAGGCTGCCATACATCGGCGCCACCAGAGCTTCTGACCACCACCAGCAGGCAATGCTTGCCCAAGGACACAATGACTGAGCAGGGGATGGAACCGGCAACCCACCAATTACAGGACAAACTCCCTAACTCGTGTGCCACTTTATTAATTTTATGTCAGAAAGGAGAGACTTTCTTCCTTCTAAACAAACCAACTCTTCCTTCACTGCAAAAAGGGAACTAAAAGTATGTAAAATTGTCTTGAAATGGGTTTATTTTTCTTGATTTGAGCTGGTAAAACAGGCTGTTTGCCAATGGAACAAAATCTTTGCAAAAGAACTGTTCATCTACATCATCTTATTTCAAGAGCAGGATATCTAATTATTTTATTTTAGGGGTAAAAATACTAATTCCATTGGCAAATAGTGCTATTTAGCTGCTCAAATCAAGGAAAAATACACTAATTTCAAGAAAATGTTACTTTTAGTTCCCTTTCTGCAGTGTAATGCTCCTGTCATTGTTTTTTTCTTTACATAAACCATGCTGATTGTTAAAGTCGAAGGTAGAGGGGGTTTTGCAGTTACTCTCTCTGTTGCATCAGACATTGGGGTCATTTTTAACATTCCTCCTGTCATGATTTCCAGCCGTCCCAAATATTTTCTGTCAGGAAATAATCTTTCTCAGTGTAGAATGAAGGACTTTAGGTTGCTTGAAAATGACCTTTAAATTCTCCCCAGACGGATGGGCAGGGTTAGTCTTATTTACCTGCTCAAATCAAAGAAAATACACTAATTTCAAGACAATTTTACTTACTTTTAGTTCCCTTTTTGCAGTGAGGGCTTTGATTAACAGCACCCGGCTGCCCTCCTGAATCCTGCGGTGTACTTAGTTTTTCCACACATTGCTTTTCCATTTTGGATTTGTTTAGGAAATGATGACAGTGCGGGATCTGATCTTTTATTTCATACAATTAAGGTTATATTTAAATAAAATTATTTCCAGTTTGAGACCAGATCGTTATTTCCTGTTAGGTGACAACCCCGAGAAGAGGGTGTACCGTCTTTGCCAAGTGAGCAACAGATAAGTGCAAATAGGAAAAGTGTAAAGTGCAAACACTAAAATATGCAATGATAAAAGTAACTCGGGGTTTACAGAATAAAACAGGAAGTGAAGCAAATACTGAGCAGAAAACTGCAACAACCAAAGGTTTTGATAAAGTGAGAAAAACAAACAAAACCCACTAATCATGATAACCATTTTTAGCCCAAATCAAATAGTTGGGGAAAATTATGCATAAATGTAAAATGATAGTTCATCCCACAGGGCAGTCAACCTCTAAACTAAAAGGCTCCTCCTGACCTTTAGCTGAAAGGTCACATGAAGCTCTTCTTTGAGCACTGTGACATTTAAAGCTCAAAGGAGCTGTTGTTTCTGCTTCTTTGTGGAATCTTGACCAAGAAGACCGGAGAAAATGGTAGTTTAAAGTTAAAAACCATATAAATGGCATAAAACCTCCATGCATGAGCACGCTTGCTCTGATTGAATCCCTAAAATGTACTTTTAAAGTAACATTTCACTAAAAAAAAACACTCATTGGTCATTTAAATCTGAGTAAGTCGCTGCTGCTCTGCTATCGAATGACTTTTTGTCTTTCAAACATGTTTAACACTATGAGCCCAAGTTAAAAACATCTTTTGCAGCATTAAGCTGTGCATGTCCCTGCAGCCGACACCTGACACCACCATCTACAAATACACAGCCAGTCTCCCTCACAAATAGATCCCCTGGCTCGCCCTCGTGGCCCGGGGAATGAAAAGGGCGCGCCGGGTAACGGGGGGGTTCACTCGCAGCCGTTCCTCTGAAGGCTCCGCGTCTCAACCTGCTGCCCACGAGCAAGCCCAGGAGAACCGCAACCCAGCATGTCGGACCAGTCGGCATTCGACACGGACGTATGGACCCTGACGCGGTTCGTCATCGAGACGGGTCGGCAGGCTAAGGGAGCCACCGGGGAGCTGACCCAGCTGCTCACTGCCATGCTGACCGCCATCAAGGCCATCTCCTCTGCTGTGCGTAAGGCAGGCCTGGCCCACCTGTGAGTACCCGGGGGTCCAAAGCTGTGATGCCTGAACTATAAAGCGGATCTTTGCACGTCTTTGTCCTGGTTGACAATCAAGTTGAGTCGCTGTCAGAAATGCTGAAAATAAGAGGTACAGTTTACTGCTTTCTGGGTTTCTGTACCAACTTGGGCCCGGTCCAGTTTAATTAGGCTGCTCAACTCTAGACTGAACAAATATACTGATTTATGAAGCCTCCAACATAACCCATCATCCACATGTTCCTAACATTAGAGCCAAGACTCAACTTTTGTGGGTTCATGAGAGCCTTTTCAGAAATTAACCAAAAATAATCAGACATGTTGTAAATGCCAGAAGAGATAAAATCAATGCTTATAAAAAAAAAACATAAATTAGGTTTTGTTTATGGCTTTGTTGAAATGCTTGTAGACTACTGATTGTCTGGCTCATTACTCTCCTTCACTGGCATTTTGAGTTCAAAGCTGAAAGGTTTTGGATCCGGTTTAGATACAAAAGCCCGACTAAATAGACCCGTCTAGGAATAATGTGGTTTCTGAACTGGTTCTGCTGAAAGGTGATTTCTGTGCCACGAAAAGTGCTGTTTTTCACTTATTGCAACTAGAATATGGGCTTCTTAAAACAAAGTAAAAAATATGTAGTTTCTATTCATTCTGAGGTAAATTCTTGTTCAAACCTGTTTGACTAGATTTGAACACTTTAAGTATGACATTGGGGGGGGGGGGAGCATCAGGAAATGGCCTCGTTTTGATTTTGCCAAATGGAATAAAGTTTTAATTTCATGCTGAATTGTATATCCAAGATTTTGTTTTTTTGTAGTTTTCAAACTACATCAATTCAAATTTGGTCTAAAGTTTGTCAGAACAGCAAAAAATGCATTAAAATAATACATTTTGTCTTTGGAGTCCACACAACTTTAGATTTGGTGAATTTACAGAAAATCAAAAACAATTTGACGGTTTGAGCCTGGGCCGAATATTTCTACAACAAATAGAGATCCACTGAAACCAACTTTGAGATTTTCTAATAAGTGGTTTAATTGGTCCCTAGATCGACTCGTGCTTGAGTAACTGCAGGTCCTTTAATATTAAACGCTTCATATCAAATAAACGCTTCAAATCTGGATGTGGGTGCCATACTGAGCCGGATCTCTTAAAAACACAGTAAGTGACAAATGCAACACAGTTTTTCTGGTCCAGTTACACCACCTGGGCAACAATGCATACCTTACACTGAGAGAAAGACAAACAGGTTGTTTTGTTTTTTTATCTTAACACCAGCAGTGAAAGCCAAATCCGTGAAAAAAAAAAAAAAGCCATTTTTAATTGCTTTGTGGGCATCTAGACCACAATGGGTCTGGTCCAGTTCAAAAACAGAATACTTACACTGGTTCTATGATGAATGGAAATTATTTAGGTTACAGTTTCTGTTGTAACAACAGGTATCCCGACCTGGACGTAATTATGTTTTACTGAATTCAGAACCTGTAAAACACAGAGATTGATTTGGAAGAACATTATTTTGTTTATAAAGCCTTGAAAAATGCCACTTCAGCTCTTGACATGTTGACCCCCTTATAACCGGGTGGTTAAGAAGCCAGAATACAGAGACCGATCAGAACTGGACTGCTGATTGTCCTAAACTGTGAATACAGTAAATAAAACGCAGTTTGGTAATCGTTGTGCCATAATACTGTCTGTGAAGGCCATAAAATGTCCAGTTGTGCTTCATAGTTGGCGCATAGATCACATCAGACCAGGTTCAGCTGCTAAAAAAAGGTTAAAATGGTCTTTTTCTCAGCTGCTGAAGCAGAGGCTGTGAACTGGACACCGACCTCTGTGTCGTAAGGCTAAGGCCAGCTGTACGACAGCGGCCACGGAGCCGATAGGGTTTCTTTTGAGGAGCCAAATGTTTGACATTTTATTTCCCTCCCAGAGTAGATCCAGGCGTCGTGACTGATGTCACTGAGGGCCTCCGACTCTCCTCCTGGTCTTAAGTTTAACATTTGTAAAGCAATCCTGTTGAAACACTGTTTGGTTGTTTGGTTTTGCGTCGCTTTAGCTATCTTATCTTATCTTGCAGAAATAAAAGATTACGCACCCCCCCCCCCCCCGGCAGAGCAGTTTCTAACAGTGGACAAAATGGAAAGATTGGGCAACATTCTGAGTTGCTGAAAATTGATGCAACAACCAGCTCTTTGTTCGGGGACTTCTGGAGGTCTTTCAGGAGTTGTAGGGGGTGTTCATGGGGTCAGCACGGCCCAAATGTTTAAGATGGTGCAGAAATTCAAGATCGGATTACCTTAGAAGCGTGACGCTAGTAAAAACGCAGCACAGATTCCAGTTTTATTTATTCCATGTTACTGTTTTCGAAAATAAAAACGTTCTGTTGCAGAGTGTGGAGCATGCCACTTGGTTGTGTTTTGTTTAAAATTAGATCTTTCTGTGCTTTCAAGCAGAAGACCTTTTAAACTTTGTGCAATTTTGTGCAGAGGCTCCTTTTTCGTACTCGTTCTCGATCGTTTCCTCCTGTCTGACGATCGTAAAAAGACGCAAGTGGCGTTCCCATCAGCGAGGGGGAGAGCTGTGGCTTCAGCTTTCTAGCATCTAAAACCCAGCATTAAAACTTATTCCCAATAAATGACACAGGTGGTTTCATGAGGATTCAGGTGAAGAACAACTCAAATTAAACAGCCTCTAACGAGCCAGGAGCGTGACGGGCAGGTCGTCTATTTGTGCCTAACCTGGAGCGCCTTAGCAGGATCGGATGTGCCTAAAAACAGCAGCGCTCCAACTGCAGGTTTCTCAACAGCGAGACAAAGACTCCTTGAAAAGTGTCGAATCATTTTCACAAAAGACTCAGCAAAAGTCTGGCTGCCTTTGCTTTAAACATGTTGTAGTTTCTAGCATCTATGACAAAAAAAGCTCATTATGACCTTTATTAATGATGCAGTCTTTGTAGAACGCTGCTTCTGAAAAGCAGATTTAAATTTAGCAGATGAATTAGAATAAATTAGTGGCACTTTTTACCTGCTTTTAGATAAATTAACAAAAATTCAAAAGATACCAGTTTGACTTTGAAAAAAAAGCATTTTTAACACAATCAAGGTGCTGAAAACAACCAGTTAGCAGAAAATGTGCAACAAAGGGGCAGGTTAACTGTAGGATGTCACACCTCAGCCTCTCTTTCAGGCATTTTTTCTGTATTTCTGACGCTGTTCACTTGCTGCAGGTAATTTTAACACCTCCTCTGTTGCCCTCAAACGTTGGACGGATATTTAAAATTGACCTGAGAGGAAACGAGTCTCAAACACACAGAAAAATGATGCTCAGAAGTTCAAGCAGAATGTTTACTTTAAAACTCATAGGAACGTTTGTTTGTTGGGCTGTGAAGAAGTCAAATTTACCACAGAAAATAAAGATGTTTGGCTTCTAAAAGTCGACTCCTACTGATGTGTGTCGTGTGACCGAGGCCTGCTGGTTGGGTCTGTTCAGGCAGGGCCTGGCGGGCTCTGTGAACGTGACGGGAGACGACGTGAAGAAGCTGGACGTGCTGTCCAACACGCTGGTCATCAACATGCTGCAGGCGTCCTACGGCACCTGCTGCATGGTGTCCGAGGAGAACAAGGACCTCATCATCACTCCCAAGGATAAAAGGGTAAGTGAAGCTGTGGCGGGGTTTAAAACCTCCTAATTTATGTCCGTTTTCTTCTGTTAAAGCTATATTATACAGTCATGTAAAAGACGGGGACACCCAAAAAGCACATGTTGTGGGTTTGGCTCAGCCAGGAAACAGGACAGGTCCAAACTACCACAAACAATCAGGCCTGCAGAGAGGAACCTCAGGGCTGACCTTTGCTCCATGCTGGACTTTTACAGAGCTAGGGTCTGAAAAAGGGCAGCTAACCTTCCTGCACACAAGCTGTTCAGACTTTTACCTTCAGATTGGTGCTACAGGGTTATTTACAACAAACAGCGGCCACAGAGGCAGTTTCTTCTTCCCCCAGGCTGCACTGCTGTGAAACAAAAGGAGCACATTTCAACTATCACAACCTCCTTTTATCTTTTACTTTCTTCCCTCTGAATTTCATTTATTTATTGTTTTGGTTCCTCTTGTCTGGATGCTGTGCGTGTGTGAAAACGAAGCCAGATTCCTTGGCTGTGCACACATTCATGACCAACAAACTGGTTCTTTTCTGCACAGTGAGGGAAGTTCAGGTATCCGGATGCCCAGAGTAGATCTGAAAACTCACTGGAAGGGCTGTATACTCCTGGGGTAGACAATTTCAGTGTGTAAATTCAAACCCTGACCTTTTTGTCTCGCTTTATTTAAACTCAGGGGAAGTACGTGGTCTGCTTTGACCCTCTGGATGGCTCCAGTAACATTGACTGCCTGGCCTCCATCGGCACCATATTCGCCATCTACAAACGGGTGAGTCTCGCCTCTGCAAACACCTGCAAAGGTAAGCTGCTCACAGAAATGAACTGATTCCAGAAAAGTGAACTACGAGTTTAATTCTGGCAGCAGTGACGCGCTGCAGTCGCAAGAGGGCGCTACAGCTCAATTAATCTGAAGTTATTCATCGTCTGTCGTCAGTTTAAAATACGTCACTGAGCTATATTATGCTGATTTGCCCGAAAAACTGAAGTCACTGGCCGCCATCTTGCTCCTCCCTACTCTCACAGAATCCCACAGGATTTGGTTGCAACAACAAGCAGTTTTCTGGCTGTAGGAAGACGTTTCACAGGTAATTCTACAGTCAGTGGATGTACTAACACTATCAACTACTAGGAAATTATCTGCTGAAATTTTTTACATATTATTCATATTAAATATATTTATGTATATATAAGTATGTGTATATGTATATATGTATATATATGTATACATATATGTAAATATATGTTTTTGTATATTGTTATTTATATATTTATAAATGTTATATATATATATATATATATATATATATATATATATATATATATATATATATATATATATATTTAAATAAATAAAATGCAAAATATTTCAGCACATGACTTTCTCACTACTTGATAGTTGTACAACATAATATAAAAGTATATGGCATTTGACACTTTAAAAGTTTTAAGCCCCCCTGAACATGAGAAAATCCTCGTTATTCGATGCTGTAGCGCACATATTCCCTAGTTACTGGAGGAAAATAGGGAGTACCAATATGGCGGCTGGCGGCTTCACAGCGACTATTAGCACTCCAGTGTATAATAGAGATCAGTGAAAATACATCACTGGGAAAGAAATAAGAACAAAAGACATGTAATGTTTTTTTCTATTAATTATTGACATATTTTACAAATTTAAATCGAATAAACGGGTAAAAATGTAATTGTTTATTGCACTTTGAACGCTTTAGAGTTTTAAGTTAGAAAACCCAAATCCAAAACTTTGAAAATCATCAAACTAATGTTTATTTATTTGAAAACAAGTAGACATGCGTACAAATACACAACATTAGAGCAAAAAAAAAAAAAAAAGAAGACTTGATCGGTGAACAGGAAACATTTATCTATCAAATCCTAATAGTTGTGAGTAATTGTCTTAGAAATCCAAAGATTATGAACAGCTCAGAGTAAACAACGTTGGTGTTTTTCTATTTGTGTTTGTTGCTGTGATGCCCAGACATCAGAAGGAGAGCCCACAGATGAGGACGCCCTGCAGCAGGGAAACAACATGGTGTGTGCTGGCTACGCCTTGTACGGCAGCGCCACCCTGGTGGCCCTCAGTACCGGCGCCGGCCTCAACTTCTTCATGCTCGACCCCGTGAGTCCTTCCTGAGATTTATTTCCACCAGCTGCCTCCTGAAGTTATGTTTTTGAACTCCAAGTGCAAATATTTGCCTCAAGCAAAGTTTTTTTGGAAGGTTGAATAGGCTAATGAGTCTGGAATAAAAGTTCCTTTACACCCTAACTCTAATTTATCTTTTTGATATTTGCCAACATAGAAAAATACTAGTAAATTTAATGCTTTCCCTGTGAAAGAACCCTTTTGTCCCTTTGTGGGATTTCATGGACTTTTTTTTAGAGATCACAGGTAGCTTTCAAACCATTCCTGAATTCTTTAATTTACTTTACTTTACTTTTATTTTTATTTAAAAGGGGACAGTGTACATTAATCAACATTAAAACAATGTAAATGTACCCGAGTTAGCTAAAAAGTGCTAATTTTCATCGGTAGTCCCCCAGCCAGGTGTAAAAAAGGCAACCTTAAAAATAATCACAAGCATAATGATAGAAACATAAATCTGGCTTTACTTTTCAGAATGTTTTTGCCAAATGTCCTTCTGTTTTCCATCTTAAGACTTAATATCCCTGTAATACACGATGTGTTGGGAACATATTCCTCTGTCATCGCCTCTCTACACATTTGACACTGTGGCATACATCATTTTCTCCTTACATTGGCTCTCACACACCATTAATAAATTACTGCAAGTGCAACTCATTTATTGCAGCAATGACCCAGTGATGTAATTATCTAATCTCATCGAAGACTTTGCAGACACTGTGCCTACGCTGATTAACGTTCACACATGTCTCATGCTGGGAATGTGCATTGCAATTTATCAAAGGCTATAAATGTTATAGTATTCAGTATTTGCAAATAAGAACCAAAATGAAGACCTTTTTGTTTTTAGTGGCAATTCTTTGTTTTTCTGCCAGGCAGTGTATAATAGTAGTGTTGGGAAATAAAACAAGAGCAGACACGATGGCTGACTTCTAGGTAATGTTACATCCTGACTCGTTTTAAAGATTTAAAGTCCGTCACAAAGTGAGGATGTTGACAGAGTTCCTCATCAAAACAGCCAGTTTCTTTAAAGAGTCGCTGATGTCGCTCAAAAAGCTGCTGGATTGCTGCCATTCGCCATTGCCAAGGTTATTTGGACCCGTGTTGGGTGTCCTCTGGGTATTGTCACTGATTTTCATAACGCATTTAGGGGCGGGGACAGGGCGGTCCAAGATACACGCGAACCTAAGCATTATTTCTCACACACCTGGATTTATCAAGGCAACTTGTGAGGTGACACGTTTACTCACGGTTTTTATACATCTGACGGTTTTTCTGTGCCACATGTTACAAAATTTCTTGCCAACGCCAACTTATAGTTTGACCGCTGCAGACTCTTTAATGCACGAGGCCTTCTGGTCCAGGTTTTCTGGTCATCACACCTGCCCTGTGTTACTCAGTTTGAAGTGGTCAAAGTCTAATTAAAAAAAATCTATTTAACCTCTATTTATTAAAACTTTTCTATTTATTAAGTGAATTTTCAAGGCAGTTTGTTACACTGGGCTTGGGTTTTAATTCTAAAAGGGGTTGAATACAAAGATCGCATTTGGATTTTTGAAACCATGTCTAAAATTGTCTCGTGATAAAAAGCATTTCTGTAAGACAAAATGAATTCGGTCGGCACAGTGGCGTCTACCGTAGGCAGCTTATGCAGGACATTTTGCTTTACGTCTTATTTACATTCATGGAAGAACTTTCTCATTTTCTGCATTCTCCATGGTCGAATGTAAAAAGAAGTAGCTGAACATCCTAATATATTTGCTATACTTCACTTTGTTGCTTCATCGAGACGTGAATGGTTTCCTTATGAGCCACCTTACAGACTTACAGCTGCATAGAAACTGGACTCTATTCACCCCTTCACAAAAACCTTTCAGTATATTTGGGTATTCTCTTCTGGGAATGTGACGGCCGATTGTTTTATTCTTCCCCGGAAGGCCATCGGTGAGTTCATCCTGATTGAGAGGAATGTGAGGATCAAGCAGAAGGGAAAGATCTACAGCCTGAACGAGGGCTACGCCAAGTACTTCCATCCCTCCATCAACGAATACCTCAAACACAAGAAGTACCCTGAGGTGAGAACTTTCCACTCAAATCGACATCTGACAGAAGCCTGTGTGAGTCCCTCCAGAAATCTAAGATGAGCGCATCTGTGATCTGGAATCTGATTCCTTCAAATGAAGCTGTAAAGTAGAACAAAGACTCGCTGACACACACAAGCATCTTTTTTTTTTTTTTTTTGCTGGTTCAGAAGTAAATCTCAGGCTTGATGCATGATTTTCTATTAAAAAAACAACTTCCCATGTGAGTCCTGACGAAGCGTTTGGTCTGCTTGAATGAGTTTGCAGGAAGCTGACTGCAGGAAAAAAAAGCTGTAAGGGCTTTAAGAAGTCGCTGGGCAAAGCAGATTACTTTTCTGTGTTGTAATTGCACTGTTTTCTTTTATAATAATAAATTTTTATCTAGAAGTGCCTTTCAAAACACTCAGTCACTTTACAAATGAAGATAAAAACAATTGAATTCAATTTTATTTATATAGCGCCAATTCATGAAACATGTCATCTCGAGGAACTTTACAAAGTCAAAATCAATCATATTATACAGATTGGTCAACAATTTCCTATATAAGGAAACCAGTTGATTGCTTCAAAGTCCCGACAAGCAGCATTCACTCCTGGAGAAGCGTAGAGCTACAGGGAGAGTCGTCTGCATTGTCCATGGCTTTGCAGCAATCCCTCATACTGAGCATGCATGAAGCGACAGTGGAGAGGAAAACTCCCCTTTAACAGGGAGGAGAACCTCCAGCAGAACCAGAACCAGGCTCAGTGTGAACGGTCATCTGCCTCGACCCACTGGGGCTTAGAGAAGACAACAACAACAACAAGAAAACAAATAAACTTTTTATCTACATATCCACTTGTGCTCTGGCTCAAACAGACTGAACAAAATGTGCCACAAAAGACAGCAGCTAAAACCATTTATTAATGAACTAAACACCTTCTTGCGCTGAATGTGAAAGTTGCTTTGTGCAGCCAGGTGCCACAGGCCCAAACCCAGCGACACCCGACCGTAGCATGTGACGATCAGCCGCTGCAGCAGCGTGACGTTTGGTCGGTCGGGGCGAAGGGGGGGCAGCGCAGTCGGCTCAGCTGCAGGATGGCGACAGGAAACCTGCGGTTCCTCAGGAAGCTGCGGCCCGTCTTCTGGAAACCCTGATGTCCAGTCATGCACACTCAGCACTCTTTCAGGACGGTTACGAACACGGTGACAGCGTCTGCTCGGTCATCAGCGTTTCTCTCATCACTGAGTTACAGTGTGAAAATACTTGAATCTTCATTTTTTTTAAATTTCCTACTTCTGCAGTGCTGTGACACATCATGGTGTAAGTGCGGTTGTAGAAAGTACACTCCTTTAAAGGAGAAGTCCGGTCAAAATCAGAATTCAAACTGCTGAAAGTACTTTAAATATAAAACTACTACATACTGTGCAAAAAATTATAAGTTTTTTTAATTAATAATAATTCTCATTTAATCATGTTTATGTGGAGGAATCCATCTTGGTCAAGAATAGTACTGTCACCTCCCATTTTTTGACGTCACTCGGCGGACCCGCTGTTGAGCAAGTTTCAACGCTCTGTTTGTCACGGCGCACTATTTTCCAAGATCAAACTCAGTCGGGTCCTACAGTATATATCTATACACGCGCGTGTGTGTGTGTGTGTGTGCGCGCTCCGCGCAGCACGGCTTTGCATCTAACAGACGGAGTTTCAGTTTCAGTTTGCAGCAGAGCGCGCGCACACACACACACACACACACACACACAGCGGAGGAGAGATCGCTGAAGTGACTTAAGTTAGCTGATTATTATAGTATAAGTATTAAAATATAAGAGCATTCCAGCACATGCTGGGCTGATCACGGCTTTGCACCGGCGCTGCAGCTGAGCGCGCACACACACACACACACACACACACACACACACACACACACACACACACACACAGCGGAGGAGAGATCGCTGAAGTGACTGTGTTGAAATAAACTATGTTTTTTCCACTTTTACCAGTTGTGTTGGAACATCCGATGGCCATGCACGTGGGCATTGTTGCTTCAGCAATAGCTCTTGGGAATGTCAGCGGTGAAGTCCTCTGGAAATCCGAAATAATTATTGATGATCGCAGCTGTGTAGAACGGCTCCTATTGACTTTGCATGGAAAGCGGAGAGAAATGCTGTCGCCGCTTCCGCTCTTCCACGTCGCAGGATGTGATGTCAAACGCCCCTTACTGCCCATATTTGGGCAGTCATGTCAGCCTCCATACACAGTGATTCAGACGACAATTTATGTTTTTATTTTCTTATTGATTAAAGATAAGTTCATTAAATAACCACAAATGTATTAGTTTTAGTTATAGCTAATGATACCCTGATTTTTCCTTGTTGACCGGACTTCCCCTTTAATGGACGCCCATACTCCTTTGCTGGGCTGTCATGCTGTATATACTTAATCGGTACAGTGTCATAGGAAGGGCTACCTGTACTGACCTTTGAACTAGACGAGTCAGAGCTCACCTTAACTTTATGTAATACGAACGTGTTTTTAACTGTTTTATTCATTTTAAATCTATGTAAGTACAAGTATGATTAAAAAGGAAGAGCAACTAAATAAAATAACATTTTAGATTAGCATTGTGTTAGCACATACTTTTGTGAAGCAAACCGCATTAAACTCTTGCTTTTATACAGGTGGCTTGAGGTTCTTTCAGCATGTTGGTGCTTTAAATCACTAAAGCTAGGGTCTGTGATTTCTCCAGAAGTTTCTTTTTGAATCACTGAGCATGAGCAAGACCGTCTCACCTGCTCTTCCGAAATTCAATCTTGACTTCGAAGTCGGTGAGCCAACCCCAAGATTACTTGTGGGCCCATCTGACCTCCAAACTGTCTACCGGCTCCAACGTGTGGAAGCAGCTTTAGGAGCCAATATGTTGGAGTTTTTGTCTGCATCACTCTCAAACACCATTCTGGAGGACTTTTGGATCACCATCCTTCCCTAAGTTACATCAGTTTGTTGAGGTTTGCAAACTTTGTTGCACAGTTCTCTTAAGGGTTATATCTCCAACCAAAGCATTTTAGTTTGCTTGAGGTCTGGACTTTGATTAGGCTTTGCAACACTTTCTCAGTTACTCTGGTGATGATTTTCTGTTTTGGGACCATTGTCCTGTTGATGACCCAGTTTGCCACAAACAGGCATAAATCAGAAGCGATTGGACTTTTTTCTGAAGACGTTTCGACACCTACTCAGGAGTCCTTGACAGTTCTGGTAGCTCACACTTGAACAACTTGTAAATCTGAACATCACTGTCACCTTTGCGAAGGACTCTTTGCTGTCTAAAGGACACTGTGTGGCTCATTCAGATGCTAAGTCTTGTTGCTGCAGCAGAGAAGAGCTCTTCCAACCAAGCCATGTTGGTTCAGCTGTTCTAATTGAGCTGTCATGAACGTTAACATTAACTATGCTCACCTATGCCGGCAGAGTTTCAGATGGAGATCTGGAGATCTTTTATGGGATTTCTGCAATTTCTCTGAGTGTTTCTCGGTCCGATTCTGGGCTTAATTTGCCGGGACGTCCACTCCTGGAAAGATTGGCAGCTGTATCTATGTTTTTAACTTTTAAATAATCTTTCCCTATGTTTTGAATGATGCATTTCTTCTTGTTTTGAAATAACCTTTAAACCTTTCTCAGGTTGATGGGTTTCAACAATTGCTTCTCTGAGGTTGTTGCTGGTGTCTTTCCAGCGTGGCACTGTTTTTAGGACATATGTTTGTGTAGTAAACTTCATTAAACTCTTTTATAAAGTTGTTTTCACTGATTATGGACAGATTTTAAACTGCTTTAATTAACATTAATACGGTATCCCTCTTAGAACCCAGGAAAGAAACAAGAGTTTAACTGTTTTAACTAATTTATCTATTTGCAGTGTGACTTTGCTCTGTACGGCTACAGTTTCTGGCTAAAACGGCAAAGGATTGTTCAGTTTTGAGCAAAAAAAACCCCAAATGTTTGCCAATTATCTTTATTACTCATCATGTTCAGTGTGAACCCACCACTGTTCTTCTGTTGTCTGAAGCAAGCAAACGATTTATGATTTGGAGAAATTGCTTCAGATCTAAAAAAAATAAAATAAATGTTATGCTCACTGCTTCTTGCTGTGGAGCTTTTCTTAGTTTTGCAGGACATTTTTGTAAAGGACTTTTTGTCCTTATGACACAGCAGAAGGCATCAGTAACCGCAGCCTTACTCGCTGCAGCACGCAACGGCAGAAACTTAAATCACGAGGTTAAAAAGCAAAGTAAACATGGCTCAAATGCCACAGGGGATTAAACCGACAGTTCACTGTGTTTTACTTCCTGTTCACAAGCTGCCTCCTTGTTTTTCTGTTTTGTTGAAAAGGAGTTGGAGAATAATTACTTTAGGTTACAGGGAGTAACACGCAGGCAGATAAACACAAAGAGAATCCCAAGATTTTCTTTGAAAAGATTAACAAATAGTTGAGAATAATTATAATGGAAAGTCGGATTATGAACCTCACGTGTTCTGTAGACATAAAAGATGATTTATTTTAACTTTGTTTGCATTTTAGTGGCACAATATTTGACAAACTTGGATTTTTCAAACAAGTTTGCTCTTTAAAAGCACTCCCATAGTTTTTATTGCTGTTTTAATTATGGGTCTTTTTTTGTCTTTGCAGTGTGTGTTTATATGTTTTGTGTGCATTAATGTCTGCATTGAGCAACAGTGTGCACACACCCTCCCATGTGATGAATGGGAGATGAATCAGCGAGCTTGTGACTCTGAACATAAAAGGGAATCTAGCTGCAGTATCGCAGAACTATCATAATGCCGCTTTGCTTAATTAATAAAACGGTATTAAATAATGGAGGACCGAGCCTGATCCTCTGCAACACCTCGCAGTAAAGCAGCAGCTCAGCGAGATGAAGACCAACCGTTATTAATTAAATAAACCGATCTAGAGCAACTTTAAAAGCCTCAAATCAGAACATTTACTCACATCAATAAACTCTGCGGTCACATCTGAGCCTCGGCAGGTTTAGCGTCCGCTTCAGTGAACAAGAACGTTCATCCTGGATTCCCAGAGACATTCCAGTCTTTTCCTTCTTGGAATCATAGATTTTAGCTTTTTTCCTTCACTGGATCTTGGACTGTTCTGCATTGTTTCGGTGGGAGATGCTAATAGCCGTTAGCCGCTTCCTTGTTTTATCCCCTGCTGCACATGCCCAGTATGTACTTCTGTTAAAATTATAAATAAACACTAAAAAGGCTTTATTTACTAACAAACTAAGCAAAAACAAAGCATAAAACACAAAAATAACAACAGCAGGACGTGATAATCTTTCATAAAAACTTTGTATGCAACCAGAGTGAGCTACTGATGTATAAATAAATAAAACTCAAATAACGTGGCTACGCACCTTAAAGCCCCAGTGTGTAAGACTTTCACGCTGGCTAAATTAAATACAAATGAACTCGCCATTAAGCGCGTAATAATTACTACAAAAGCTGCAGAGTATCATAAATGTGACATTGTCAACATGTCCTCCACTTATTAGCCACTGCTAATAGCTAATAGCTATGGTCATCGTGTAAAATGGTTTTTGGCACTCTTGTCAAGTTCGCTTGTTTCTTTCTAAAGTCGCTTGTAAATTCCGAGAGTCACGTTTTTTTGGGCTCGTTTCTGAACGTACAGTCGCTTATTAGGGGTCTAATATAAGCAACTATATTGCCAACCAGACACTGTTTTATCTCCCAATTCCTATCTTATTTCAGCCAAAATAGGCTAAAAAAATCCCGTCATTACCTGTTCATGTAAATCAATAAAAAGGAAGTTTTGCTAAATGCTTTGATATTTTACCAATTCAAATACCAAGTATTTCATTGGTTGATAAATATTTTTTTTTACATTCATAGATATAATTTGAAAAATCTCAAATTTAATCTTAAAACTGAACCGCTGGGGTGAAAGCAGTGCAATTTAAAAAAAGGCCAGATTACAAGGCTAGATTGCACATCATGGCTCCTTTAAGAGGACATTAAAAAATAAAACAAAATGAAAGCATGAGGATTTTAAATCCAATAAAGGTTTCACAACCAAGATAAAACCAAATGTGTGTTTTGTTTGAAAATGCTAAACCTTTTGACCTAACAATCCATATACTTGCTTTTTGGATAAATTGCACAATAAATAAATAAAATAATAACAATAATTGAATTGCATGCCTCTCTATCCCACAGGATGGCAGCTCCCCGTATGGGGCCCGTTATGTGGGCTCTATGGTCTCAGATGTTCATCGCACCATCGCCTACGGTGGGATCTTCATGTATCCTGCAAACGAGAAGAGCCCAAAAGGAAAGGTAACCTTGGATTAAGAAAGTTTCCTCGCCAAAGATCACAGAGCTGCGGGTTAAACTCATTAGGCTGTGACTGCTTTCCTTATCTGCACCCACTCAAACGTAATCTGTGATTACATCATCTTATCATATCACAAGCACAAAGTACTTATAAAAGCATGATTTTTGCAACAGCTAGGAGGTTTAAGTTGTTAAATAAGACTCATTCAAGTTTCATTTTCCTACAAAGCTCAGAAATAAAAAGACTTCTGTTGAAAGGTTTAAGATAATAGAGCTTTTAAATAAAGCTTTAGGTCTACGTGGGTTAAAAGCATGAATTTCTCAGTTATCCCTAAGAAATTTGTTTTGCAGCCAAAAATCAGATGAAAACCAGAGCAGCATCAAAAATGTAGGTTGATATCTATTAGTAAGGGCTTCCTGTTGTTAAATAGATAATGTCTGCTCTACAAAGTGTACCCCGGGCCAACTGAAGAACAATACAAATTTAGCCCTGCAGCACAGGTGGTCATTTTCATTTAGGGCAAAATTATGACCAACAAATTAAAATCTTACAATGAAACTTGTTTGCATTATTTTTTCATTATTGTGCTTTTTACTTTGTTTTTAAATTCATAGTAAATATGACCACATTTACAATGACTTTTACTCAAAAGTTTACTTGGATGCACCCAAAATCTGCTTTCAATTAATTAATTAAACTTAATCGCTTAAATAAACACTTACAAAGAAAGAGTGACCCAGATCCTTCTCTTTATGGTATAGACCAGCGATCTGCAACATGTGACCTGCTACTGTGGCTATTATTAAGCAAGAGTTGAATTGAATGTTTTAAAATGTAACACTTTAGCAGTTTTCATAGGTGTTTTCATGCAATATATGCATAACATTTCTAAAAAGAATGACACTAATAGTGTAAGGATTATTCTTTTTAATTAGGTATTTTTTTTTTTTACAATAAGTTGCAAACTACATGTTATTTTGATGTTATTTTCATCAAAAACGTCATATCCCATCAAAGAAAATGTTTTAAACCTAAAACATTTCACCTACCGGGATTTAATCTTTCCTGGGCGGAAATGGCTGCTGTGGCTGTAAAGGTTGCTCACCCCTGGTTTAGAGTAAATAGTTAAAATTTGTTTCTTGACAAAAATTAAAAATTTAAAAACAATTAACCCTCAAAAGATTTTACAAACTGTATGCATTTCTCCTAATGGGGAAAAAAAAAGTAAAACCTGTTATATTTGGACTACTTTGCTTGTTTAATGAAAATATAACATTCTTAATTTATTGTTGAAGAGGTAAAAAGAATTATTTTAGTTTTAAAAAATTATATATATTTTAGGTTCAGGGAGCACTTTTGACGTGACGATTTGGGCCAATGTGACATAAAGTTCGGCTTTACAGCACCTGCAATCAGGTCTAAATGGGTCAAACAATCAATCTCTGAGTGAAAACAAAGTCACATTTAGTTAACTTGATAGAGGAAAATTAAATAATCAAGTTGTTTCACTAACCAAAAAAAGATTGACTTTTTAAACAGCAGCATATGGACTGTAACTGTGAGGCAGTTTTATTGTCTTGCTTCATTCGGCCTCCGTCGCTTGATAAAAACAGGCGCTTCGAGCGGTTGGTTGTGTAACTGTAACACGACACTGCGACTGTTTTTCCTCCGAAGATAATTAAGGTTTATTTTCGTTGAAGATCACAAAGATAATCCACGGCCTCTCCCCGTTTACTTTTCGGCTGCTTAACTGTCGTAACTTGTTTATCCCGTACATACTGTTTCTTCAGAGCCGGCCTAAGGCAGAAGCGAACCAAGCAGCTCCCAAAGCATCAGAGAACTAACAGAAATGCTTCAGTTTTTCCACACAGGTCTAAAATTATTAGATTTGTTTGTTGAGAATGAAAATATTGTTAACTTCAATTTGATGGTTTTAGTATAAATACATGAAAAATGTGTTAAATTGTAAAAAAATATATAGAATTATGATTTATAAACAAGTTTACTTTGTAAAAGTGTGTGTTACCATAGTTAAAAAGCTTAATCTTTGTGTTTGTATAAAAATTTATCTCAGCAAAAAATATGACCTATTATCTGTGATTAGTTTGATTTAATTCAGGGATGTCCAAACTTTTTGTCACGGGGGCCAAAATTGTGTAGTCAAAAGTATTTGAGGGACAAAAAATATTTTTAAAAACTAAAATTACTAACCCTTGCAATATTATCATTATCATGAATATATGTGTTCTTGTTTACTATGATATTAAAGAGAATGTAAAAAGCGAGGTTATTAAAAGACAATTACTTTGGGTTGTACAATTTTATATTGTAAAATTATAACTTTTCTGTAACAAATTTACTCTAATTAAATCTAAAAAAGCTCCCATCTGCATCAACCATCGGTGCTGATGGGCCAAACCTTTCTTGAATTGCTGTGGGGGCCTCACAGAATCAGTCCAGGGGCCACAAATGGCTCCCAGGCCGCATTTTAGACACCCCTGATTTAATTGAATAATTTTCTTTTTCTTTCTCGTGATTAATTTTTGAAATCAGGAGAAGGAGAGACCCCAAATAAAATTCTGCCTAAGGCCTCAAACAACCTCAGGCCAATTCAATTCAATTCAATTCAATTTTATTTATATAGCGCCAATTCATGAAACATGTCATCTCGAGGCACTTTACAAAGTCAAAATCAATCAGATTATACAGATTGGTCAAAAATGTTCCTATATAAGGAAACCAGTTGATTGCATCAAAGTCCCGACAAGCAGCATTCACTCCTGGAGAAGCGTAGAGCTACAGGGAGAGTCGTCTGCATTGTCCATGGCTTTGCAGCAATCCCTCATACTGAGCAAGCATGAAGCGACAGTGGAAAGAAAAACTCCCCATTAACGGGAAGGAAAAACCTCCAGCAGAACCAGAACCAGGCTCAGTATGAACGGTCATCTGCCTCGACCCACTGGGGGTTACAGAAGACAGAGCAGAGACACAACAAGAGAGACAAACAAGCACAGAAGCACACACTGGCCACCCCTGTGTATCTTTATGATGCTTTTACACAGCCGCAGGGCCGCATTTCTAACCCATAAAGCTGTGATATTTTAAGTTTGGACGAATGTCTTGTGGTTTGGATCAAAATATTGAAGTGTTTTTTTCTTTCTCTTTTTCTTCCTGCAAAATGCTGACATGTCTTTGAATAAATCCTAAAAATAGTTACATGTGACTGGTAGAAACAGACAGATTTAGCTTCTGAATGCGCTTAGAGGGAAATGAAACCAAACCACTGAGTAGGTGCATCTTTACTAAATGTTGTTAGCAAACAGCAAATTTTCGTCACATAGGAGACTGTTAACTTTAACTTGTGCTTTATGTTTTTTGACTCAGTTTAATTATCACGAGAGGACATTGTGACTTAGCTATTTGGATCAGAACAAAGCAAAATGTAAAAGTATAAAATAGAAGTGTCGTACTCAGGCATCAGTCTGTACGAACACCTGAGATGCCATTGTGGAAATAATTTACTTTTAAAAAGCTTATTTTGCCATTTTGTGCTCTTCATTCCCCAGTAACAATGTCCACACCAAGAAGAGTTGTCCTTTCTGCCACCTGATGGCTTAGGTATGGCGAGTTCCCTGAAGGAATCCTAGTTTTGACTTTACCCTCAGGGCTGACAAGCTAAAATAAAAAAAACGTTGATTTGCCCCCACAAGCCACCTCCTTCTAGTATATATAAAAACATATATAAACACAAGAATTAATGCCGGATAATGATGAAAAAAACATTTGTTAGCAGAGCCGGCCCTGCATCTTTGGGGCTCTCAGCAGATTTTGATTTGGGAACCTTGAAACTTTGGTGGTTAATATCTGATTTATCGCATCTTTGACTGAATATTAGTGCATTAAACATCTGAGATTATTATAATGAAAATGAGAAAACAACACATTTTACACGGTTTACTATAAAAACCAAAACTGTGATGCTTAAATTTCAAGAGTCAAGTTAAATTATGCACAGCACTTGGTTAGTATGTTTGTAATGTATTTAAAAATGTAAGAATATCTAAATATTGTTTTTAAAGCTAATTCTGGCAAAGTAGATGACAAAAGTGATCAAACTGAAGGTTTTATCTCTTTTAAGTGACACTAACCTCGTAATCTTACATCTATAAACCTAATTTCAGTGACAGTTAATGCTCTTGGGGGCCCCCTGCTGGTCTGGGGACACGTTGCAGCTGCTTGGTTTGCTTGTACCTTGGGTCAGCTCCGGTTAGTGGCATATAAAATCATCAAAGTCACCACCACCATCAGAACCGGAAGATGTCAGAGAAGACGATATCCGTAATATGCTCAGGAGAAGGTTGTGTCTCTATAAGTCTGTATGTTTTTAAAGTTTAGTATTAAAATTAGAAATTAGACTTTTGCATACATGCAATAGTGTTAATTTCATCTGCAGATATAAGTTCAAGCACAATGCATAGAGTCTGTGTGGTGTCCTTGTTTTTATTCTGCAAGCTTCTTTAATAACTTTTGCAGTCTTTTAAATTTAGCCAAAACAAAATCCCCCGATTGTTGATCATTGACTTCAAACTACAGGATGTGCATTTTTGTGCAAAGTTTCCTCAGTTAGTAAAAAAAAAGTGTCCTCTCATAGCTGCGGTTGCTGTACGAATGCAACCCCATTGCCTTCCTGATCGAGCAGGCGGGCGGCCTCGCCACCACCGGCACCCAGAGGATTCTGGACGTTCAGCCCGAAGCTCTCCACCAACGGGTTCCCTTTGTGGTCGGCTCGCCGGATGACGTCAATGAGTACCTGTCGTTTGTCAAGAAGTTCTCATAAAAGCTGCCGCTGAGTTGTGTTTGTGATAACATGTTGGATATTGAGTTTTTATCAACAAAGATATTTTATCTCCTGAAAAATGTCTTACATTTTTTTAAGAAACAAGTGACAGTATTGATTGAGCTTTTTTCCAGGACCCTCCCTTGTAAATGAGATATTGAATCTCAATGACTCTTTTTTTTGTTTGAATAAAGTAACCTGTATTAAGAGAAACTAATATTGGGATTCTTTGATGACAAAACACTGAACAGTAAAGTTGCTATATGCACCCATGGCTTAATCTCCAAACAGCTACACAAAAATAAAAATATGTGATCACAAAACGAAAGACAAAGTGCAATTTTTCTGTGCAGACAAAGCTGAAAAAATATTTACATACACTTTATAAAAACTTCAAAGAAACCAATAATAGAAATATCTACAAGACGTTCTCTGATCCATCCGGCACGGAACCAGAGGAAATAATTTGGTCCATCTTAACTGAACTAAAGTGTAATGTTTTCTACGTGCTCTCAGATGATGTGCATCCCAGAATGCACCCAGGAAGCTGGCACTGAATGTATTTTGGTTCTGCTGAAGAAATGTGAATTATTTGGACCAGGCAGGAATTTGACAAAGCACATTCCCAAGCATTGTTCTTCTTTTCCTTTACTGTGTACAAGGTGTCTGTGATTTGATATTTAGCTTTTTAAAATCACAGCAAGACATATTGTTTTTCAAGTTAGAATGTTGTTATGGTTTTGTTATGTGGCTATCAGAAATTTGCATCTATAAATCTATAGCATCTGAAGAATTGTGACCATACTGGCTTTTACAGTTTTTTTTTGTTTTAGTATGTAACAATATGTAGAATGTTGCACAGGAAGAATTATTTATCTATACTACATGTATAGTATTTATGTAGAAGTATACATTTCTGATGTCCCATCCCTATATTACCCATATAATACTTCTGTTTCCAGTTTTATGATAAAAGTCCCTTGCAAATATTGATTTTTATGTCTATTGAAGACTATACACATATTTTGACAATACTATATTGACATATAAGGAGCTATACTTTTAGCATAAATGAGACCAATAATGATAATAATAGGAACAATATGAATCATAATAATAATAATTTTAGTCTAATATTATTAACCATCTTTTTACACCAGGATTTAAGCTGTTTTATGTTTGGACAATGATCCAAATTTTCACCCTACAGAAACTTTTTCTTCATATTTTTAGTTTGTTGTAATTTCGGCAGTTACATCTTTTGGATCTCCATGCCAGTGTCCCTCATTCAGTTGTGTCTAGTTATTTATCTTCTTGGTCAATTTAATTATAGGTCTGCTAGGTCGGTTATCTATTTTTTACTAGATAGTTTGTGAAACTGCACAGTAGGAGTGTCATGAATGATGTGGAGCAGAACCCAGAATTCAGCCAAAACAATGTTTTTCCTTTTGCTGGATTTTATTGAAGGGCAAATGAACAAAAACCAGATCCAAAAAAAGGGGTAAGGCAGACATCCAATACACTAGACAGGAACAGAACTGGGCAGAATAAACAGAAGCAGGTTGACCAAAACAGGATCAAGGTGCTGGGGCTCTTACCAAAACAAACGAGGAAGAACAGACGCGTGGGCATG
>CM073127.1:717500-862500 GCA_037039145.1 Fundulus diaphanus | reverse complement strand
AACATTTAATTCAGATCTTACTGACCTGTTCTTGACGATCCAGTAGTTATCAACAGAAAAAAGGGATTTTTGGAAACCATAACCAACAGCCAGGACACCGTGGTTAAGTCGTGAGCTACTGCAAAATGGTTCATAGTAGATACCTAAAACACAAAGAATCACTTCAAACCAGCTTTTAACACAGCTCCTTTAAATTTGTAATTGTGCAGCTGCTGAGCGAATCCTCACATTGGAGCTGTAGTTTCATCAAAGCTCCTTTTATCATCCATCCAAACATACTAAACTAAACCTACTTGTCCCCACATGGTTGCAGGGGGTTTCTGGTACCTATGTCCAGCGGTCATTTGGCGGGAGACAAGCGAAGAAAGTAAATAAATAAGTCAACCTAACTACTGTTTTTGGACTGTGAGAGGAAGCCAGAGTACCTGGAGAGACCTCATGCATGCACAGAGAGAAGATGCAGAAACATCCCCATCCCCTTGACTTGTACCTATTAGTAAGTTATTAAAACAGAACCTGTCTGACAACATGAAGTAGGCCAAAAAGTGCTCAAAAAGCACCACATCAACTCTCCAATGTGGCTTTGGTAAAACAATTTCTGCAAAGATAGCCGGACCAAAATTTATAGTCAATGATTCAAAAGGCAAGAACCTAATGGCTGTTGTGACCCAGGGCGGCACAACAGTTTTAGATTTAGGGAATAAACATTATTCTTATATAGGGCAAGACTGTTTTGGTTGGACTTTTTGCCCCCTAATTGAATGAAATTCCCATGCAATAACACCATTTTAAATTTACTCCATTTTTTTTGTCTGATATCAAAGTTTGTTCAATGGTCTGAAACATTTCAGGGCAACAAAAACTGGAAAAACGATTGAAAACTGACCTGACTCGTAAAATTGAAAAGAAACATGACCGGCATCAATGGCAACAGAAATGGGCCCCACAGCAGCCACTGCGTCCATCAGCGCGCGTTCACTGCCCTGGGAAATGTCAACAATCCCTGTGACGTTGGCAGAGTTGTAATATGGGTTGTACTGGCAGATCTGGTCCTAACAATGACAAAAAAAGAGGTTATAGTCAGAATGGGGCTTGAATGTATAAAATATATACAGATGAGTAGTTTTGCTTGGACAATTGTGTAGATAACGAGTTTAAGGATTTAAACTGTAACACCTACTATGCCCACATATGGGTAGGATGCCTCAGAGTCCAGACCCTGGTTGGACATAACATACTGAAAGGCCCAGTCCATCCAACCCCCGTTACAGCCCATATTGCCTTGAGGTCCGGAACAGTCCACCAGGTTCTGCTCGCTCAGTGACACCAGTGTACCAGTCTTCCTGAACTGTTGGCCCTCCAGAGCCCCAGTAGCACTGAAAGCCCAACAGGAGCCACAGAGACCCTGAAAAGGGAAAAATAGTTTTTTTTTAAGGCAAAGTTAATAGTGACGTACAAAGACAGTTGTTTTATCATAAAATCAAGTGGGAAAAAAATCCCTCGTTATTCCGATTACAAAACATTAAAGCAATTATTGGGTGCTGCTGAAATTAACATTTGCTGATTTGTACTTATAAATGGCGGCACATTGGAAAGTCTATAGTTTTTTGTCCTGCCTGGCAGTTTGGTACTAAGAATTGTTGTCTTAATGCCAAAGAGAGCCCAACAGATTTACTTTCACAAGTGGAGCATTACTGCTTTCACTATAGCGCTCCGCTTGATATCTATGCAAAAAACTTTATTGGAAATTATGTTGGGATTATTTCTAGTTCAATGGACACAGAAATGGAAAAGTAAAAGCAAATATGCAACTGAGGCGATAGTGAGAAGGAAAGGGGAAACAGTGGACCGGGTTGCAGCTAAAGTGGATGTGGAGAGAGACGTGGCTTGTCAGACGTCTTGTTTTGGTCTACAGACTGTGCTCAACAGCCAACCTAGTGGTGAAATGTCACTTATTTCGCCTTCACGTCTTTGGCTGTTGATCCTAAATTAATCTGTTGATATTTAAGTTCTGTAAAAGTGGGAAAATATCCTTACCTGTTTTTTAGTGAGGGGAAGACTTCTGCACCACTTGAAATACCGTGAAACCAATTTTACGAACAGACTAACGCATTCCAGGTTGTTGCCTTCATGATGACCATGACGAAGACCACAAGCTGAAAAGCCAGATTTTTATTTCTCTTCATGCACCTGCGATTACCTGGTTTTTGACAGGAGTGACGTAGCCCATTTCCCTCCAGTCCACAGCACTAGGGACCTCCAGAAAGTGGGGTTTCATGAACAATGACTTCTTAAGCTTTCCCTCAGTTTGGGGCTTGTACCCATTCATTATCTGGACAAACTGTTCATTAGTCTGTGGAAAGAGTGGAAATCAGTTTTTTTTTATTTTGAGCACTTTTTTTTGTATTTCCAACATTTTGCTTTTTATCTAGGTTTCTATTCCCAGTTCTTTTTTAATTCAATTCAATTTTATTTATATAGCGCCAATTCATGAAACATGTCATCTCGAGGCACTTTACAAAGTCAAAATCAATCATATTATACAGATTGGTCAAAAATTTCCTATATAAGGGAACCAGTTGATTGCTTCAAAGTCCCGACAAGCAGAATTCACTCCTGGAGAAGCGTAGAGCTACAGGGAGAGTCGTCTGCATTGTCCATGGCTTTGCAGCAATCCCTCATACTGAGCAAGCATGAAGCGACAGTGGAAAGAAAAACCACCCATTAGCGGGAAGGAAAACCTCCGGCAGAACCGGGCTCAGTATGAACGGTCATCTGCCTCGACCGACTGGGGTTACAGAAGACAGAGCAGAGACACAACAAGAGAGACAAACAAGCACAGAAGCAAATCTGTTCTACATTAGATGGTAATAGCATCATCTGTCTTCTCTGGATGATGTCTCAGATAACAGAACGCCAGACCAGATGTACCTACTATGAAGAAAAAAAAGAGAGAGAACAAAAAGTTATAAACAGAAATTATGACAAGCAATGCATAATTGAAGAACAGTAGAACTCGATAGAGTGAGAAAAATAGATCCTGATGTCCTCCAGTAGTCTAAGCCCATAGAAGCACATCCCCATAGGTAGGTCAGGGCAACATAAGCCACTCTAGTTATAAGCTTTGTCAAAAAGGAAAGTTTTAAGATTAGTCTTAAAAGTAGACGGGGTGTCTGCCTCACGGACCAAAACTGGGAGTTGGTTCCACAGGAGAGGAGCCTGATAGCTAAAGGATCTGCCTCCCATTCTACTTTTAGAGACTCTAGGAACCACCAGCAGACCTGCAGTCTGAGAGCGAAGTGCTCTGTTAGGAACATACGGGGTAATCAGAGCTCTGATATATGATGGAGCTTGATTATTAAGGGCTTTATACGTTAGAAGAAGAATTTTAAATTCTATTCTTGATTTAACAGGAAGCCAATGAAGGGAAGCTAAAATTGGAGAAATATGATCCCTCTTGTTGATTTTCATCAGGACTCTTGCTGCAGCATTTTGGATCAGCTGAAGACTAGTCCAGCCTTGAAGTAACAAATGCATGGACTAGTTTTTCAGCATCGCTCCTGGACAGAATGTTTCTAATTTTGGCGATATTCCTGAGGTGAAAAAAGGAAACTCTGGAAACCTGTTTAATATGGGATTTAAATGGCATGTCTTGGTCAAAAATAACACCAAGATTTTTTACTTTATTACCAGAGGCCAAGTTAATGCCATCCAGATTAAGTGATTGATTAAGAACTTTATTTTTTGAGGACTCTGGTCCAAAGATTACAACTTCTGTCAGAATTTAAATGCAGAAAATGTAAAGTCATCCAGCTTTTGATGTCATCAAGACATGCCTGTAGTTGAAGTAATTGATTGAATTCATCAGGATTTATGGATAAATATAGCTGAGTGTCATCAGCATAACAGTGGAAATTAATCCCATGCTGTCTGATAATTTTGCCAACCGGAAGCATATATATAGTAAAGAGAATTGGTCCAAGGACTGAACCCTGTGGTACTCCACAGGTGACCCTAGAGTTTGAAGAAGATTTATTATTAACACGAACAAACTGGAATCTGTCCGACAGATAAGATTTAAACCAGCCTAATGCGTTCCCCTTAATCCCTACAGTATGCTCAAGTCTTTGTAGGAGAATATTGTGATCAACTGCATCAAATGCAGCACTGAGATCTAACAGGACAAGTACAGACACAAGTCCATTATCTGAGGCCATGAGAATATCATTAGTGACCTTCACCAGAGCTGTTTCAGTGCTATGATGAGCTCTGAAGCCTGACTGATACTCCTCAAGCAGGTCAATAATTTGTAAATGTTCACATAGTTGATTAGCAACTACTAAGAATTTTAGATAGGAAAAGAAGATTAGATATAGGTCTGTAATTTACTAACTCATCTTGATCAAGAGAAGGTTTCTTAAGTAAAGGTTTAATAACAGCTTCTTTAAAAGCCTGTGGTACATATCCATTTACTAAGGATAGATTAACCATGTCCAAAATAGGGCCACTGATCAATGGGAATATCTCCTTAAACAACTTGGTTGGGATTGGGTCTAACATACAGGTAGAAGGTTTAGATGAAGCTAAAATTTTAGATAGCCCAGAAAGCTCTACTGCTTCTAAACAGTTCAGACACTGTGCAGGTTCTAAAGATTCCACCAACGCTGCCTCACTTACTGAGGACGAGGTAATCATGTTTGGGAGGATGCCAATTATTTTATTTTTAATGGCATCAATTTTATTTATGAAGAATCCTATAAAATCATTACTACTAAGAGCTAAGGGAATGGATGGATCAACGGAGCTATGGCTCTGGGTAAGTTTGGCAACCGTACTAAAGAGAAATCTAGGATTATTTTTATTCTCCTCAATTAATGATGAAAAATATGCTGCTCTAACTCTGCGCAGGCTCTTATTATAGAACAATAGACTGTCTTTCCAGATTAGGTAGGATTCCTCTTGGTGTGTAGAGCGCCATTTTCTCTCCAATTTCCTAACATTGTGCTTCAAGGAACGCAGCTCTGAATTAAACCAGGGAGCCAGCTTCCTGTGAATTATCAGCTTCTTTTTCAAGGGAGCTACATTGTCTAATGCAGAACGCAATGAGGAAGTCACACCGTTAACAAAGGTGTCGATTTGTGAATGGGAAGAAACAACATTGCTGCCATCTACAGGGCATTTCTGCAATACTGAGGATATTAAAAGGGGGACAGACTCTTTAAGTTTTGATACAGCATTATCCGATAAAGATCTACTATAATGGAACCCTCTTTTGGGGGTGGAGAACTCAGTTAGATTAAACTCAAAGGTTATTAAAAATGGTCAGATAGGACAGGGTTGTGAGGAAATATTGTTAATTCTTCACAATCAATGCCATATGTCAGCACAAGGTCTAAAGTATGAAGCCAACAGTGCGTCGGTTTATGCACATTTTGAACAAAACCAATTGAATCTAGGATAGTTTTAAAGGCTACACTAAGGTTATCACATTCAGTGTCAACATGGATGTTAAAATCACCCACTATAATAACCTTGTCAGTGTTTAACACCAAATCAGATAAGAAGTCTGACAGCTGATCCAGAAACTGAGTGTAAGGGCCTGGTGGACGATACAAAACAATAAACAGAAGAGGTTTTATTGCTTTGCAGTTTGGATGAGGGAAACTGAGGGTTAAATGTTCAAAAGAACTGTAGTTATTAATTGGCCTGGGACTAATTAATAAATCAGACTGAAAGATGGCTGCCACTCCTCCTCCTCTTCCCACAGATCTGGGAATGTGGAAATTTGAATAATTGGAGGGAGTTGACTCATTTATACTAACGTAGTCCTCTTGTAGCCAGGTTTCTGTGAGACAAAACAAATCAATCTGTTTATCAGAAATCAATTCGTTAACTAACAAAGTCTTTGGAGGGAGAGACCTTATATTTAATAGACCACATTTAATTGTTTTATTTTTAGGTTCAAGGTGAACTGTATTGATTTTTATTAGGTTTTTATGATTTGTTCCCTTTAGATCAGTTTTTGATCTGTTAAGTTTTGGCCGTGGGAAAGACACCGTCTCAATAGGATAATGGGTGGGTAACAGTACAGAAGCTGCAGAGAGGTGTGTTAAACTACGGCTCTGCTTCCTGGTCTGGACCCTGGGTTGTCAGCATTTAGGAGAACTAATAAATCCGGCCAGATTCCTAGATAGAAGAGCTGCACCATCCAAAGTGGGATGGATGCCGTCTCTCCAGATCAGACCAGGTTTTCCCCAGAAAGTTCACCAGTTATCAATGTAGCCCACGTCGTTTTCAGGACACCACCTAGACAACCAGCGGTTGAATGACGACATGCGGCTAAACATGTCATCACTGGTCAGATCAGGCAGGGGACCAGAGAAAATTACGGAGTCCGATATTGTTTTAGCAAACTCACACACCGAAGCAACACCAACTTTAGTTACCTCCGATCGGCGTGACCGGGTGTCATTGCCGCCGGCGTGAATAACAATCTTACTGTATATACGCTTATCCTTAGCCAGTAGTTTTAGGTAGGATTCTATGTCGCCCGTGCTGGCCCCTGGCAGGCATTTAACAATGGTCCCTGGTGTCTTTAGTGCCACGTTTCTTAATATGGAGCTGCCAATAATCAATGCCAGATAGACTTCGACAGATTTTGCTTTTACAAGTGGAGCGAACAGCTTTCGCCATAGTGCTCCACTTGATTTATGCTTGTAAATAGCTTTATTGTGATTCCTGCAGGGAGACTTTCAAATTATATGGACATTACAATGGGAGAGTAAAGGAAGAACAAGAAGTGAGAGAGAAAAAAAAAGAGTAGAGGTGAAAGAAAGAAGAGATAAAAGGGAGAGAATGATAAAACCATCTCCGTCTGCTCCATCACCTGGAAAGAGAGATGCAAAAAAAAACAGCACAACCAACAGACATAAAGCAACAGATACAATCGAATAACACCTAGATGCCATTGATAAATCATATATATTATTATGTAAGCTGACATGTGTAATGTGATACCTGAAAAAAGAAAGTGAAAGAACTTATAAGTGAACATTTAATACCTGGGACCCAGCACCTGTGGGAGTTTGTGACAGTGCACTAGTTTAGTTGTAAATTATCCAGAAGGAAATAGCTTGATAGTGGTTGTGGGGAACCAAAGACCCGCCTTCCCCGAGCACAGAGGCAGGAGTCAGGGGACCCATAATCCCAGACTCCCAAAGGGGCCCCCAAAGCAGGGCGCCCAGGAGGGGCCGACACCGGATAGCTGCAACCCCCCCAAGGAAAGAGTAGAGACGACCCCGAGGAAGTCCCCAAGCCACCGCAATGCCGACGCCCCCACGAGCTGCGGGGACGAGCCCGTGGGTTCCGCCGGCAGCTAGCCCCGCGGAAGTGGTCCCAGCCATGGGCCCTGGGGAGCGCCGAAGAGGGTGCGCGGCACAGCCCACCCCCCCCCCCCCCCCCAGACATCTTCCCCCCACACCCCCATACCATGGCCTACATGAATGTGCGTTGTGAAAATCTTTGGAGTGAAAGTGTCTAAGATGCATGATAAAATTGGGGAGAGGGACGTCACCAAAAGGTGGCAACCTCCAGTAACGCCCTCTCCCCCAGGACCTACATGTGTGGAGGCGTGATGGAGCAGGCAGAGGGATGAGTCCGGGGATGGGGAGCAAATGACTGGGAAGCTATCCCAGGGAGCCAGCTCCCCTACTGACTCCAATAGGCACCCCCGCTCCCCGGAAGCCCCACCCAGAGAAGGGGGCCTCGCCAGTGGCACCACCGTAGCCTGGGGGCCAGGGAGAGGCCGCAGGGCCCGCCAGCCAACCACCCACCAGGACCAACACCTCAACCCCCCCCCCCCCCCCCCCCCCCAGCCCACCCACCAAGCCTACTGGCTTTACCCCCCCCCCCCCCCCAAAAAAGAAAGTAAATAAATAAATAAGAGGGGGGGACCCTGGCCAGCCAGCCCGCACGAGCCATCCCAAACCCCACCCCCCAAGCGAAACCCGCACCAGGAGACGACACAGACCAGGACCGGGACAGGGGGCCGGACACAAGCCCACCAGAACGTCCACCCCCCCCCCCCCCACACACACACCCGTAGATTTAATCCCTCCCCAACACTAACGTTCAAACAACTCACCACACATTCGACAGTAGACATCCAGGCGGGGTAACTCCCTACTCCCCCTCCTTCCCCCTCCCCCCACTAGCAGAGTGCTTATCCAATGAAGGAGATAAGGGGCGCGCGCCGACCCACACCAAAAGCGGCACACCCCCGGAACCGGAACCCCCGGGGCCCCGCCGGGGGCCCCCGCCCGAGGGCGGCGCGCCCCAGGGACCCCAGACCCACCCCGGCCCCACCCAGCGGCAGCACAGCTACCAGGTCAGTAACCCACGTCCGTCACCACGCAGCTCCCCAAGAGCGCCGTAAGCGGCTGCTGTAGGCCACCCGTAGGCCTCCCAAGCCCCTCCCAGATGGGGGCAACAGACCCCAGAGTCAGATCCACCAGGCGCCCCACTCCAAGTGCCCCCAGAGCCCCAGGAACCCCTCCATCCAGCCACTGCGCCCTGCAGGAAGCAACCCACCGCCCCCTATTCCACTAAGTGATGGTGTTGATCAGAGGAGCCCAAAGAGACCAATCAGATGTGGATGCAGATGCTGTCTCTAGATTAATATGATCCAACAAAAGATCTCTATACTGATTGATACTGAGATTTTCTTTACTTTTCCAATTCATGAGGATAGTTTTCTTTGCGATACATAAAGCAGTGAAAACCATGTAAACTATTTCTTTTTTCAGAGGACTTTCCTCAAAATTACCGAGTAAGCAAACTGATGGGGAAGGTGTAATTTTACAGCTCAAGCACTTTGATAAGTCCTTACATATCTGTGTCCAGAACCTCTGGACTGGTGTGCATAACCATAACGCATGAATATAATTATCAGGATGATTTCCTATGCAGTGTGGGCAGATATTAGATTGTGCCAGACCCATCTTGAATAATCTTTGTCCTGTGTAGTGTACTCTGTGAAGGATTTTGTATTTTATTAGTTGTAAGTTGGTGTTTCTAGTCAATTTGAAAGTTCTTAGACATGTCTGAGCCCAGAAATTTTGTTCAAAGGTGCCTGATAGATCCTCTTCCCATTTCATAATAGGAAGAGATATCGAATCATCTATTTTAGTCAGTGTCCTGTATGATTTAGACAGTAGTTTGGGGGGGGGGGTTAAATCTAGGAACTCTAATATATTAGTTGGGATTTGTAAACCACCATTAATATGCTTATATTTATTTTTAATTATAGATTTAAGTTGTTCATATTCCAAGAATTTATTTTTACTAATGCCATATTGCATATTTAGTTTAGCAAAATTGATGAACTCGGTTCCGTCAAGTAGATGTTCCAGATATTTAATACCTTTATTCTTCCAGTATGTAAAGTTTATCATTTTATTATTTTGTAGGATATCAGGGTTATTCCAGATAGGTGTACGACTGCATGGGATAAGGGATGACTTTGTCATTTTAAGGAACTCCCACCATGCTGTCAGAGTAAAACTAATGTTGATATTTTTGAAGCATGTATGCCGTTTTATATTTGAGCTAATAAACGGCAAATCTGAAATCATGATATTATTGCACATTTCCTGTTCTATATCTAACCAAGGCTCATCTAGATGATTATTTTTTATCCATTTAGAGATGTATTGTAGCCTATTTGCTAAGTAATAGTTATGGAAGTTAGGCAGATCTAATCCTCCCCTGTCTTTAGTCTTCTGTATTGTCTTTAAGCTAATACGTGGGGGTTTACCTTTCCAAAGAAATTTAGAAATGGCAGAGTCTAGAGATTTAAACCAGTCAGATGATGGTTTATTGGGGACCATTGAAAATAAATAATTAATTCTAGGTAGGACCATCATTTTTATTGAAGCTACCCTACCCATAAGTGTGATTGGAAGCGATTTCCATCTTTCAAGGTCCTCTTCTATCCTGTTTAAAAGTGTGGCGTGGTTAAGTTTAAGTAAATCCGTTAATTTAGATGACACAGTAATACCTAAATATTTAATATTTCCTGATTGCATTTGTAAATCTAGGGAGTTTTCGAGAGAGCAATTAATTGACAGTACCGTAGATTTAGACCAGTTTAACGAGTAACCTGATACTTTAGAGAAAGATTCTAGTATTCTAATTACTTGTGAAAGAGAAGTATTTGAATGCTGGAGATAAAGTAATACATCATCCGCGTACAGACTAATCTTATGCTCTATTTTCATGCGTTTTATACCTTTTACAGCTTTTGTTTGTCTGATTGTTGCTGCTAGAGGTTCTATAAAGATGGCAAAAAGTGATGGAGAAAGAGGGCATCCTTGCCTGGTGCCCCTCTGTAGACAAAAACTGGAAGATATTTGATTATTTGTCCTGACACAGGCTGTTGGAGAATTGTATAAAACTTTTAACCAATTTATGAATAATTCGCCAAAACCGAATTTATGAAGAGTAGCGAATAAAAATTTCCAGTTTACTCTATCAAATGCTTTTTCTGCGTCTAAAGACATTATATTGGTTTTAATGTTTTTACTGTAGGAATAATCAATTAAATTAAGTAATCGGCGTGTATTTGTGGATGACTGCCTTCCTCTGATGAAACCAGTTTGATCTGGATGTATTATGAGAGGAGTTACTTTGTCTAATCTATTTGCAAAAGCTTTACAGATTATCTTAATATCCACATTAATTAAGGATATGGGACGATAACTGGTGGGCAACATAGGATCTTTGTCTGGCTTGAGCAGAAGGCTGATGGTGGCAGAATTCATATTAGCTGGAAATCTACCTTTTTCCTGTATTTCCTGCAACATTCTGTGGAACGTTGGGGCTAGAATATTCCAGAACTCTTTATAAAACTCAGTAGGGAATCCATCTGGACCTGGAGCCTTTTTATTAGGCATGCTTTTAAGAGCTTCCTGGGTTTCAGCTGTTGTCAGCGGGGAATCCAGTGTCATTCTTTGGTTATCTGATAATTTAGGAAGTGTAATTTTATCCAGAAATTGCTTAATATCCTTCTCTGATGGATTTATCTGTGGTGTGTATAAAGATTTGTAGAAATCGCGGAAGGTATTATTTATACACTCCGGTTCACTTACTGTATTACCAGTTGAATCTGTAACTGCAAATATAGTAGTTTTCTCCTTATTTATTTTAAGCTGATTAGCTAGAAAGCTTCCTGACTTATTGCCATGTTCAAAATTTTCTATCCAAAGTCTTTGTATTAGAAATCTATTTTGCTTTTCAATATAGTGGTTTAGTTCTAATTTTACTTCACGGATTTTACCTAACTTTCCTTCTTCTTGAGATAATTCTAGTAACTGAAGTTTTTCCTCTAATTGCTGAATCTTTTTGTTTTCTTTTTTCTTTTTATGAGATGAGAAAGAAATTATTTTACCTCTCATCACTGCTTTTCCAGCTTCCCACAATATCGATGCCGATGTACCTGGTTGATCATTGTATTCCAAATATGAAGCCCACTGTTCTTTGATGAATTTTATAAATTATTCATCTTTAAGCAGTGATGTATTAAATCTCCAGCTTTTGTTTTGTGGGGTTATTTTTTTATTAATTAAGGTGAGAGTAACAGGAGCGTGATCACTGATAGCAATAGGATGAATTACCGTCTCTGAAACAACCGACAGCAGTGAGCTGCTTATTAGAAAGTGGTCCAGACGAGAATACGAATGGTGAACATTTGAGAAAAAAGTGTATTCTTTACTATTAGGATGAAGAGAACGCCATGCATCGCAAAGACCAAAATCACTCATGTATTGCTTGACTACACTTACTGACTGCCAACTACGCTGAGACCCAATAATTGGCTCGCTGAGGAGCTGCCAATAATTAAGGTCGGCTCCTCAGCGAGACTGTCGCTGAGAGGGGAACATTTATTAGAAACGCAGACGGGTTGGTGGTGATCTGGGGGCTGCTTCCTACGAACCGTCACCCAGCCGGCCTGCTTAACCGGCTGTTCAGGTGCTGCAGCTATTGATTCGCTACGTGAAGTTACTCTTTGTGGCTCCGCGCTAGCAAAGGAGCGGCTATCAGCCGGTTTTTCAACAGCACGGAGTCGGGTCTCCAATTCTGACACCCTCGCCTCCAAAGCTATAAAAATACTACATTTATTACAAGTACCGTTATCACTAAAGGAGGCAGAGGAATAACTGAACATCTGACACAGAGAGCAGGAGATAGGGGGAGACTTAGACAGAGACGGAGAAGCGGAGGAGAGAGTAAGGGGGAAAGCCATTGCGGAGCTAAAGCTAGGCTAGGCTAAAGCTAGCGCCCTTTTACCACGCCACAAAGTAAACCGTGTGAAACACGAGGAGTTCCCAAGCGCAATGTGCAGCAACAGAGAATGTTTTACAAGTGCTTATGTGTTAGAAACAGAGGTTACAGCAAAGAGATTAAAGATAATTCCCTACCATTATTGACCATTCCTTTAGAGATATATAATTAGGCGACTGCCATGCAAATGCATGGGCAGAGCCTATTACTATTACTATTACTATTCTTCCGTCACCGTTAATACAGCCCGAACCGTAGGGTCTACCCCCACAAACTATATATCAAAACATGCGTCTCGATGCTGTGAAGTGTGCTATTTGTACTTCACGCCATTTCCAGTTACCATGCGACGAAATTAGCCAAAAACCACCCCCAAAACCACCCCTACAACAGAGCTAAATTCCACATAATGCGTGACCATATATGGCACTGGTCTTTGGTAGAGTGGTTTAGTGCGGGGACTGCCAGTCAAGAGGTCGCAGGATTACAACCTGGTGTGGCAACTCTAGACAATTACTTTTTTACCCCCATAGTATATATATAAAAACGTGCGTCTTCATCCAGTCAACTGCTGTTTTTGTATCAGCCGCCATTTTCAGTTACCATGGCGACTTCATCAACAAAAAACATGCAAAATTGCATTTTCTCCCTTTTTGAGGCACTTTCCAGTACAGCATTGGGACCAAATTAACAGAGTACCATCACCCGGTGATACTGAACACAACCATGTTAGCGGCTAACGGTTAGCATGTTGCTAACTGGAAGTAGCTCTAGGAAGGTCCTACCAACTTCTGCTTGACAGAGTATGTATTTCCTTTACAGAGAATGCTACACAACAAATTTGGGCCATATCGGATAAAGCATGTCTCCACAGACACCAAAATCACATAATCCACAATTCCACGCTCACTGTGGGGGCTGTTATGAACGTAGGAATATGATATTCGCAAGGGTAACTCTTACGGGTAGCACGATTCGCACCAGGAGGCAGGCGCCTTCTTAAATTTCTTCAGAAATTTTCTAGTTTAGAGATAGGATTTGTATCACATTGTTTTTCACAATTTGGTGTAAATTTTCTTAGTTAGTAGATGATCACCTGCAACTGTCTGCTGGATGTAGCATGTAAAGCTAATTAGGTCCAGACTGTCAATGGGTAAGTAAATTATTCTGTTTGCAAAGATTTGGTACGTACAGAACTGACTCCAGAGTTATAAAATCCCTGTCAAACCCCATAACACTATGTCATGCATACCTCGTATAATAATAGCTATGTTTCCAACCAATTGTGATGTGTATTTTGAGTGAAATTTTAAAATGTCGCAAAAAACAAAGTGTGAATTAGGTGTGTTTCCATCCACTGGTTTGGTGTGAATTAACCAGGCTACCAACAATGTAATTTCGTTAGAAGCTGACAGTACCCATGGCTTCAATAAATAGGAAATAGAGGTTGCAAACTAGCTTGGACCACACATCTGAGGAAAATGGAGAGAGGTCTTCAGGACTGTGTTGCTATCGGGCAAGTCAGCGATGTTACCTGCTGTCTGGAGATGTAGAAAAAGATATGCAATTCTATGCACGTTATAGGAATATCCAGGAAATCGGTGACGGCAAAAAGAACTGGTTGTTTATAATAAATGGTTGTTACGTCAGAACTTATTCGGCAAATGTGCTTTTATTTCCTGTTTAGCATTACCTCTTTTTGGAAAAGCCAAAAAGCCACCAAAAGTGAGTGTGAAAACATTTTTGTAAAATTGATGTTATTTCAAATTTTGCCATTTCCATCAACCTTTTGTAATGTCATAATTCCGAAATCGCATAAAGAGGCATTGATGCAAACATGGCTTATGTCTCCTTTACTTCATCTAACATCAAATTTACTCCTGTAAAACTGTATTTTACAGTTTTTGTGCCTTACATTTAAATGTACCTAACAAAGATATGCAGTTCTAAGTTAATATTGTTATTTACATGTTGATACTTCTTGTCTCACCATGTCTCCAAACTGGTTCATCCCCAGGGTGTAGGAGTGTTTACCCATGGAGTGCTCCAGGTTGTGGAGCTCAATCTTCTTCAGGTTCTTCTCCCAAACCATTCGCTTCCAGCCCTCCTCTTTCTGCATCACAGCAGAAAAGCAGCTTTAAACAGTGGTTTGCTATCTACATTAGCATCTATGTTATGTTTCCAGGTAAACCATACGTTCAGGACCTGCATGAAGGGGCCTGTTCAGAAAATTTTCCATGCTGCCCACATTGGTCCGATAAAAAGATAATAGATAATTAGACAAGTCAGGAGCTGATTTGGTTCACTTCCTTAATCTAATCACATACATGATGCGTGTAATTTCTATTCATAGTTATATTTTATCTTTGCAGAATTTTATGTCTGAATTACATCAGTATATTTTCCATTTTTATTCTCTTTACACATTTCTCTTCAAACAACCAGCTTTCTGAGAAATTGTATTAACTGAGTGCTTGAAAAGTTAAAAATGCCTGAATTATTAAACTATAATCCAAACCTTCTTATTCTATCAGTCATCTCTGAGTGAATGGCTAACTTCTGTCTGGCTTGTTATGGTAAAAAAAAAAAAAGCCGGTCTGGTTCGAACTTGCTTCAACAAATCAATAAAAAAAAAATACAGTGAATGACCTCATCGTAGATTTTATTGTAGCGGTTCTTCCACAGCTCCCAGTGCTGATCCAGCATCGGGTCCCGATCTGTGGCTGACAAGACTGCAGCCACACACAGCGTCAGAACAAGCAGAGGCAGCATGGTAGCAACTTCCTGCAGGAAAAATAATATAAAGTCATCATAAACCAGTTTCTCCACTTTAACAATTGTTGTGGTTAATGCACTGATTCTTGCAGAATTACAGAACATATGCACAAAGCTGTTTTCAGGCAGCGCAGCCATATCTTGGCATATGTTTGGCCAACATGCAAGAAAACCCAAATGGATCCTGTCTCACCAGTCACCAGATACTGGATTTATTTTTGTTTCTGTTTAAAGAAAAAAATACAACAGCAGAAAAGAATCCCTCAGAACCTTCTTGGGTTTTCATTTATATTCAATTATTTAATCCTATTCTACATTTCTGATAAAATCCAATAATTGTACTGTGTAACGTATTTTGCTATTCAAATATCCCATTACATTACTACTTTTAAAACATTTTATATGGATTTAGAATTAAAAAGTTCACATCTGAATCTAAATACCTTTTTGCTCTTTTCGGAAATGTAACCTTAGTTAGGGGGCCATTAACAAACTGGAATGTTTTGGCAATTGGTTCAAACTGTTCAAATGAAAAAGAAACTTACTTTGCTGCTGAAAGCCATCACGCGGAGAAGAGGCTGCTGTCCTGTCAACGTACACAAAGTCTCTGGACTGGTTGAGCGATATATTTTGTCTGCTCTTTTACAGGTGACTGCAGGTGCTGACGTCACAGAGGAACATAACTCTGGTCCTCTGAAGAGCCGTTGAAAGACAGGATGTGTTTAATGGAGAGGCTGCCAAGGTATAAAGCCCTTTAGGCACAAAATGTTTCCTTATAACACAGCTTGTTCAGATAAACATTGACCACCAAGCATGACACTAAACGACTATGACAACGTCTTTGCTTGAGCTTATTTATTAAATGAAAAGGACTTGGGAAGAGGTGCTCATTTTAAACTGTCTCTAAAGGTAGGCTTCTTCAAAACTGGTCTCTACATGCTGTCAGATGATCTGTTGTCACTTAATGTCAATTTGAAATTTAAATAAAAATGGCAAAATATGACACGAGTCAAGTCACAAGTTCTGAGAAACCCAAATCCCTTTTATTTATAAATCACAATTAAAGAACAATGTGTTTAATTAAAGTGATGTACTGCACTAAGCAGATAATACCCGGATAAATAACAATAAGAAAATATAACAGAAGTAGATTTAAAAAAGTAGATTTAAATGTACTGCAAAGACTTGCCAGTTGTGCCAAGCTTAATGTCTGCCATTTGACATATTTTAACAAAAGATCAAGCATATAAATACACAGATCCCAGAATGCACCCAGGAAGCTGGCACGGCCACGCCCCTCATCTCCTCCCTGCCTGGTACTGTTCAACAGAACCTCCCACTGGAACCTGTTGTGATGTCGAATTAGCGCTGCGCTCACACTGACTGCGGTGCGGGTTACGATTCTGATCCTGTGTGGGCTTACAGCCAACCCCCACTTACACTGCTCCTAGAGAAACAGTGGCCAGCTGCAGCTTCGGCTGCGCAAAGAGCGCTCGTGAGAAAAGAAGTTCACTTGGACCTTTTTGTTGCTGTCCACTCATACATGATTAAAAACAACTATGGTTTTATTTTTCTGGGGCACAACTCGTATTTCTTGCATATAAATATCCTATTTCTTCCTCCAACAACCCCTCTGTTTTCTTGTGTTTCTGTTTTGCCGTTTTATTTACACTAGTTAGGTTAACTCTCCACTGTCGCTTCATGCATGCTCAGTATGAGGGATTGCTGCAAAGCCATCAACAATGCAGACGACTGTCCACTGTGGCTCTACGCTCTTTCAGGAGGAGTGAATGCTGCTTGGAGAGACTTGATGCAACCTGCTGGGTTTCCTTAGAGAGGAAACTTTCTGACCAACCTGGAGGATCTGATGGAGTCTGACTTTGGAAAGAGCCTTGATATGACACTCTGGTTTCAGTGCCATGGGGACCAAACAATTTAAATGATCTTCTACTCTTCTTCATAGAAGAGTGGTCAATTATCAAACATGATTTAAGCCAGAAACTTGATGATGCATAAGGACATTTAGTCCAGTTTTAGTGAGATGTGTTTTCTGGCCCCGTCTGGATTGTTTTAAAAATTGGCTCCACAGATGTTGCATGATTGCATTTGTAAATCTGAGCATTACTCACTGAGAAGCATGCACATCACAATTGTTTTAAAATTTTAGTTGAAGTAAATGTTGCATCAAAGTATTGAGCAAAGAAAATGTTAATAAGCAGCATACCTGTATTTAAAATGAATAAAAGTCTCTGAAGACTTAAACGTATTTCGTAAAATCCAGCTAACACCTGATGCTTGCTTTTTCTTAAAATAAAACAACTAGTTTTCTGATCATAAATACATAGATGGCTCACAAGAAGATATTAACATAATATCTAATTGTGTTACAATGTCTATAGAGAAAATAATAAAATAAGGTTGCATTAAAGCCACATTTTGTTGGTCATAAAACATTGGGGAAGCTCCTGTTAATGCAGAACTTAGGATAAAGGTGCTTTCCATTTCCCCACCCAAGCAGTTGCAGTAAAAGCTCATTCAGACCAGAGGATAACTGGCAACGGTTGCAATGGCGCAGTTGTTGTCTTTGTCTTTAGCCATGTAGATGTAGCCGTTGTCACCCCAGCTTGTGCCCCAGCTATAAAGAGACAAAAAGCAAATCTAAAATACAAATTCATGCATCTTAAAGGGGACATAACATGCTTTTTCATGCCTTCCTTTTCACAGCTAAATCAGTCAATACGGATTTGGGTTTTGTTATGGCTGTGTTTAGGGATAGGTTTAGGTTCTTTATTAGTTTTGGTTTATGGAATAGTTTGGGTTTTATTGCGGTTTGATTTTGTACTTTGTTTTATGTTATCAGTTCTTCTGGCCTGCTCCAATCACTTCTGTCACCAGCCTTTATTCAGTTCACCTGCCAGCATTCTTTCACCTTTTAGTCACCATCCAATCAGCTTCAGTTTACTTCCAGTCACTTCCCTCCTCCTGATCAGCTCCACCCATTCCGGTAATTAGTTTCACTCCATTCACCTGCTCACTCCTCTACTCATACCTGCCTCTGTCTCCTGCAATCTGCCAGATCAATTCGAGCCTTTTGGTGAGTCTTATCCAGCGTTTTTTTCTGAATGCCTGTTGATGCCGACCCGATTGCCTCTAGTTATCTGAGCCAGCCTGATCCCTGTACAGTTTTCTCCTGCCCTGTTCTGACTGCCTGCCTGTTTTACCTGACCTAGCCTGTCTTTGGATTTTGGAGTTAGCCTGTCCCCTGTTTGATTATTTAGTTTGCCATTTGTCAGTTCTGGACTTTTTTTGGACACAGACCTCCCGTTTTTGGCTTTATGCCCTTTTTTGTTCCCGCCTGTTTGTTTTCAGTTTAATAAATTATCTTTTGCCTAACCTCTGCTTGTCTGGCTGAATACTGGGTCCATCTGTCCCCGTTCATGACAATATAAAGTGGAACTGCAATGCTTTGGCCTGAATTCCTCATTATTGTTGCCCCACAGCCCTTCTTTTACTTCTGTTCTGAGGTGCGCCTTAGGCCCCGTCCAGACGAAGCTGGGTTTGGGCGTATACCACAAGCTTCTTTGTCAGTTAGGGGATCACGTCCCAACAAAGCGGCAGCGAAACTGACTACATCTGAAACCAGCTCCCAAAGTGGAGGCCATCTCCTGCGGTGCCTCCGTCGCGACACCCCATACTCATAACTGGCTACACACAGGTGCGTTTTGCATGCGAGTCTACGTAGACCGTGCCTCTCCTTTAACACACATGTGCTGCCTTGACAGCAACAACAACAATGGTGATCTCCATAGTTGCATGTGCAATGTGATTATCTTTACTTCCCTTGCTTCGGTTAACGCAGTACTGTGCCACCCACTGCCGTGGCAAATGTACTCGAACTCGATGTAATTGAACTGAATTTTCGATTGCAATGCAAATTGTAATTGACAAATAAAATTTGATTGATTGATTGAAATGTATTACGCCTAATATGGCTTATTCAGCTTCAGGCAGTTTCATCATTACACTCAAACTTTTCTTTACGGATAACTTAATTCAGCTTTGTTCAGCTTTGTGTGGATGTAGCCTAACTCATTTTAGTGCTGTCTCTTTAAATGCAAAGGAGGCACATTACACCCCACCACCCTCCAAGTCATAGAGCATTCCACATCACCCTGTCCAGCCATTCTGTAGTGTGATGGGGGATGGAGTAAACAATTGTGTGGGTAAATAGACCGAAGAACTGAACATTTTGAGTTATCCACTTCTAGCTTTGGGATCCCTCAGCTTAGACTACAAAATCGTGGTAAAAAAAAATAAAAAAATCACGAAACTGGTAAGCCGACACAGTTTAGAAGTTCTGCAGCAAATACTGTTACATAATTTAAAAAAGAAAAACATAACAGAGAACAGAAAAAAACTGAACTGCTTGAAAAATATAACCCCAGCAGAATATAAAGATATCTATGCAGGACCTGGAGAGACTAAATTAAAATGTTCTGCACTCGCAGAACCTCCAAGTACACAACAAAATGTATTTAAGGGCTAAAAAGGTGGACTTTGCATGACATGTCCCCTATAAACTGAGCTTGAATATTACTTGAATATTACTTATATTACTGGAGTTTAAACACATTGCTAAGGAAAAAAATGATTGAATATAATCACAAAAGTAACAGCAGACTAAATCACAGTAGGGAAGTAGACAGAAATTTAACACATTTAAAGCCATTAAAAAGCATGATACTCCCCCCTTGAATAAAAAAGCAAAGCCAACAAAAATGACAAAAGTTAAACAAATCGTATGTAAACATATGTATGTAAGTTGTAATGTCTCAACAAGCCAGCAGCATGAGTAACATTTAAGATCTTACAGACCTGTTCTTGACAATCCAGTAGTTATCAACAGAAGAAAGGGATTTTTGGAAACCATAACCAACAACCAGCACGGCGTGGTTAGGCTTTAGGCTGCTGCAAGACCATTCATAGTAGATACCTAAAGCACAAATAACCATGTAAAATTTATAACAAAAAGACTTTTAACACAGCTCGTTCAAAGTTGTAATTGTGCAGCTGTTGAGCACGACTTCAAATTGTAAATTAGTACATGGTAGTTTCATCAAAGCTCCTTTTATCATCCATCCAACCATTCATTATCTATACCGGTTTATCTGTGCAGTGTTGTGTATGGCTGGTGCCTATATCCAGCAGTCATTGGGCGAGAGGAGGAGTACACCCTGGGCAAGTCACTAATTAATTTCAGGGCAGCACAGAGAGACACAGGACATATAACCATGCACACACACACACACACACGCACACACACACACACACACACACACACACACACACACACACACACGCACACACACACACGCACACACACACACACACACACACACACACACGCACGCACACACACACACACACACACACACACACACACACACACACACACACACACACACACGCGCACACACACGCGCACACACACACACACACACACACACACACCTAAGGGCAAATTTGAGAGACCAATTAACCTAAGAGTCTTGTTTTTGGGCTGTGGGAGGAAGCCAGACTACCTGCAGCAAACCAACACATGCACAGGGAGAACATGTAGAAAGACCACAGACTGGGATTTGAACCTTGGACCTTCTTTCTGTAATGCAACAGTACTACCAATGTGGAGCTCTTCCAAACCTCCCTCACACCCTCCCCTTGTACTCCTGAGCAGGTTGGGTGGCTCTCCATTTCTCAAGTTCAGGTCCTCTACCAGAGGCCTGGGAGCTTGAGGGTTCTTCTTAGGATCTTAGCTGTTCCTCAGATCTTCTGGACTGAGATGTCTGATGTTTCTCCAGGTATCTGTTGGAGCCACTTCTCCAGAGTGGGGGTTACTGCCCGAGTGCTCTGATGACCACGGTCACTACTGCTGACTTCACCTTCCAGGCTCTTTCTAGTTCTTCCCTGAGCGCCTGGTGTTTCTCCAGTTCTTCATGCTCTTTTTTCCTGATGTTTCCATCACTCAGGATGGCCACATCGATCACAACGGCTGTCCTCTGCTGCTTATCAATGATCACAATGTCCGCTTGGTTGGCCATTACCATTTTGTCTGTTTGTTTCTGGAAGTCCCACAGGATCTTAGCTCTGTCATTCTCCACCACCTTGGGAGGTGACTCCCATGTTGACCTGGAGGTCTCCAGTTGGTATTCTGAACAGATGTTTCTGTACACTATACCAGCCACTTGGTTACAGTGTTCTATGTATTCCTTCCCTGCTAGAATCTTACACCCTGAGGTGAGATGCTGGATGGTTTCTGGGGCCTCTTTGCAGAGCCTGCACCTGGGATCTTACCTGGTCTGGTAGATCTGGGCCTCTATTGCTCTGATGCTCAAGGCCTGCTCCTGTGCTGCTGTTATCAGAGCTTCAGTGCTGTCCTTCAGTCCAGTCATCTCTACCATTGGTAGGATTTGGTCATATCAGCCACTTTAGCTATCTGTTGGTGGAACATCCCATGCAGGGGTTTTTCCTCTCACAATGGTTCCTTCAGGTCTTTCTCTTCCAGCTTCCATTGTTTGAGACATTCACTGAGCTCTTCATCCCCTGGGGCCATCTTCCTGATATATTCTTGGAACTTGGATGTTTCGTTTTCAATGGTGGATCTGATGCTCACTAGGTCTCTGCCTCCTTTTTTTGCACGTAGTGAATTTGATTTCGGGTGGAACCCACCATGCACGGTAAGTAGCTTTCGTGTCTTAACATCAACAGTCTGGATTTCCTCCTTTGGCCAACTTAGCAGGCTATCTGATCACTGGCAAGGCATAGCTGTTGATTGCCCAGACCTTGTTCTTGCCATTGAGCTGGCTTCTCAGAACTTACCTTACTTGTTGCAGGTATTTGGCTGTTGCTGCTTTCCTAGTGGCCTCTTCGTGGTTGCCATTTGCTTGTGGTATTCCAAGGTACTTATAGCTCTCTTCAACATCTGCTATTATCCCTTCTGGGAGTGCAATCCCCTCTGAGTGGATTTGCTTCCCTCTCTTTGTCACCATCCGGCCACATTTCTCCAGCCCGAATGACATTCCCTGGATATCGCTGCTGCAGCAAATCAATGTCTCGCTCACCCTACCCACCCACCCACCTACCTACCTACCTACCTACCTACCTGCCCGCCCGCCCGCCCGCCCGCCCGCCTGCCTGCCTGTATAATACACCTCAAAAATAAACAGAACACTTGAACAACACAATGTAACTCCCAGTCAATCACACTTCTGTGAGATCAAACTGTCCACTTAAGAAGACTGATTGACCATCAGTTTCCCTGCTGTTGTGCAAATGGAAAAGACAACAGGTGGAAACTAGAGGCAATTAGCAAAATACCCCCAATAAAGGAGAGGTTCTGCAGGTGGCCACCACAGACTACTTCTCAGTTCCTCTACTTTCTGGCTGATGTTTTGGTCACTTCTGAATACTGGCGGTGCTTTCACTCTAGTGGTAGCATGAGACGGAGTCTACAAGCCACAAAAGTGGCTCAGGTAGTGCAGCTCATCCAGGATGGAGCATCAATGTGAGCTGTGGCAAGAAGTTTCACTGTGTCTGTCAGTGTAGTATCCAGAGCATGGAGGCTCTGCCAGGAGACAGGCCAGTACATCAAGAGACGTGGAGCAGGCCATAGGAGGGCAACAACCCTGCAGCAGGACCTCTACCTCCGCCTTTGTGCAAGGAGGAACAGGAGGAGCACTACCAGAGCCCTGCAAAATGACCTCCAGCAGGTCACAAATATGCCTGTGCCTGCTCAAACGATCGGAAACAGACTCCATGAGGGTAGTATGAGGGCCCGAAGTTCACAGATTGGGGTCATGCTTACAACCCAACACCATGCAGGACGTTTGGCATTTGCCAGAGAACATTGGCAAATTCCCCACTGGTGCCCTGTGCTCTTCATAGATGAAAGCAGGTTCACACTGAACACATGTGACAGATGTGACAGTGTCTGGAGAGGCCTTGGAGAACGTTCTGCTGCTGCAACATCCTCCAGCATGACCGGTTTGGCAGTGGGTCAGTAATGGTGTCAGGGCATTTCTTTGGGGGGCCGCACAGCCCTCCATGTGCTCGCCAGAGGTAGTCTGACTACCATTAGGTACTGAGATGAGATCCTCAGACCCATTGTGAGACCATATGCTGGTGCTGGTGCGGTTGGCCCTGGGTTCCTCCTAATGAAAGACATAGTAGACCTCATGTGGCTGGAGTGGGTCAGCAGTTCATGCAAGACCAAGGCATTGATGCTATGGACCGGCCCGCTCATTCCCCAGACCTGAATCCAATGGGGTACCGCGAGCGAGCTATTTTTAGAAACGTAGCGTCACGATGACGTCACATCACGTGGTATGCAGTAGGACAAACTCCCAAACCCGCCGCTGTTTTGCTGTGGAAGAGACGTGCGTTAGCCTAGGTTTTACTCGGTAAACGACTGCTTTTTCCAAAATCTAAGACCATGGTTTATAAACATTGTTGCTATTGAACGTGCAACAGCGACTCGAGGTACGCTGATCGGCCGCATATGAAGGATGTTTTCTTCATTACTTTCCCGAAATTCAAGAGTGCCAAGGAGAAATGTGTGCGCTTGGTCCATCGGTGCGGTCGGCCTACATATGTAGCAAGCATTTTGTCGGAGGAAAGGGCACAACCGAAGAACATCCTGACCCAATTCCAGCGACATCAAGTAGTGAACATAGTGGCCGACATGTTAATAATGAAGCGCCTACTACCATGATAGCATATAGGCTATCATGGTAGCAGGCGCTAACATGATACCCTGCTACCAGGATAGCCTACTCAAAAACATTTCAAATGAGACAAACATTAAACATATACCGATCCCTGGACGGTGATTACAAACAAAAAAAAACGGCCGACGACGGCATGAACGCCGCGCAGGAAAAAAAAAACAAAGCTTACCGTTCGATCGACTCGGCCCGTTTTCCGGTCTTTTTAAGCCCTCGACACTCAAGCCATCGTATGAGCTGAAGGTTGGTGTGTTCTTCGACAGTGCGACCAGTAAACCGTGCGCCTGGGACATCGTTTTGGGAAAGTTTAATGGCTGCAAAGTCGGTCATATCGCTGGTTCTGTTGCTGGTTGCTACGTGCGTTCTCTATCGGTTTGTCCTACCTAAGCGGCAAAAGGGGCGTTGCTCTTGAGGCGGTGACGTCACGTGCGCGGTACCCCATTGAACACATCTGGGAAATCATGTCTCGCTCCATCCACCAACGCCACGTTGCACCACAGACTGTCCAGTCCTTCTTTTTCAAGGGAGCTACATTGTCTAATGCATAACGCAACGAGGAAGTGACACCATCAACAAAAGCCTCAATTTGTGAATGGGAAGAAACCCACATTGCTGCCCTCCTGGATATGTCTGTGATGTTGAGGAAATTAAAAGGGGGACAGACTCTTTAAAGTTTGATGATGCTCTGGAAAAGGCTTCATTCTGCAAACCTTAGAACGTTATGAGTATAAGTTTTCCTCAGCCATGATGAGTACGAGAAGAACAAGTTTTTAAGTACAATACCGCAGACTTTTGATCGCAGATAAGTTATATTAATTGGTTATAGGATATATGCCCTGAGCAGGTCTCCTCTCTCTGCCACACAGAGACAAAACAGACAGGGTGGTTTGATCAGCCGGTGCAATGAGACAAAACTTTTGGTGAGTAAAATGAGACGCCTTGCTAAATCCAGGGATCTGGATTAAATGCAGCGCACCTGTCTGTGTCTAGAAAGCTGAAGTGTCTTTTATCATTTCCCCATGGTTCATGGTTTGAAAATAGTAAAGTAGTTCACAGTCCACCAACTTCTGTTTGAGAGTCAGTCTGAGAGAAATATGAAAGGGCTATGTTTCAATATATATTACAGAACTGTGGCAAAAATAGTTTACAATTAACTTAAAACGGCGAAAACATTCAGCCAAGACTTCTTATTTTTTATTATTTTATTATCTTTTCAGCTGCAATGAATAGATTCAGTCTGTGGGAAATGTTTCACGCTGCAGTTTCCCAGGAGAGACCAGACTGTCAGCGGGTCTCTGCCATCCTGACAAATATGAATTTAAATTGGCTCATAATCCTGATGAACCGAATGCACAGATGAAGTGTGGAGGTGGATTTTCTCACCTTAAAACATCTTAAAACAAATACTTCTAATTAATTGAGGGTATAAAATCAATAGGTTTGCAAACTAGTCAACTCCTTACTGTTCCTTACTCCCTCTTGTGGCAGACCTGCCCATTGAACAAAGCCCTGGGGTTTTCAAAAAGTCCTACCCCTCAAGTTGGGTCTTTCTCCCGTAAACGTAAAGCCTGAGGAAAGTGAAATCCCACAAGTGGAAACGCTAGGTGGGCTTTTAAGGTCTAATGGAAAATTAGACCTTATTGATAGGTGAAAGCATGTTATTTGGATGCCAAGATGGCAGCCCCTGTGAAAAGCACTGAAAGGATAAAAAGAAAATGTTTACTCTATATAGAAGCGCGTTAGAACAAAATTACTAGTGATAATACTTAAAGTCTGCCATTATATAACAAATGTAAAGAGAAAATTTCCTGGGTTTTGTTTGATCTTTATGTTTGTTTGATGATTTCAGTGCAACAAAAAAGCAAGAACAGAACATTCACGAGAGGGCAAACCTTTTTTCCACAACAATGTAAGTTCATTTTAAAACTAACCTGACTGGTAAAATTGAAAAGAAGAATGATTGGCATCAATGCCTGCAGATATTGGCCCTGCCAAGGCCACGGCATACATCAGAGATTCTTCGCTGCCCTCGGAAACCCCAGAAATCCCTATGACGTTGGCAGAGTTGTATTTTGGGTTGTACTGGCAGATATCATCCTTAATATCATGAAAAAAGAGGTTATGGTTTAGAAAGTGCCTTATACAGTCAGAATATGTATACAAATGATCAGGTAAACAATTTAACTTCTTTTGCATCTAGAGTTGTGTGAACAAACCGTTTAAAAATGTAACCTGTAACCTATAAACACCTACTATGCCCACATATGGGTAGGTTGCCTCAGAGTCCAGACCCTGGTTTGACATAATATACTGGAAGGCCTGGTCCATAGAACCCCCTTTGCAGCCTTTGTTGCCTTGAGGTCTGGAGCAGTCTACGAGGTTCTGCTCGCTCAGCAACACCAGTCTACTAGTCTTCTTGAACCATTGGCCTTCGAGAGCTCCTGTGGCACTAAAAGCCCAACAGGAGCCACAGAGACCCTGAAGAGGGAAGAAGAGTTTTTTAAGGCAAAGTTAATAGTGACACGTGAAGATTCAGATCATAAAAAAAATCAGCTACCATAACTATGCAGACGACACACAGCTTTACATCACCATGTCACCAGGTGACTATGAACCAGTTCAGGCACTGAGGAAATGTCTAGAAGAAATCAATGCCTGGATGTGCCAAACTTTTCTTCAATTGAATAAAAACAAAACTGAAGTAATAATCTTTGGACTAATAGAGGAGAGATCAAGAGTTAGCACACAGCTTCAGCTGCTTCAGCTAGAAACCACTGACCAGGCCTGAAACCTGGGAGTAGTGATGGACTCAGACCTGAACCTCCATCTAAAGACAAAGTGGACCTTCTAGAACCTGGAGAACATTTCCAGGATTAAAGGACTGATGTCTCAGCAGGATCTGGAAAAACTAATCCATGTTTATCTTTAGTAGAACTGATCACTGCAACGGTGTTTTCACAGGTCTGCCTAAAAAGTGGATCAGACAGCTGCAGCTGATCCAGAACGCTGCTGCCCGCGTCCTCACTAAGACTAAGAACGTAGAGAACATGGACCCGGTTCTGAAGTCCTTCCACTAAGACTAAGAACGTAGAGAACATGGACCCGGTTCTAAAGTCCTCACTAAGACTAAGAACGTAGAGAACATGGACCCGGTTCTGAAGTCCTCACTAAGACTAAGAACGTAGAGAACATGGACCCGGTTCTGAAGTCCTCACTAAGACTAAGAACGTAGAGAACATGGACCCGGTTCTGAAGTCCTCACTAAGACTAAGAACGTAGAGAACATGGACCCGGTTCTGAAGTCCTCACTAAGACTACGAACATAGAGAACATGGACACGGTTCTGAAGTCCTCACTAAGACTAAGAACATAGAGAACATCGACCCGGTTCTGAAGTCCTCACTAAGACTAAGAACGTAGAGAACATGGACCCGGTTCTGAAGTCCTCACTAAGACTAAGAACGTAGAGAACATGGACCCGGTTCTGAAGTCCTTCCACTAAGACTAAGAACGTAGAGAACATGGACCCGGTTCTAAAGTCCTCACTAAGACTAAGAACGTAGAGAACATGGACCCGGTTCTGAAGTCCTCACTAAGACTAAGAACGTAGAGAACATGGACCCGGTTCTGAAGTCCTTCCACTAAGACTAAGAACGTAGAGAACATGGACCCGGTTCTGAAGTCCTTCCACTAAGACTAAGAACGTAGAGAACATGGACCCGGTTCTGAAGTCCTTCCACTAAGACTAAGAACGTAGAGAACATGGACCCGGTTCTGAAGTCCTCACTAAGACTAAGAACGTAGAGAACATGGACCCGGTTCTGAAGTCCTTCCACTAAGACTAAGAACGTAGAGAACATGGACCCGGTTCTGAAGTCCTTCCACTAAGACTAAGAACGTAGAGAACATGGACCCGGTTCTGAAGTCCTTCCACTAAGACTAAGAACGTAGAGAACATGGACCCGGTTCTGAAGTCCTTCCACTAAGACTAAGAACGTAGAGAACATGGACCCGGTTCTGAAGTCCTCACTAAGACTAAGAACGTAGAGAACATGGACCCGGTTCTGAAGTCCTTCCACTAAGACTAAGAACGTAGAGAACATGGACCCGGTTCTGAAGTCCTCACTAAGACTAAGAACGTAGAGAACATGGACCCGGTTCTGAAGTCCTTCCACTAAGACTAAGAACGTAGAGAACATGGACCCGGTTCTGAAGTCCTTCCACTAAGACTAAGAACGTAGAGAACATGGACCCGGTTCTGAAGTCCTTCCACTAAGACTAAGAACGTAGAGAACATGGACCCGGTTCTGAAGTCCTCACTAGGACTAAGAACGTAGAGAACATGGACCCGGTTCTGAAGTCCTTCCACTAAGACTAAGAACGTAGAGAACATGGACCCGGTTCTGAAGTCCTCACTAAGACTAAGAACGTAGAGAACATGGACCCGGTTCTGAAGTCCTTCCACTAAGACTAAGAACGTAGAGAACATGGACCCGGTTCTGAAGTCCTCACTAAGACTAAGAACGTAGAGAACATGGACCCGGTTCTGAAGTCCTCACTAAGACTAAGAACGTAGAGAACATGGACCCGGTTCTAAAGTCCTCACTAAGACTAAGAACGTAGAGAACATGGACCCGGTTCTGAAGTCCTTCCACTAAGACTAAGAACGTAGAGAACATGGACCCGGTTCTGAAGTCCTCACTAAGACTAAGAACGTAGAGAACATGGACCCGGTTCTGAAGTCCTTCCACTAAGACTAAGAACGTAGAGAACATGGACCCGGTTCTGAAGTCCTTCCACTAAGACTAAGAACGTAGAGAACATGGACCCGGTTCTAAAGTCCTCACTAAGACTAAGAACGTAGAGAACATGGACCCGGTTCTGAAGTCCTCACTAAGACTAAGAACGTAGAGAACATGGACCCGGTTCTGAAGTCCTCACTAAGACTAAGAACGTAGAGAACATGGACCCGGTTCTGAAGTCCTCACTAAGACTAAGAACGTAGAGAACATGGACCCGGTTCTAAAGTCCTCACTAAGACTAAGAACGTAGAGAACATGGACCCGGTTCTGAAGTCCTTCCACTAAGACTAAGAACGTAGAGAACATGGACCCGGTTCTGAAGTCCTCACTAAGACTAAGAACGTAGAGAACATGGACCCGGTTCTGAAGTCCTTCCACTAAGACTAAGAACGTAGAGAACATGGACCCAGTTCTGAAGTCCTCACTAAGACTAAGAACGTAGAGAACATGGACCCGGTTCTAAAGTCCTCACTAAGACTAAGAACGTAGAGAACATGGACCCGGTTCTGAAGTCCTCACTAAGACTAAGAACATAGAGAACATGGACCCGGTTCTGAAGTCCTCACTAAGACTAAGAACGTAGAGAACATGGACCCGGTTCTGAAGTCCTCACTAAGACTAAGAACATAGAGAACATGGACCCGGTTCTGAAGTCCTCACTAAGACTAAGAACGTAGAGAACATGGACCCGGTTCTGAAGTCCTTCCACTAAGACTAAGAACGTAGAGAACATGGACCCGGTTCTGAAGTCCTTACTAAGACTAAGAACGTAGAGAACATGGACCCGGTTCTGAAGTCCTTCCACTAAGACTAAGAACGTAGAGAACATGGACCCGGTTCTGAAGTCCTTCCACTAAGACTAAGAACATAGAGAACATGGATCCGGTTCTGAAGTCCTCACTAAGACTAAGAACGTAGAGAACATGGACCCGGTTCTGAAGTCCTTCCACTAAGACTAAGAACGTAGAGAACATGGACCCGGTTCTGAAGTCCTTCCACTAAGACTAAGAACGTAGAGAACATGGACCCGGTTCTGAAGTCCTTCCACTAAGACTAAGAACGTAGAGAACATGGACCCGGTTCTGAAGTCCTCACTAAGACTAAGAACGTAGAGAACATGGACCCGGTTCTGAAGTCCTCACTAAGACTAAGAACGTAGAGAACATGGACCCGGTTCTGAAGTCCTCACTAACACTAAGAACGTAGAGAACATGGACCCGGTTCTGAAGTCCTCACTAAGACTAAGAACGTAGAGAACATGGACCCGGTTCTGAAGTCCTCACTAACACTAAGAACGTAGAGAACATGGACCCGGTTCTGAAGTCCTCACTAACACTAAGAACGTAGAGAACATGGACCCGGTTCTGAAGTCCTTCCACTAAGACTAAGAACGTAGAGAACATGGACCCGGTTCTGAAGTCCTCACTAACACTAAGAACGTAGAGAACATGGACCCGGTTCTGAAGTCCTCACTAAGACTAAGAACGTAGAGAACATGGACCCGGTTCTGAAGTCCTCACTAAGACTAAGAACGTAGAGAACATGGACCCGGTTCTGAAGTCCTCACTAAGACTAAGAACGTAGAGAACATGGACCCGGTTCTGAAGTCCTTCCACTAAGACTAAGAACGTAGAGAACATGGACCCGGTTCTGAAGTCCTTCCACTAAGACTAAGAACGTAGAGAACATGGACCCGGTTCTGAAGTCCTTCCACTGGCTCCCTGGATCTCAGAGAATAGACTTTAAAATCCTTCTGTTAGTCTATAAATCCCTGAATTAGCACCTAAATACATCACAGACTTGTTATCAGTGCATCAACCCTCCAGACCACTCAGGTCTTCTGGCTCCAGCCTGCTCTGCAGAACCAGAACCAGAATCAGAACCAGAACCAGACATGGAGAAGCAGCATTTAGTTCCTATGCTCCACTGATCTGGAACAAACTTCCAGAAAACTGTAAAAGTTCAAAACACATTTGTTTAGGATTGCCTTCAACTGTTCTAGTTAAACTGTTTTACTGAAACATTATTAGTTCAAGTTTGTAGTCCAACTGTTTTTAATATTTGCTTTTAGTTTCTATTTCCCTATGTTTAAATTTTTCTACATTTTATTCCAACTTGCTTTTATTCTGTTTTGTTTTCCTATGTTTTTATGATGTAAAGCACTTTCCATTGTCCTTATACTGAAATGTGCTGTATAAATAAATTTGTCTTGCCTTGCCTTATTATGTGAGTACATGTCTTGTGAACCATGCACAGCAGTGAAATAGTTTGGGCTTGCCCTTGAGAAAAGAGAGAAACCGCTGTTGTGTTTTTTTTGGGGGGGGGGTTCCTTTGTTTCCTTTTTCTTTCTTTCCTGATATACTCTGTACTTTCAACTGAGTGCTGCTTCAGGGCTTCTCACAAATACCTGATTTGTAAGAAAGGATTTGTTGATTGCTGGACAATAACAATTGTCACTGACTTTTCCTTTGGTATGAGAGCACTCTTATTTTTGTATGTTTTTGGAAGCGTTTTTTTATTTTTATCTTGTTTGAAAATCCAGGAAAGATCATGTTGGGGAAAAAAAGAATCACCATGCACAGACATATGCAAGACATGGGTTTCAGAAGTCACATTCCTTGTATCAAGCTACTCTTGTATCCAGCACCCTGTTTTATAAAACCCTTTGTTAATATTATATAGCTTATAAATGTGACAATGTTGAAAAATTCCAGTTGCTAGAAACCATTGTTATAAAATGTTTTTAATGTTATAAAATGCAAACGGGATTGGAGTTCATCTTCAGAGCGATGCCTTCAATAGATTAAGAGAAAAGGATAAAAGTAAAATCCCTTCAACAGTTTCAGCCATGTTGGACCTTTGTAGCTACTCCAATACTAACTATGAATGACAGCTTCCCTGTTGTTTCATTACATTCACAGAATCAAGGGTTCAAAATGTTCCAGTTCTGTTGTATGTGGGGATACAACAGAACTGCAAAGGCGGGAAAATATCCTTACCTGTTTTTTAGTGAGGTTAAGACTCCTGCAACACTTGAAAAACTGAGAAAGCTATTTTATGAACAGAGCAAAGCATTTTAGGTTGTTGCCTTCATGATGACCATAACCAAGGCCACAAGCTGAAATGGTCGATGTTTCCTGTAAGGATGTCAGGTCATGCCAGAAACGTTTAGATCTCTGCGATTACCTGGTCTTTGACAGGAGTGACGTAGCCTTTTTCCCTCCAGTCCACAGCACCAGGGGCCTCCAGAAAGTTGGGCTTTTTAAACAGTGACTTCTTAAGCTTTCTCTCAGTTTGGGGCATGTAGCCGGTCATTATCTGGACAAACTCTTCATTTGTCTGTGGAAAGAGTGGAACCTTTTAGCACTTTGTTTGTATTTCCAACATCTTACTTTTTAGTTTAGGCTTCGTTTTCCAGTTTGTGGGAATTTCCTGCCATTTTTTTCACAATACCATTAGATATGCGCAATTTAGAAACAGGATTTGTCTCAATTAGGTTCTGTTTCACACAGTCTGGTGAAAATTTACTTAGCAAGTGGATGGTCAGCTGGAGCTCTTTGCAAATTATGTAAAGCTAGAACATAATTCGGTACCAGACCGCCAGGAGGGATATTATTCTGCTTGCAAGCATTTGGCATGTAGAGAACTGACTCCAGGACAGAAAGAGATTGCATCATGAGAGGAGCTGTTGCATTACAGGACGTTTTGAAGGTGAGTCTCAACAAAGAGAGAGGGTCAACAGACCCAGAGTATTAAGTGGACAGTATCACTAGCATTAGAGGGAGTTTGATAGCATTCCAAGGGTGCTCCTTGGAACCAGTCTGACAACCAGTGTTGTATAGTAACGAAGTAGAAATACTTCACTACTGTACTTAAGTATATTTTGGAGTACTTTATACTTTTCTCGAGTATACATTTTTTTTGATTACTTTTACTTCACTATATTTCCGAACTTAATTGCATACTTTTACTCCGATACAGGCGCGTTAGTGATTGGCTGCGTGGGCCTTTGATTGACAAGGTAGAGACCCCCTCTTAACTCCGCTCTCATTGGTTGTGCTGTCTTAAATCCCGCCTTCCCTCTTCCTGATTGGCTGTTTTCTATTACGCGTGTGCGTGCATGTGCGTACGTGCTTGGAGCGCGAGAGTTCAGTTTTGATTTTTAGTGGGATACAGCGATTAATACTAGGCTATAAAACTAGTCCCAGTTAAGAAACTAAATATTATCTACACTAAAATAGGTGAAAGCTGCTGAGTGCAGTTCTGAACAGAAGCAGGAGAGAGAGTTTTGAATTGTTGAACTTGAGAAATGTAAGTAACCAACGTTAATAAATCAAAATATCATTTAATTCTGAAGTATAACACATTTTATCAACAAAACCCTAATCTCCTCTATAAAACTAAATATACTGTGCCGGGCAGGAGCTCTGAAGACTGCTGGAAAAATGGAAAAGCAAAGACTGTAGGTCATAAAAATTCAGATTCTTAGCCACAGCCGTCTGAAAAAGGTGAGAGTGTCACTTTTACCATTATTTCATTGTTATTGTTGCTTTCATTTATTTTTGACCATTTGAGGCAGTTCAGGCATAAATAGCAGGTGTAATTTCTTTTGCATAAGAACACTAGATGCTGGCTAAACAACTGCTACTCTTGTTTAGACCTTTGCGTAGTTATAATAGTATGATTAGGATTCCACAAAATAATAGTGTTATTCATTTGACTATTTCTACTTCTAGAATTAGGATAAAGACAAATAAAACAAAGGAACACTATTTACATTGGTTTTATTGTACATAGATTTCCACACTGTCCATTAATAAATTAGTATAAACCAGGGCCGGAGCTAGCAGATTCAGAGGGCAGAGAATTCCCAAAGTATCTAACATATTCTACCTCCTGCAATGGAAGGGAACAATTGTTATGGGCTGGCTGATATACAGCAGGTCAAAAAAGGCCATATTTTGGCTGCAGTGCTGCTGTTCTCTGATGAAGAAAAAATCATCTAGTGCACTAAATTCAATAGCTGGGATGAAAATATCCAGTATAAAATACAGAGATGTGTGTGTGGTGTGTTGGCGGCAGGTGTAGAGGGGGGGGGGGCAAAAAGACTGTGTTGTCCCGGGCCCTAGCAAAGCTGTCAGCTGGCCGGCCTGCAGGTGTATCTATTAGCAGGTTTACCACTTCCTGTAGGTTAACTAAGCCTGGTTTACCACTTCCTGTAGGTTAACTAAGCCTGGTTTATCACTTCCTGTAGGTTAACTAAGCCTGGTTTATCACTTCCTGTAGGTTAACTAAGCCTGGTTTATCACTTCACCATGTTCTTAGTATACACCCCCTCTGCCTGGTTGTGTGTTGGTTGCTTAGCACTGACCTTAGTTGAAGAAGGAAAACTGAAAGCTTACAAAAAGGTTGTATTTTCTGTCTAAACTTGGTCTAAATTTCTCCTGCACTTGGTTGTTTATATTATTTTAAGTGAATTTGACTTTCAAAGTTTACCAAAATCTAAAAAATGTCATTCAAACTGCATGTGCTTTGTTTTACTTTTTACTTATACTTTTCATTACATTACTTAAGTACATCTATTTTTACAGTAATTTTCATACTTAAGTACAAGACATTTCAGATACTTTAAGACTTTTACTCAAGTAACATTTCAGTCAGTGACTTGGACTTTTACCAAAGTCATATTTTGGAGAGGTAACTATACTTTTACTTGACTCCGAGATTTCAGTACTTTATACAACACTGCTGGCAACAACACAATTTGTGAAGGTTGGGTTTGTTCAAAAAAGATAGAATAAAGACAGAATAAAGGAAGAATACTTTATTTGGGCGACTGAGGTTCAACAGAGACCATAATCACCCTACGATTGGAAAGTTCTTAGCTAATCTCCACCTCCTGTCACATGTTGTTGTTCACCATGGGTGAAATAGTTGCAAGGGGTATAAATGTGTATATAATGTGGTTTGTCACATTTTCACCCATACCACTAAAAAACAGGGCCCCATATGCCCCCATAGCAGGCGCTATCACATAAAATCCCAGTAAATCTGCATCACCTATACCCCTGCCAAACTACATCACACATACTTTGTCAAACTATGTCTCCTTTACTTCATCTAACAAGGTCACCTTCACCTGTGTAAAACTACATCATCTTTACCTCCATTAAAATATAACCTATACTCAGTTGAAATGATTTCATCCTTCCCCATGTCAAACTTTATTTTATGTACGTGCCTTACATTTTAATGGCATACATAGATATGCAGTTTAAAGTAAATGTTATCTACATGTTGATACTTCTTGTCTCACCATGTCTCCAAACTGGTTCATCCCCAGGGTGTAGGAGTGTTTACCCATGGAGTGCTCCAGGTTGTGGAGCTCAATCTTCTTCAGGTTCTTCTCCCAAACCATTCGCTTCAGGCCCTCCTCTTTCTGCATCACAGCAGAAAAGCAGCTTTAAACATTCTGAGCCTGTCTTGTCCAAACTTGCTCTAAGAAGTCAATAGAAAATACAGTGAATGACCTCATGGTAGATTTTATTGTAGCGGTTCTTCCACAGCTCCCAGTGCCGATCCAGCATCGGGTCCCGAATTGGGACTGACAGGACTGCAGCCACACACAGCGTCAGAACAAGCAAATCCAGCATGGTTACAGCTTTCTGCAGAAAACAATAGATAAAGTCATAGACAAACCAGTTTCTCCACTCAACTGTTGTGGTTGATGCAAGGATTCGTGCAGAATTACAGAACAGATTCATAAAGGCCGTTCCTACCAGCACGGCTTTCTGGACAAACTCTTGAAACCCTGAGTTCCTTTAAGTCGAGGCTTTTTAAAGTTGCCTTTAAATGTTAATGTTCAATTTAAACTGTTGTATTTGACTGAAACTTTATTAGATTATATTTTTTAGTTCAGTTTAACTTGAACTCCTGCTACTATTCCACTGCAATGTACTTTCCTCTGTGTGTTTTCTTAAGTTCTGTTCATGATGTTCTGTTCATGTACAGTACTTTGAGCTGTCTTTTTACTGAAATGTGATATACAAATAAACTTGCCTTGCCTTAAAACAACAGTTTCTCATCACTGTTCGCTCCCTGGAAAAGCTCGTTTGTTATGGTTAAAAGTTAGGTACATATTATTCAAAGGGACACACAACTGCTCAAATGGGAAAAACTTACTCTGCTGCTGAAGTTGAGTAAACAAGGAAGAGGCTGCTGTCCTGTCAGCAGCACACGGTTTCTCAACTCCTGATTCTCCACAAGATGAGAGTGTGGAGCGACCTGATTTGTCCGCTCCTTCACAGGTAACTCCAGGTGATAATTCCCATGTCACAGAGCCTAACTCCCTCCCTCTGAAGAGGCGCTTAAAGACAGGAAGTGTTTAATGCAGAGGCCGCCATGGTATGAGGCCATTTAGACAGAAAATGTTTCCTTTTAACACAACTTGTTTAGTCAAACACTTACAAAAAATATGAATTAAAAGGACTGTGTGACGACGTCTTTTCTTCACATTATTTATAAAATCCATATGACTGGGGAAGAAGTGCTCATTTTAAACATTTAATTTCCTTTTCTCTCTAAAGTTTTTACCAACTTCGCAAGGGATAAAAACTTTTAATGTATTTTATTTATTAATTATAAATTTACTTATTTATTTTCAAAGTTTTCTACAGTTGAGTCCAAAGTACTCATACTCCTGGAGGATCTGTCTGTCTGATTTAATTTTTCATCAGGAATTGGGACCTGCCCACGGTAACAAAAATAGACAAAAGTAGTTGTCTGATGAGGGCAAGGGGAAGTTTATTTGTGTAGCACACTTCAGTAACAAGACAATTCAAAGTGCTGTGATGACAATACCAGCCGCTTTGATGTTTTTCAGTCAGGTTTCCTCACCACAGTAGTGAGACCGCCCTCATCAAAGTGTTCAATGACATCCACATAAATACAGACTGTGGGAGAACCACAGTGCTGGTTCTGTTGGACCTCAGTGCAGCATTTGACTTTGTTGGCTATGATATATTATTTCAACGACTGGAGAGCTGGGTCAGCCTCTCTGGTGCAGCACTCAATTGGTTGAAATCCTACCTAAAAAACAGGGACTTCTTTGTCTAAATAGGTACCTTCTCATTAGAGCGGACAAAAGTCACATGTGGGGTAGCCCAAAGCTCAATCCTGGGACCCCTTCTGTTCAATATCTATTTGCTCCCACTAGCTGAGGTTATAACAAGAAACAAGATTAGTAACCATAACTATGCAGATGATACGCAGCTCTACATTACGATGTCACCAGGTGACTCTGAACCATCCATGCACTGAACGGATGCTTAGAACAAATCAATGCATGGATTTACTAAAACTTTCTCCAGCTGAACAGAAACAAAACTGAAGTTATTATCTTTGGACCTAAAGAGGAACGAACCAGAGTCACCAGTAGCTTCAGATATTACAACTATGAACGACTGATCAGGCCTGAAATCTGGGTGTAGTGATGGACTCAGACCTGAACCTTCAAGGACACATAAAGATTAAAAAGTCAGCCTTCTATCACCTGAAGAACATTTCCAGGATTAAAGGACTGATGTCCCAACGAGATCTAGAGAAACTCATCCATGCGTTTTATCTTCGTCGCATTGATTCCTGCAACAGTGTTTTCACAGGTCTGCCCAAAACAATCAATCAGAAAACTGCAGCTGATCCAGAACGTTGCTGCTCATGTTCTCACTAAAACCAGGAAGATGGAGAACATCGACCCGGTCCTAAAGTCCTTCCACTGGCTCCCTGCAGCTCAGAGAATAGACTTTAAAAAACTTCTGTTAGTTTATAATCACTGAACGGCTTAACACCTAAATACATTAAAGACCAGATCTTCTGGTTCTGGTCTATTTGGTTCTGGTCTTTTTTGGGGCTACAGTGGTGCTGTAGTTAGGGAGCTTGTCCTGCAATTGGTGGGTTGCTGGTTTGATTCCCCACTTCAACCATCTCAGTCGTTGTGTCCTTGGGCAAGACACTTCACCCAAATTGCCTGCTGGCGGTGGTCAGAGAGCTTGGTGGCACCAATGTATGGCAGCCTTGCCTCTGTCAGTCTGCACCAGGGCAGCTGTGGCTACTAACATAGCTCACTGCCGTCAGGCTGTGAGTGTGTTTGAATGGGTGAATGACTAATTGTAACGTAAAGCGCTTTGGGGTCATTGGACTAGTTAAAGTCCTTTACGAGTACAAGCCATTTACCATTTAACTCTGCATAACCATTGTACCACATAAAATCAGTAATCATATATAAGGCGCACCGGATTATAAATTGCACCATCAATTTTCGAGAAAATCTAAGGTTTTTAAGTGGGCCATTAAAGTCCAAAACATACGGTTGGTCCTGGGATATAGTGGATCCCAGAAACCTGAAGGTTTCCACTAGTGGTGTCCTGATACCTATACTGGTATTGGTATTGGGCTCGATACCAGCGTCAAGTACTCATACTCGTACTACTTGTACTCGGACTGGAAAAAATTGGTATCGGGACACATCTAGTTTCTACAGCAGACACTTTCCTTTGCTTCGTGCATGTCGTTTGTCCTTCCAGGTTCTAACTAGCTGTGGCAATCAGCCTGACCGATACACCTGACCAGTCCTCCTTGGATCGTAAATCTTATTTAAATGGGGTTAAGTGCTGAGCAACAATGATTGGTTGATTATTTTTTGCAGTGATCTGACCTCCACTCACAAGTCATATTTAAGAGCTATGTGCAGTTGTTTTCTAACTTATACAAGATTCATATTTAAATATACATTTTGAGCTCAAGAATGAACCAAAGGAAGAGGACAGACGATATGTGGATGAATGTTTTTGTTGATGATGACGACATTCATTCAACCAGACTTTGAGTGGGTGACATGGAATGATGAGAAAGAAATATATATGGGATAAGTTAAAATAGCTGAAGAGTGGAGTACAATAGGCTGAAGGACAACAACAGCCGGAGTGGGTCAGATTGCTGAGCTGGTGGTACGACCATCTTGACACCATTGTTACTACCCTGGCTCACGAGTAGCAACAAAAAGAGGGAAGACAACACAACAACAAGTATTAAGAAGATTAATTTAAAGAGTTAACGTACGTGTAAATCAGAATGAATGTTGAATGTAAATGTAGAGCAACCAAACACATCAACAACTAACAGTATATGCTGGAGTCACGGGAGCAGGGTCCTAAGCTCCTCCCCAAGCATCGAGGATCAGTCTTGGAACAGGAGAGTCCTTGACCTCCACGTGCTAATCCTCTTTATGTGTGCCTTGATCAGGTGGGTGGGGCCACTGCTCAATCATCAAGGGAAACAACAAGCAGCAACACCTGACACAGAGGAGGCAGAGGTAGGAGAGGCCACAGGGATACAAGTCCCCCCCAAACCCCTTTAGTTCACAGCACAGGCTGAGACCGTAACACCATACTAGGCCTTAAGGCCTCAGCAACATTTTAGCTGGGGATTGTGAGCTAGGACTAGGACGTAGCAAAAAGCCAGATAAGTGGTCTCCATCTTGCTTTGCAAAGAAATGCTGGGATATGGGCTTCTCTGTTGGGCTTTGCTTGTTTGGTTATTGCTTTCTTGTTACCACCACCCACTGGATTGGAGGTGTAGTGCATTTCCTTCACAAATTCCTTATATATTATTTAGGCTGGTTTAAAAAATTCTCTACAGACTTCCAGAGCAGTGGAAACAAAAAGCACACAAAGCACACAAGCATTGTTTGACTACTTTAATACAATAGATTACAGTAAAAACAGAACTAAATAAGAAAAAGAAAGAAGCATGCAATTTATTTATGACTTACATTGTGAAATATAAAATAAAAGAGCAGAGACAAAATAAAACCATGTAAACAAAGTCCTAACCAACAAGTACCCTTTCCCTATAAACATCGTTTCTCCTCACAAAAGATTTCAGAAACTCCTAGCGATACGCTACGTTACGTTCCTACACCATTTTCTGCCCTCAAGCCAATAAAACTGTAGCCATTCTGGGTAAGGCAAGTGTGCAACTCAGATGTGAGGATGCTCATCGGACCAGAGGGTAACTGGCAGTTGTTGTATTTGTCTTTAGACATGTAGATGTAGCCGTTGTTACCCCAGCCTTCCCCCCAGCTGCAATGAGACAAAAATGATATTATCATTTATTATCATTATTACTGGAAATTAGTTTTAATGCTTTGTTGTGAAAGTATCTTTACATTTAGAGTCTTTAAAGCTTTCAAAACAAAAGGCAACAAGAGTAAGATGTGCTGTTTCTATACCAAGGTTTTTACAATCACACATTTTATAAAATGTGAGTTTCAGGAGAACACCCATGTCTACATTTCTTTTGAATTAAGAAGAGATGTTCGCTACACTGGAATCTGATATACACTAAAGCAGAAATAAATGTGGGTGCACCCTCCCTAAGCCTCAACACATCATCACTTCATCCTTCTTCACTTTCTCCCCATCCCAGCTTCACTCCTAATCCTTTATTAATATCTTCCATTTTGTTTATTTTATTTCCTGATTCCTCACCTCTCATTCCTACCTTCTTCATCCCTCATCATTTCCAACTCCTTCCATCATCCTCACGTCTTTAATCCCTTATTTGTTTTGTTAATCTGTCATCTCCACCTCCCTCATTACTCCATCTTACTTTCTACAACCTGTTCCTGTTTTATGTGTGTACACTCAGTAGCACTTGAACATGATCACTCCCCCATCGGTGTGTGTAACTTCTCCAAGCATCTTACCACTATAAACACCCTCTAAGGAAGACTCAACCTCAGAGTTTAGCATAACCATTTATTCCAATATGGCAGAGAAATAATCCCAAGGTTACAGCGCTGGACTCTACAGCATTACTACTTGGGCGACGTCCCAAAGATAAAGAGCCCTGATCTGATAAAAACATGCCTTTTTCTAATCTTAGACACACCCCTCAATGGGGATGGTCTCCTTGTGATATCTGAAGAAAGAATATGTGGTCGTGGAGACGTTATCTGTTTTCAAGCATGTGTTATTTTGTGGGTGTCTTGAGCTAACTAAGGGAAGCACGCATCGTAAATCACAGGAAAACTGTTCCTTAGAACCCCACACAGCCCATATCTAATCAGACTAGCTTTAACTTTTAACACAATTTGACACAAATTAAACAAACCCTCATCCTTTATTCTTCATCCCTCATCCCTATCATCTTCTTCCCTAATCATTTCCTCCTTCATCCCTCATCCACACTTTCCTAATCCCTTATCATTAATCCTTCATCCCTAACACACTCGTTCTTCATCCTTACCTCCTTTATCCCTCATCCCTAATCTTTGCACCACTTATTCTTCATCTCTGCCTTCCTTGTAACTCATCTGGAGCGTCTAAAAGCTTTCGCTTAAGAAGTTAATGTCCAAAGAGAACCTCCACACAAATGTTTTAAACTGATATGTAGTGGTGGGGTCTTTGCTAATGAAGTAAACAAAGAGGATATCAAATGTGTCACAATCATTTTTACCTGTTTTTCACAATCCAGTAGTTTTCCTCAATAAATAGAAATCTCTGTGTGTCATAGCCAAGCACCAGTACGCCGTGGTCCAGGTCCTGGCTGCTACAGCGTTCTTCATAGTAGATACCTAAAACACACGTCAAATCCTTTCACTCTGGAAACAAAATGGCTTTTGACACAACTTTGTCAAAGCCGCAACTCTGTAGCCAACGAAATGCAGATTGAAGTAGTGAAGCCCAGTTGGCTGATCTTACTCCTTAAACTTCACATTTTACACATGCAATTAAGTTTTATTTTCTTATTAATGTCACAAATGTTAAAAAGTGTTTAGATTAGCACCCACCTGACTGATAAAACTGGAAAGACTCGTGACCGGCGTCGATAGCAACAGAAACTGGCCCCACAGAGGCCACGGCCTCCATCAGATCATTCTCACGTTGATAGCGCTGTAACCCGGATTATAATGGCAGGGCATGTCCTAAAAATGGAAGACAGATGAATGCAGGTAACCTGTGTTGATGCTCACAACCAGAACACCTTTTTATGTTTATTTTTCGTGTGTTTATTAGCAGTTTGGAGACTTGCGAGATAAGCACCTCAGCCATGTAGGGGTAGGAAGCCTCGGAGTCCAGACCTCGGTTGTCTATAACATACTGAAAGGCCCTGTCCATCCAGCCACCGTTGCAGCCTTCGTTCCCCTCAGGCCGAGAACAATCCACTAGGTTCTGCTCACTCAGCGACGCTAGTTTGCCGGTCTTCCTGCAGAGCTGAAGGCCCAACAGGAGCCACATTGACCCTGAAGGCAGCACAGAGGAGGACAGAGTCAGGAAATAAAGCATTCACAGTTTATCTTTGTGGCAACCATTGGTTTTGCTTGCTGTACCAAACAATTTTAATAAGTGAAGCTTTTTGTAGCTACAATCTCTTAATATCTATGTTTCTGGTCCTTTATCTCATTGTGTAGTAGTTGGTTCAGGAACAACCACTGAAAAGTCCCATCTCTGATGGACAATGTCTCCCACCCCATGCATGGAGCTGCTGCAGAGCTGGAGAGCTCTTTTAGTGACAGACTGCAGCATCCCAGATGATCTAAGGAGCGCTTCAGCAGGTCCTGCAACATGCTGATGGTTGCACAGCTCTCATCTGATCATCGTTTAATGTGTCCCAGACATTAAACCTGCACATGCCTTAGCTACTTTATGATGCTGCTGTACAATCATGCATATCGCATAATTTATTATTGTGTGCTCTGTAAATAGGCTTCAGTTATTCCACTGTTAAACTTGAATATTTCATTTTTTCCTGAGTATGCCATATTAATACTGAGCAATATTTACTCTGGTATTTGTTTTTTATCTTCTATTCTTGGCGTTTCTTTAGAACTAACTTTAGATTGGACCAATAGTTTCTTTTTCGGCTCTCTTTTTTTCACTGCTAACAATTGTGTGTAAATGTCTGTGTCCTTGCCACTGTCACACCTAAATTTCCCCAATGCGGGACAATAGAGGAATTCTTATCTTAACTCAGAAAGAACGTTCTTCTGTTTTCATTATATCCTTGTCAAGGGAGATACTTTTTCCTGTTTTACCATGTTACAAATTCCAGCTTTAATGAGCTTTACTTAGATTTAATGTGATAGACACACACAAAGTAGTGTATAATGAAAGTAAAAGGAAACATGGGTTTTAACATCTTTACAAATGAAAATCTGAAAAATGAGGCATGGACTTGTATTCAGCCTTCTTGATTCGATACATTGTTATAATATCTTTCACTGCAACTACAACTGCAGGCAGATCCTAAATAACAGTTAGAAAATAATTTTTTAAGTCTTGACAAGTATTCTCCATTGGATGTGGGTATGGACTTTGACTAGGCCATTTCAATACATGAATATATTTAGATGTAAGCCTACACTGTATGTCTCGGGTTGCATTTCCACTGAAAGGTGAACCCCAGAACAATGTTTTGTTATTTTCACTGATCTTTGCACTTATTGATCTAATGTAAATTTGTTGTAACGCCCGCTCTCCACACAGCTGTCTTAAATGGTTTCCACTCTCCTTCTTGGCATTGTATTAACACAAACCTGTATTTTCCAGACCAGCAAGCTGCCAAAACCTGTGATATATAAATGGTCACGCTGATGATGAGCAATCAATCATGGGCATTTAATCTGATTGCTAGTTTTCCTCTCAGATTTTTCAGAAGCAGTAGAAATGCATTTAGTTTTACTTCATCTTAGTTTAACAAATACAGAAAGTGTGGACATTTTTATGTATTTTAGCTCTCCACTTAAGGTTTGATTTAGAGCTGGTTGAACTGGTTTCAGCTTAGAGGCAATGGCGGTGGGAGGGGGGGGGGGTGCATTAGAGCAGCCGCGGAGGCAAGAGGGGAGCCCCGTGTGTCTTTGCCCACGGCAAGAGGTGGCATAACTCTGGCTGAAGTTGGCAGTAAGACCTGAATCTTGACCCAGAATGGACGTTACGTATCAAAGATGTTAAAATTCTCATTATGGTTACATAATAACAATAAAAAAAGTGGAGGTTTACTCTAATAAGCATCAACAGGGTTATCCGAGGAACAGAGTAGAGGGACTTTCACCTGATATACAGGTATATTTTCCACTCTGGTAAAGAGATTTTCTCTGGTTCGTTTTGACATAGTTTGAGCTTCTTGTTTGATATTTGTTGAATAATTAAAAGCAGTTATTTAGCAGTCAGTAGCATGCATCTCAGTAAATCCTTCATATCTTCATATCTACATTACTATCATTTGCTGCGTCAAATTTCCTCGGACCCTCCTACAAAAAATCCGGACCCCCCCCCCCCCCCCCCCGACCCCTCTTTGCCCCCCCACGTCAAGGGGGAGGAGAGAAAACTATACACTGATGGCGGAAGAGGAGTTCTTGGCACACAGATACAGAAAACAACAACCTGTCGGGGGCATGACGGTGTTCTGTTCAGAATAAAAAGTGTTTCTCTCTGTGTCATAAGTGCCTAAAGCTACGCTGTGTGTTCTTAAAACACCTGCAGCAGCTGCATCTGTATTTACTAGAATATCAACAATAAATAAATAGAAGACCTTTTAGTCATGTAAACACCGGTGTTTAGTGCATCGAGAAATAGCTTTCTTTGTTGTTGCCATATTGTCTTTAGACTAAGTAGGAGGTGTCAAACATGACTTTACCTGGTCTTTTACAGGTGTAACGTAGCCTTCCTGCCTCCAGTCCACAGCAGAAGGGGCATTCAGGTAGTTGGGCTTCATGAACAAGGGACCCTTGACCTTCTTCTCTGCTCTTGGTTTGTAGCCGTTCATTCTCCTCCTAAACTCCTCGTTAGTCTGTGAGAAGAATATCTAATGATTTCAGTTTATTGGGTCTCATTTTGCTCTAATTATCTTTAACTGCACAAACACAGACATTAATTCTGGAGTTCCTCAAGGATCTGTGCTCAGATCACTGCTGATTATTTCAATAACTGTTTCAATTGGTGACTATTTTGAGACTGATGGTGCAAATGTAGCCAAATCTGTGACTTTAATGGCGATGTCACAATTTTTACTTGTAGGTATTGTAAAATGGCAAATTTACAGATCTTGTTTACACTGTATTCTCCAATGAGTTAAAAAATGTTACTTTACCATGTCTCCAAACTGGTTCATCCCCAGGGTGTAGGAGTGTTTACCCATGGAGTGCTCCAGGTTGTGGAGCTCAATCTTCTTCAGGTTCTTCTCCCAAACCATTCGCTTCCAGCCCTCCTCTTTCTGCATCACAGCAGAAAAGCAGCTTTAAACAGTGGTTTGCTATCTACAGCAGCATCTATGTTATGTTTCCAGGAAAACCATACGTTCAGGACCTGCATGAAGGGGCCTGTTCAGAAAATTTTCCATGCTGCCCACGTTGGTCCGATAAAAAGATAATAAAGTCAGTAGTTGATTCGAGTTTCTTCCTTGATTTGGTCAGATACTTGAGGTGTATGACTTCTCCTGTATTTGGCATAACATCTGTCATACATGTACATTTTTTGGGTATGAAGTCTCTGGTTGTAAAGTTACACAGAAATGTCAGTTACATTTTATCTTCACAGAAGTACCATATGTTTTTGTCTGAATTACATCAGTATATTTTCCGATTTTATTCCCCACATTTGCTTTTAGACAATATTTTGAATTAAATGCATACAAAGTAATTAATGCCTGAATTATTAGACTAAGATTGAAACATTTCTCTACTATCTTTGAGTGACTGTTTAAGTTCTAGATATGGAAAAAGAAAGCCTGCCTTGTTCCAACTTGCCCCAAATCAATAAAAATACAGTGAATGACCTCATCGTAGATTTTATTGTAGCGGTTCTTCCACAGCTCCCAGTGCTGATCCAGCATCGGGTCCCGATCTGTGGCTGACAAGACTGCAGCCACACACAGCGTCAGAACAAGCAGAGGCAGCATGGTAGCAACTTCCTGCAGGAAAAATAATATAAAGTCATTCATAAACCAGTTTCTCCACTTTAACAGTTGTTGTGGTTAATGCAACGACTCCTACAGAACATATGCATAAAGCTCTTTTTAGGCAACGCGGCAATATCCTGGCATATATTAGGCCAACATGCAAGAAAACCTGATTGGATTTTGTCTCATCAGTCACCAGACGCTCTGAATTTATTTTGATTCTGCTTAAATAAACAAATAAAAATCCCTCAGATTTTCATTTCTTTTCATTTATTTCATCACATTTCTCATAGAACTGGACAGCTATATGTGTTTTGCTATTCAAATATTCTTTTACATTACTACTTTTAAAACGATTTATACAGATTTACCGCCGAGAATTAAAAAGCTCACATCTGAATCTGAATCCTTTTTTTTTGCTGTCTTAGAAAACATAAACTTTGTCAGGATTTAACTCCTCTGCAGACAGAAAAACTGTGAAAGCAAAGATGTGAATTATTCGGAACAGGCAGGAATTTAACAAAGCACACTCCCAACCGTCTGATCTTTGTCATTTACTGTATACAACACATCCGTAATTTGATATTTAGCTGTTTAAAACCATAATAAAACATATTGTTTTCAGTTTAGAAGGTTGTTTTTGTTTTGTTCCGTGGTTTTGAGAAATGTTGCATCTATAAATCTGTAGCATCTGAAAAGCTGTGCCCAGCGTACTGGCTTTGACTTTGCTAGGAAGGTGGATCTCCTCCATGCCAGTGTCCCTCATACGATCGTGTCTAATTATTTACCTGCTAATTCATTTGAAACAGTTTGTCAAACTTCACCGTAGGTGTTCTCATCAATGATCATAAGTGGTTGATTCATTAGAAAATAAGATGCAAATGAAACATATGAAAAAGGGAAATGATTCATATTTAACTGTAAAAGCATCAAAAAGAATTGTAATGGCATTACTAGTTCTGAGTATGAAAACAACAACATTGCTGCTGTGGAAAACAAGCTTTCCATATTTAGTTACAGAAAGATCAGAGTCTCTGACTGATGAAAGCCTGGTAGGTATTTAATATGAATTAACCAGTAAAACAACACTTTTAAATCACTGTTCGCTCCCTGGAGAACTTGTTTGTTAAGGTTAAAAATTTCCATCAGATTAATGTAGGTACCGACTATTTAAAGGGACACACAGCTGCACAAATGGAAAAAATAAAACTCAATTTGCTGCTGAAGCCAATCAAGCGAAGAAGTACTGTCAGTGGTAAAAAGGCTCTGAACTTGTGATTCTCCGCGAGATGAAAATGTTGAGCAACCCGATTTGTACGCTCCTTTACAGGTAACTCCAGGTGTTACTGGCGACGTCACGGAGGAGCCTAACTCCCTCCCTCTGAAGAGGCGCTGAAAGACAAGAAGTGTTTAATGCAGAGGCTGCCGTGGTATGAGGCCCTTTAGGCAGAAAACGTTTCCCTTTAACACAACTTGTTTAGTTAAACACTGAAACATGACTTAAAACGACTGTATGACATCGTCTTTGCTTCACATTATTTGTTAAATGAAAAGGACTTGGGAAGAAGGGCTTATTTTAAACATTTAGTTTTCTTTTCTCTATAAAACTTTACCAACTTCAGAGGGGGATGAAAGATGGGGTAATATTCCTTTATCTGCTGTTGAAGCTGCATTTTGTCCTCATTTCTGCAGCTGATTTGCAGAGAACAGCTATTAATGATGTCAAGCTTGTGGAAATCAGCAAAGAATTGAAAAAGAAGTGACCATTTCAAAGAAGATTACAGAGAAAACAAGCCTCAATGTTTCTCTAGAATCACCCCCAGCCAGGAGGGTGTTAACAAAAGCTGTTAATTTGAATTACTTTGCATGCCTTGCAGCAACACCTCCCACCTTTTCAATTTCAATCAACAGAGGGTCCAGATCAACTCACAGCACTATTTTGTTCATGTAAAGGTAATTTACAGCTCTGCATTACAGTATCTGTGTTAGATCTGTGCACTGAATAAACATCTTTCAACTGTCCAAAAAAATGACACCACATTTAACACACACACACACAAAATCTAAGTAAAATCTTAAACAGTTATCATTTACAAAATTGGTAGATGTCAAACCGTTTAAGTTTTTTAATGTCTGCATCAGTGGCGGCTGGCCCATAGGGGGCGCTCGGGCGCTGCCCTCCCTAGATGTGGAGGGGAGAAGTCAAAATATATATATAGATTTTAAAAGTATTATTAATGTCAGTTTTTACTTAATAGTACGTGGCTACATGTAATAAGAATTATTAAAACACTTCTACTGATTTACTCTATCATTTACCAGTGCATTTCCACCAACAGAACGTATCATTTCTCTTCTTCTACACTTTTGGGGCTGTGACAGAAGTAGCCCTACAAGTGTAGCGAAATAACCAATCGTATACTGTTGCTAGGGAAGATTTATAAATATTTGGCCAATCAGCATCGCCAAAATGAATGGCTTTGGGGCTCCTGGAGTAGTACACAGACATGAATACGTATATGATGTCTATGGAGTAGTAGCCCTAGCTGCACAGTGATAGGTGCACTTCACGCGTGACGTCACGAGCTACATCCGCGCTACATCCGGGTAACGGTGGTCGGCAAACACAGCACTGTTTTCGCTTACCAGCGTGACAAAACGGGTGAATTAGAGAGTACTTTTAGTTTATTTTTGGAATATAAACAATGCCTACGACTTGTTGTGCTCCCGGTTGCACACAGAAGCATTCCAAATCGTCGGATGTACGTTTGTTTCGTTTACCGAAGGACAAAGAAATAAGAAAGAAATGGATCATTTCAATGAAAAGGATGCAGGATGCCAATGGACTGTGGGAGCCATCATACTAAGACAGAGTTTGCAGTCTACACTTCATCTCCGGTAAATACAACTTAATTTTGCACAAGTCATTGTTCTACTTAAATCATTATATAAATTAAAAATTAGGATACATATTAAAGTCAAGACGTAAACGTTTGTTTTGTAATAATATACGTACATGTACAATGTATGCAAACCCTCTGGCAAAAGTCTGTGAAAAGGATTAATAAGACAAAAACACCAAAATAATGTTTTGTGAACAATGTTTTTTTATTAATTAAATGTTTATTGTGGAATCGTAGTAATTTTCCGACTTTTAATTTAAATGCATGTACTGGGTTAGGCAGGGAAATCTATTGGCCAGCCCCACCAAGATTTTTTTTCACCAGCCGCCACTGGTCTGCATGTTTCTGTGTCTGCAAGTTGCATTATGCACAATAGTACTGTTGCTCTTTAATTGTTCTTCTGATTTCTTTTTTTTAAGGAACTTTTGAAAAAGCTTTTTATGGGCACTTGTTAAGATAACAGCAATCTTCCTGGTATAGCGGCATTCACTTACACAAAATAAGAGATTATAAGTTTCTGGCTGAAAGAGCACATTTTAGGGCTTGGAGATGTGCGCGCCTCCTCAGAATGCAGGAATGGTCAGAGATGTTCACACCTATACACGTTTTCATACTGTTTATCTTAGCCTGCGGTTAAAACACGAGAAATATATATTTGTATGTCTTGTGTTATATTAAAAACACTTCAAATAAAATAATCTGCTCTTTAAATAATGTTTGAATATTAAAAATGGAAAGTTGAATGATACACAGCTTTAATTTCAGCATGATGCATCGTAATAGTTTTTTTTTAACTTCTCAAACTCACCCCATGTCCGATGAGACCCATGTTCTGCCACTGCGGCTAAATAATCCATCCATCCTCAGGAGAAGGTTTGCGGTTCAGGACTGCGTTCCGAGTGTTAATGGTTAATTAAGGATATGGGACGATAGCTGGTGGGCAACATAGGATCTTTGTCTGGCTTAAGCAGAAGGCTGATGGTGGCAGAATTCATATTAGCTGGAAATCTGCCATTTTCCTGAATTTCTTGCAACATTCTGTGGAACGTTGGTGCCAGAATATTCCAGAACTCTTTATAAAACTCAGTAGGGAATCCATCTGGACCTGGAGCCTTTTTATTAGGCATGCTTGTTAAAGCTTCCTGAACTTCAGCTGTTGTCAGCGGTGAGTCCAGTGTCGTTCTTTGGTTAACTGATAGTTTAGGAAGTGTAATTTTATCCAGAAACTGCTTGATGACATTGTCTGATGGATTTATCTGTGATGTGTATAAAGATTTGTAGAAATCACGGAAGGTGTTATTTATACTTTCTGGATTATGTAATGTATTCCCATTGGAATCTGTAACTGCAAATATAGTCGTTTTCTCTTTATTTATTTTTAACTGATTAGCTAAGAAGCTTCCTGACTTATTGCCATGTTCAAAAATTTCTAATCGAAGTTTTTCTATTAGAAATTTGTTTTGTTTTTCAATATACTGGTTTAATTCTAGTTTTATTTTACGGATTTTACCCAACTTTCCCTCTTCCAGGGAAGTTTCTAGTAACTTGAGTTTTTCTTCTAATTCCTGAATCTTCTTGTTTTCCAACTTCTTTTTGTGAGATGAGAATGAAATTATTTTACCTCTCATCACTGCTTTCCCTGCTTCCCAAAGTATAGATGCTGAAGTGCCTGGCAGATCATTGTGTTCTAAGTATGAAGCCCACTCTTCTTTGAAAAATGTATTAAATTCTTCATCTTTAAGCAACGATGTATTAAATCTCCAGCTCTTGTTTTGTGGGGTTATTTTTTTATTTGTTAGGGTTAAAGTAACAGGAGCATGATCACTAATAGCGATAGGATGAATTACAGCATCTGAAACGTCCGACAGCAGCGAACTGCTGATTAAGAAATAGTCCAAACGAGAATAAGAGTGGTGGACATTTGAAAAAAAAGTATATTGCTTACTATTAGGATGAAGAGAACGCCATGCATCGCAAAGACCAAAATCACTCATGTATTGTTTGACTATATTTAATGACGGCCAACTGCGCTGAGACCCTGTTGTATTCAGCCTGTCTATTTCCTCATTTAGACCAAAGTTGAAGTCACCCCCAATAATTAGAGAACAATCCCCGTGTTTTGAAAGTGCATGGAAGAGTTTGTGGAAGAATGAGGGTTCATCAACATTTGGACCATATATACTAACAATACATAACTTCTGGTTATGAATAGATATTTTAATTATTATGAATCTACCTTCGGGATCAATCATTTTGTCTAATATTTTAAAACTAACGTTTTTGTGGATTAAGATTGCTACTCCTCTCTGTCTAGAGTTATAGCAGGCAGCAAACACATTAGGGAACTCAGGTGAGTTAAGATCACTTACAGTTGTATCTGATTTATGGGTTTCTTGCAATAAGACAACATCTGCCTTTAATCTTGTAAGCTGGTTAGAGATCTTTAGTTGTTTCTCTCTGGTGCCAGCTCCATGCACATTCCATGACACAAACTTTACATTCATCATAGGTGAAAGTGAGAAGCTGAAAAGTGCATGTCCTCAGAAGAATAGTTATACAAAGACCCAGGTAGCATCATCTGACGTGCCTGTGATTTCCTGGTCAGCAGGAAAGGAGCAGATGAATAATATAAAGAAAGACAGATTTCTCTTTCAAACTGGTTAAGTAGCTAGCCTCTGTCTGAGGGTCCTGTTTGGTTTCAAATGTACTGGGATCTTGTGTTTAGAGAAAATCCTCCTGAGTTTTTCAGACTCCAGCAACATACGGGACCCTCAGACAGAGGCTGGCCCGTCCTGAGGACAGAACCTCCAAGTCTAAGATGGTGTCTGCAGTTCAGTCAGTGAGGAATGTTCTGATCTTTATGGTGGAGAAACCAAACAAGCTCTCCACAGACGCATGGCTCAACACAGGAGAGCTACCTCCTCAGGACAAGACTCTGCTGTCCACCTACACCTTAAGGACAAAGGACACTCTGTGAGGACCAACATGTCCACATTTAAAACTTGGAACTCCACACCACTCCAGACATTTTGAATTGAGAAAACTTCCTGGATTGGGAAGCGAAACGTCTTCAGCTTCAGAACAGAAGTCCAGTTGTTTTATTTTTTAACCTTTTTTGGATTAATCCTGACCTGGATGACTGAGAATCTTCACCAACATTCAGGAGCTTTACTGATCAGCGATGAGCAATAACATTGGTCGGCGGACTGGACAGTGGGGGAGTCAATGAGGTAGACTTCATGCACACATCCTGATGACACAGTCCTGTCCAGTCTGCTGACCAGACAAGTTCAATGGGACGACAAAGCCCTGGCCAGTGCCCTCACTCAACAGTCAAACTTTCTCTCTACATATTAATTCCTGCCGTTTCAGGTTTAAAGAAACTATATTTGTCTGGTAAAGAAAAATGTTTTTTTTTACGTAATGTATTATTAGTTAAAATATGCAATTTGATAACAGTTGACTAATTGACTGAGTATGTCTGGGCTTTGTTTAGCAGTAATAAGCAGCAAACTGGGAACAACCCGGGGGAACTGTCTCTACCAATGGCTCAGCTCCTCCTGTGTGTGCACGACTGGGTATGTAAACAGAACAGCATGGCACCCATGTGTTGACCATACACATAAGAAGATATAATTTACCTATACGTAGCCATTTATGTTAAAGAAAACAAAGAAAAGTCCCCAGAGGAAGCCTTGTTTCCGCTGGGGACTGTGCACAAGTTGAGGAGCGTGTTTAGTATTCTGAGGGTTTCTCACTGGGGAAAAATTTGTGTGGGGGGGGGGGCTTACAGTTCAAACCAAACTGTTCTCCTCACTAACAGTTCGAATTTGAATGAATCTTTATTGTCATTGTCACAAGAACAATTACATTTTTAAAAAAAAGTGCCATCAATCAGTGCATATGTTAATATTTACACACAATATAAAAACTAATAAGAATAGCACATCCATTCTCACGCACATCATCCATAATGATTAATCATCATCAATAATTTCAGCAGAATCAGGTATAGTTCCTTTAAAACACACTCCCTCAAGGGTGTTAGGGAGTGAAATGTACCCACTGGCTTCAGAGTTAGGCATTAGGTCCACTGGGGTAAGAGAGGCAACTTTTAATGGGAAAACTATTAGGAACATCTGTTTGCAGTGGATCATGTTTCATGGTAATAATCAAGAGTCTCAGCATACCACACAGGTTTCACATCTTTTATTACTTTATGTAAAAGCTGAGAACAATCAAGAATCCAAAAAGTGATAGGAAGTCAACAAGCAGCAGAGCTACATATACTGCATATATGTGTTTAAGATAAACCAGGGGTGTCCAAACATTTTTGTCACGTGGCCCAAAATTGTCAAGTCAAAAAACAAGAACAAACAAAAATTCCTCAAAAAAAACCAAAAACATTTTTTTCACATGCTCTACAAATTAACCTTGCCTCCAAGCTGAATTCTTGACGTATTTGTACGTTAACAAACACACGAGAATCCATCTTGTTCTGCTGCTATCACATCTGTTTTGTCAGAATCCACAATTTTTCTTTTTTTTAAACCTTTGAACAGCAATAAGTGCCTTGACTAGCTTACCTTCTTGCGGTTTCTCATGATGCCTGCTGCTAACGGTTTAATTTGATACCGTGATTGGCTAAAACCAACTTGTGGTAGGCGGGCACTAGGTGTCGCTTCGCCCAATCAGCTTGGAGAGTTCTGCTCTTTTCCTTAAATGGATCCAATGGGATCAGTCCCATTTGATAATGTGCAGAACGTAGAGTGCTACAAAGTATCAACCTGGCTGGCCAGGTTACCGCAAAATATGAGAATGTAATGTTTTCAACAAATTAGTCAGATTTTCTGCAGAAGAGAAATGTGTAACTCATTGCAGATCTAAAACTTAAAGGGTAACTTCCAAATTGACTTTTTTCTGCTAATAAGCTGCACATGTGGATGTCTTAGAGTGCTGTCTACATTCAGTTAGTTTATTTACATGGAAATCTACATAGTTGTTCACCCCCACACCTTCCCTGGTCCCCTGGGAACAGCATCATTTGGGCGTGTTTCAGATTTTAGATTTCGGTGATGTAAGGCTTTGGGGGGTGAGTTACATCTTAAAAAGGGTTTTGCTCATTTGTCGTATTAAAAGATTTTCATCCAGTTTGTAAATTCTTGCTCAATTGATTTATTTATTTTTTGTCTATTCTTAGCAATGAGAAAATTATTTGGGTCTTTCTTTGAAAACACCTGCCATATTTAGCCAATTTTAATAAATGAATTAAAGGCAGATTTGGTTCACCAAAGTCTGCATTTCAGTAAAATCAATTTGATAGACATGATCCTATTTACTATGAAGTCCGAAATAATGTTAAAAATGAGCATGGTTATTAAAAGACCAATACTTTGTGTTGTACCTAATAGTCACAATTGTAAGAAGATTTAATTCATCTGCAATAATTTTGCCCTAATCAACCACGTGTTCTTGTGGCCAAATTGTTGTTGAATTGTACACACAAAATCTGTCTAGGGGCCACAAATGGCCCCAAGGCCGCACGTTGGACACCCCTGGCATAAACCTTTGCAATTTCTCCTGCTAACAAAAAAAGCACAACTTTGAGACTTTATTCTCCTTCTTCGGCCCAAACGCTGCAGGGCAGTAAGAGGGAATATCACTCAGAGGATAACAGGAAAAGTGGCATCTGTTGCAATGCCACAGTTGTTTTGTCTGTCTTTCGCCATGTAGATGTAGCCATGGTTGCCCCAGTTTCCACTCCAGCTGCAACGAGACAAAATTATTAACATTATCATGTTGACTCCAACTGGGATTTAGATTGTTTTCACTAAGAAAACATAAAGAAAGAAGCAGAAAAATTAACCCGCGCTGAAACACAGCTGGGAAAATTGAGCAATCGCTAAAGGAATAAAAGACCTTAAAATGCAAAACCCATAAATGAATTAGTCAAGAACCAAAAACTTGACAAGAAAGTAATGTTAAAGATCTCACTGACCTGTTTTTTACAATCCAGTAATTCTGATCAGAATAGCCGTAACCCACCAGAAGGACGCCATGGTTGAGCCGCTCGGAGCTGCAGTTCTCCTCGTAGTAGATGCCTGAGACACGCAGAGAGTCATGTCACTTAAAGCTGCTAGTTTAGACTCAGAGAGAGCTTCATGTTCACGTTAGGCTCAGTGGGTTCATCAGAAATCATCCTTTTGTGTATCAATGACAATATGAATGATATAAGCACAAAACAGAGGTGTTGTTTTAACACATTTTAACCATTTAAAGCAGTGGTGTCTAGAGGTTTTGATACTTAGGCCAAAATCGCCGAGTCAATAGTGATATAAAACGAACGTGCAATAATAAAATGTGCAATAAATAGTATTTTTTTTAAGGACAAGAGATCTGTAAAGTATTGTAGATTCAAAACCGATCTACAACTGAACTATTCTCTGCAATAAAAGTGGCTTCAGATGTAACAAATCGATTAAACGTAAGATCCGGTACAGCAATCACGCTCTTTACTCTCTCTAAAATACGGTCATCAGGTACACCGGCACAGGGAATGGGTTCGCAGCGGCCAGCAGTAACACCACCATCACCCCCCGAACCCATGCAGATAGGCCGTATTCGTTTAACTCGTGAGGAACGTCAACAACGATTCTCGGAGAATCAGTGTCTTTACTGTGGCGGAGAAGGACATTTTGTAAACAACTGCCCGGTACGACCAAAAGACCGGGTCCGTCGCCTGTAGTGGGGAAGGCGGCGGACCGTTGCCGAGTTTCCTCCCCCAAATCTTTTGATAATCAGGTCCAATCAGGCTTGGTTAGCAATTCATAATCCTCATTTGAACTGGGCCGAGTCTCGGTTAGAATCCTGCTCCCCTGCCTGCCACTCTCGGTGCTTACAGTCTGCTCAGCCAGTTTCCCATCTCTCCTATTCTCCCACTGAATTGGAGGATGCCATCGACTTAACCCGTGTTCCTGAGCAGTATCACGACCTGCGCCTGGTTTTTAGTAAGAGTCAAGCGTGCTTCCTCCGCATCGCCCATACGATTGCGCTATTGATTTGCTACCAGGGACTCCGTTACCCTCCAGCCGCCTCTACAATATCTGGAGGTCTGAACGTCAGGCGCTCGAGAAATATATTGGTGAGTCGCTCTCAGCTGGATTAATTCGGCCTTCCTCCTCTCCTTTAGGTGCGGTTTTCTTTTTTGTCGGAAAGAAGGATGGATCCCTCCGGCCGTGTATCGACTACCGAGGGCTAAATCAAATTACTGTTAAGAATAAGTACCCGCTTCCCCTGTTGTCTTCAGCCCTAGAACCAGTCCAGAAAGCCGTCATTTTTACCAAGCTTGACTTGCGTAACGCTTGCCATTTGGTCCGAGTTCGACAGGGTAATGAATGGAAGACGGCTTTTAAGACCCCGCTGGGTCACTTTGAGTACTTGGTCATGCCTTTTGGTTTGTGTAACGCTCCGTCCGTTTTCCAAGCATTAGTCAATGACGTCCTACGGGATTTTTTGAACGTCTTTGTTTTTGTCTATCTAGATGACATTCTGATTTATTCTAGTGATCCAGATCAGCACCGACAACATGTTCGCCTAGTCCTCCAACGCCTCTTAGAAAACCGTTTGTTTGTCAAAGCAGAAAAGTGCGAATTCCACCAGAGTTCAGTTTCTTTTCTTGGTCTTATCTTAGAGGGAGGACAAGTCAGATCAGATCCAGAAAAGATTAAAGCAGTAGCAGAGTGGCCTACCCCAGACTCCAGGAAGCAACTTCAGAGATTCTTAGGTTTGCTAACTTTTACAGACATTTTATTAAGAACTACAGCCAGATCGCATCCCCTCCGCATGCCTTAACCTCTACCAAAGTCCCTTTTGTCTGGGGTTCTGAGGCCGAAGCCTCCTTTGCCGAACTTAAGTCCAGGTTTTCACAGGCTCCCATTCTTATTCATCCCGACCCAGCTAAACAGTTTACACTGGAGATAGATGCATCAGATACTGGTATCGGTGCAGTATTATCTCAACAATCTGATTCCGATAACAGACCACATCCTTGTGCCTTTTTCTCTCGCCGGCTGTCCCCAGCCGAGCGAAACTATGCCGTAGGGGACCGTCAACTGTTGGCCATTAAGTTAGATTTAGAGGAGTGGCGACACTGGTTGGAGGGATCCGAGCAGCCCATAATCATCTGGACAGATCACAAGAACCTCGCTTATCTACAGTCTGCCCGACATCTGAATCCCCGTCTAGCCCGCTGGTCTCTGTTATTCTCCAGATTCAACCTCTCCATAACCTACCACCCTGGCTCCAGAAACATCAAGCCTGATGCCCTCTCTTGACAGTTCGCACCTCAGGAACAGGAAAGGGAGCCGGCGCCCATTCTTCCCCCTACATGCACCTTTGGAGCGATACGTTAGGATCTGGAGGATCGGATAAACCAGGCCCTGCTCCTAGATCCTGATCCAGGTACCGGGCCCGCTGGATGTCCCCAAGTCTGTCCGGCCCGATGTGTTACGTTGGAGCCACGATTCCAAGTTCTCAGCTCACCCCGGAATATATAGGACACGGTCTCAGGTGTCCCGTCGGTTTTGGTGGCCGTCTTGGACTAAAGACGTGCGTGAATATGTCCGTGCCTGTCCCATTTGTGCTCAGAACAAACCTTCCAATCAGCCTCCCTCCGGTTTGCTCAATCCGCTCCCTATCCCTAAACGCCCCTGGTCCCACATCGCTTTGGATTTTGTTACTGGACTCCCATCATCCCAAGGAATGACCACTATATTGACTGTCGTTGACCGGTTTTCTAAATCATGTCATCTCATCCCGATACGTAAATTGCCTAACGCCCTGCAAACTGCCCAACTACTCATTAAGCATGTATTTAAACTTCATGGCATCCCCGTTGACATCCTTTCTCACCGGGGTCCCCAGTTTGTCTCCCAGGTCTGGCGGCACTTTTGTTCTGCTCTCGGTGCCCGCTACACCCTCACCTCCGGTTATCACCCTCAGACCAACGGCCAGACTGAAAGGATGAATCAAAAATTAGAAACCACCCTTCACTGCCTCACCTCCTCGTCACCCACCGATTGGAACAAGTTTTTGCCATGGGTAGAGTACACCCAACATCAACCGCTGTCAAGAAACTTGTAGATCCACCGTCACTGCTCTCACTCGCACCGCAGAGAGGTTCGCCGACCAGCACCGTGTTCCTGCCCCCCAGTATCGCCCCGGTCAGAAGGTCTGGTTATCATCTAGAGACGTCTTAGCCAATCCATCTGCCAAGAAACTTGCCCCCCGATTCACTAGACGCTATGAAATCGAAACCATCATCAGTCCCACCGCCGTCCATCTGCGCCTGCCTCCACACTCCCGAGTACACCCAGCTTTTCATGTTTCCCAAATTAAACCAGTTATGGACTGTGAGTTTTTTGAAACCTCGTTTTTGGACTAACTTTGTCTTCTGTTGTTCTCCAGTTTGTCGTGTTTGGATTTACTCACCTGTCTTGGCGTTGTGCTCAAGGAACCAGCTCCTCAGAATCCCCGCCGCTCAGATTTTGCTCTGGCATCTCCCCTCATACTCCCTTGGTGGTACCAAACCGGGCGTGAGAACCCCCTTCCTGGATTCACCTGGTTCACCCACAACACTCCGGTTCTTCCACCTGCTCGTCCCGTCTGCTGTGGTGCTCTCTGGATCCATTGCCAGCATTACATCTGTCAGCCCTCCAGTCACTCAGCCACCTGTTCCCATCAGCGAGTTACGGTCACAGAGTTCCCTCGTCACTCACTCTCCCCGGATTGGTTTCCCCGACTTAATGGTAAGCGGCGCAGCTTCTGGTATTTTTCCCTGGTTCGATCCTCTGTAACATTATTTCCCCTTCCTCCCTCAGTCGTTCAGACCTCGCCTGTTCTACACGCTGTGTTTCCCCGTTACCTGAGCCTTTAATAAACATCTTAAAATTGTTATGCCTCCGTCTGTATCTGCATGTGGGCAAACACTTAAAAACCATGACAATAATAATAATAATAATAATAATAATAATAAAAATAATAAACAAAAAGCATTATTATCAAACAAGGAGTACTTAGTATTGTTCCTAACATTTTCCGTTTTGAGATTTCACTACACGGAGGAAACTTTTTAGACGCCACTGAGCCAAAATTTCAGCACGCTTACCTGACTGGTAAAACTGGAAGGAGTCATGGCTGGCATCGATAGCTACAGAAATTGGCCCCATGGTGGCCACGGCCTCCATCAGGTCTTCCTCGCTGCCACTGGGAATGTAAGCGTACCCGTCGATGTTGATAGCGCTGTGGGACTTATTATAGAAGCATCGCTGGTTCTCCTGAAGGTCAAAGAGCAAAAGTTGAGCTTGATGTTAGTCACCGTTAAGAAGGAGGCGGCCTGTGATGTAGAACCTCGTTAATATCTGTCGCTGTGTCGACGTACCGCGGCCTGGTACGGGTACGACGCCTCAGAGTCCAGACCGCCGTTCATGTAGACATACTCAAAGGCCTTCTTTGCCAAACCACCGTTGCAGCCATTGTTCCCCACAGGTCCAGAGCAGTCGATCAGGTTCTGCTCGCTCAGCGAAACCAGTTTGCGGGTCGCGCTGAACAGCTGACCCTCCAGAGAGCCAGTGGCGCTGAAAGCCCAGCAGGAGGCACAGTGACCCTGAGGACAGCACAGAGGAAGAAGGTGTGGGGACCACTGATCTCTATTTATCCACTGGAGTGCTGATAGGCCCGAAAAACTGAAGTCACTGGCCGCCATCTTGCTCCTCCCTACTCTCACAGAACCCCATAGCATTTGGTTGCAACAACAAGCAGTTTTCTGGCTGTAGGAAGACGTTTCACAGGTAATTCTACATACAATCAGTGGATGTACTAACACTATCAACTACTAGGAAATTAGGTGCTGAAATATTTTGCATGTTTTATATATATATCTATATATCTATATCTATATAGATATAGATAGATATATATATATAATATATATATATATATAATATATATATATATATATATATATATATATATATATATATATATATATATAAATGTTATTTATATATATATAAATAAATAGCATGCAAAATATTTCAGCACATGACTTTCTCAGTACTAGATAGTTTTAGAACATAACATAAAAGTATATGGCATTTGACATTTTAAAAGTCTTAAGCCCCCCTGAACATGAGAAAATCTTCGTTATCCGATGCTGTAGCGCACGTATTCCCTACTTACTGGGGGAAAATAGGGAGTACCAATATGGCGGCTGGTAGCTTCACAGCGACGTGTATTATATACGGCCCATCAGCAATCCAGTGAATAAATAGAGATCAGTGGTGGGCACTAGATATTGTTTTTATTTACACATTCACAGATCTTTCTTCAGGAGTTGGTAAAAATGCCTTTTAAGATGTATACCTTGGGTCCAATGCTATGATTTGCTTCCACAAGATTCAGACAATATGTAGGAGCTATTTCTATACCTTTGTTACATTTTAGAATTTTGATTATTTAGTTCATTCTTATTTATTTGCTGATTTGTTGGATTAATATTTTTGTTTAAATTTAGTTGTTTAGAATACAATTATTTGTTAGTAATTTGTTTAATTAGTTAATTGATTTTTGTTTGGGTCTTGGGTGTGTCACATTTATGTAGATAGACTTTAGGTAGCTCGGAATGAATGTGGGTGGTCATATGTTGTTGTTTTTTACCAGTCCTCAGTCACCAGTCTGACCAGTCAACAGTCATTAGTCAATCAGTGAGTGAAGCAATCACCAATGCAGGAACCAGAGCAGGAGAGGCAGCAAGGGATCGTTTCAAGTTTGTATCATGTTGTTTACCAGCGGAGACCTGGAGTAAACCAACACAGAACTACATTTTGACGTGTTTTTGGAGTTTTTGTGCTGCGTAAACCAGAAACCCACGGTTCATCAAGTGACTATTTGAGTTACATTCACTTTTAGTTTGTTCATCTTTAAGTCTTGATTTTTTTGGTTTTCATGGACAAGTAGTCAGTACACAATAGTTTGCTGGAATTTCAGAATCAGAATCAGCAATACTTTAATAATCCCAGAGGGAAATTACAGTTCCAGTACAACCATCCATCACATACATTTTGGTGAGGACGATTGACTGAGGCCTTGCTGCCGAGGACCCCGCCTGACGCGGTTACCACAGGGCGCTGCCTTTAACTCTGTGGAAAGATAGGAGCCACATTTGGCCCTTTCCTCCCGACAGAAATGCTTTAACTGAGTCAATTCAATTCAATTCAATTTTATTTATATAGCGCCAATTCATGAAACATGTCATCTCAAGGCACTTTACAAGTTAAATTCAATCATATTATACAGATTGGGTCAGATTATAGAGATTGGTCAAAATGTCCTATATAAGGAAACCAGTTGATTGCATCAAAGTCCCGACAAGCAGCATTCACTCCTGGAGAAGCGTAGAGCCACAGGGAGAGTCGTCTGCATTGTACATGGCTTTGCTGCAATCCCTCATACTGAGCAAGCATGAAGCGACAGTGGAAAGAAAAAACACCCGTTAGCGGGAAGGAAAAACCTCCAGCAGAACCAGAACCAGGCTCAGTATGAACGGTCATCTGCCTCGACCGACTGGGGTTACAGAAGACAGAGCAGAGACACAACAAGAGAGACAAAAAGCACAGAAGCTCACATTGATCTAGTAATCTGTTCTACATTAGATGGTAATAGTGGTGAGCCGTCTTCTCTGGATGATGTCACAGCTAACAGAACGCCAGACCAGGTGTACCTACTATGAAGAAAAAAGAGAGAGAACAAAAAGTTAAAAGCTGAAATGACAACAGTCATTTCAATGTAATACAATGCAAATCTGGAGAACAGTAGAAATCAGTAGAGTGAGAAAAATAGACCCTGATGTCCTCCAGTAGCCTAAGCCTATAGCAGTAAAACTATAAAGGTAGCTCAGAGTAACATGAGCCACTCTAACTATAAGCTTTGTCAAAAAGGAAGGTTTTAAGATTAGTCTTAAAAGTAGACAGGGTGTCTGCCTCACGGACCAAAACTGGGAGTTGGTTCCACAGGAGAGGAGCCTGATAGCTAAAGGATCTGCCTCCCATTCTACTTTTAGAGACTCTAGGAACCACCAGCAGACCTGCAGTCTGAGAGCGAAGTGCTCTGTTAGGAACATACGGGGTAATCAGAGCTCTGATATATGATGGAGCTTGGTTATTAAGGGCTTTATACGTTAGAAGAAGAATTTTAAATTCTATTCTTGATTTAACAGGAAGCCAATGAAGGGAAGCTAAAATTGGAGAAATATGATCCCTCTTGTTGATTTTCATCAGAACTCTTGCTGCAGCATTTTGGATCAGCTGAAGACTTTGAACTGCATTTTGTGGACTTCCTGATAGTAAAGAATTACAATAGTCCAGCCTTGAAGTAACAAATGCATGAACTAGTTTTTCAGCATCACCCCTGGACAGAATGTTTCTAATTTTGGCGATATTCCTGAGGTGAAAAAAGGAAACTCTGGAAACCTGTTTAATATGGGATTTAAATGACATGTCTTGGTCTAAAATAACACCAAGATTTTTAACTTTCCACCTAGTCAGGTTAATAGGTCGCCGTGCTCACTCTCAGCTCGGCCTGCAACATTTTCCATGGAAGCCAGCGGTTTGTGATGGCAACTGTTTTTAACTTAGGCTCTATGTTTGTATTCACCATCCATTTAGAGAACCAATTTGTGTTAAAGCTTTAACTTCCTGGCTTATGTCTTGACATGTTTTTCCTATACGTTGTTTTGTGAAGTGCACCAGTCCCTCCTGCATCAATCAGACAACATATCAAGCCATTATCCCAGAATGTCTTTGCAAACTATAAATTGGATTTTTTATGGTGCTTTTGAAGTAATGGCTTCTTCTCTGAGTTGCCTCTCAGCCCATGTTAGTACTGGTTTCAGTGGACAATGACGCTTTCATAGGACACACGTTTAAATGTTATATATGAGAAACCAAAACTAAAAACAGGATGTTCAGAAAACAAGAAGCCTTTTGAATGAGTGTCAAAACATCTTCAAGAGACAAAAGAAGAAACTCATTTGCCTTCTACTTAAACACTGAGAATTGCTATGTGTTGCATGACTGCAAATCTACGTTAGAGTATACAAAGTATTGCTTGCTGCTCCCTGATCTAGCCTATAGCAGGCTGGCCAAGTTTCAGCAGGTGTTACTACGTGAAAAATATGCGCTCAGAAAAGGCAGATGACCTTTCTGACATGCAGATAGTAGAGACGACTCACAAGTTGCCAAGAAAAATGTTTTAGTCTCTAACCCAGAATTGCAAAGAGGAAACACTTTTTGTTTTTTACCTGGTCCTTAACAGGTGTGACATAGCCTTCTGTTCTCCAGTCCACAGAAGCAGGGACCTTCAGGAAGCTGGGCTTCTTGAAAAGGGTCCCATTAACAAGCTTCTCTTCTTTCGGTTTGTAGCCGTGCATAATCTCCCTGAACTCCTCCTTAGTCTGTTGGAAGAATTTTCAGTCAGTAGGAAAAGTCACAACTATTTATGCGATTTTTCTGTGGAGAACAAAAAAACAAAAATGCTTTAGGTTACAGACAACTCAGCTGCTCTTGGAACCCCTCAGGGATGTTTGTTTGGACATGTAAGTTTTTACAAACAAGCTACAAAAATATTTAATTTTTCAATCTATTTTATTTATATAGCGCCAATGCACAACATTTCATCTCAAGGCTCTTTCCAAAGTCAGACTCCATCAGATCCTCCAGGTTGGTCAGAAAGTTTCCTCTTTAAGGAAACCCAGCAGGTTGCATCAAGTCTCTCCAAGCAGCATTCACTCCTCCTGAAAGAGCGTAGAGCCACAGTGGACAGTCGTCTGCATTGTTGATGGCTTTGCAGCAATCCCTCATACTGAGCATGCATGAAGCGACAGTGGAGAGGAAAACTCCCCTTTAACAGGGAGGAGAACCTCCAGCAGAACCAGAACCAGGCTCAGTGTGAACGCTCATCTGCCTCGACCCACTGGGGCTTAGAGAAGACAGAGCAGAGACACAGAAAGCTCAGAAGCTCACATTGACCCAGGAGTACTTTCTATGTTAGATGGTAATAGAGGATGATCTGCCTCCCCTGATGATGTCACAGCTAACAGAACGCCAGACCAGGTGTACCTTCTATGAAGAGCAGTAGAGTGAGAGAAATGGATATTGATGATTTTACATGCCCTGGTGATTGATTTGTTGTGTCATATTCGGAGTTTTGGTAATTTCATACCTGAAGTTTTTGGGGAGATATAAAAAGAGCTGCTCACCACAGGACTTTTTGAGCTCACCATTAATCTTGGCGTACCTACCTTCAAGGCTGTTTGATCACAGCTCTGACAGCTAAAGATTTTATGTAAATTCCCATGATCTAACTGTAATTTCTACTTCCCCTTGTTGGACAATAAAGGTTTGGAATACATACAGATAAACTCTATTTATTAATTTGAGGACTTTTCAAGGCAATCGGTTGCCTTATGTAGGAGCATCAGAGTAAAGGGAGCTGAAAACAACATTTCAGATTTGTATTTGCAAAAAGCAAAACATTGAAAGCCAAGTATTACTTTCCTTTCACCTCATAATTATGTGCTATAATGCAAGCTCCATGATATCCATCAAAGTTTCTGGTTGCAATTAAAGTAAAAGTGTTAAAAAGAAAAAAGGTAAAGAGATGTAACAGATGGCTGCTCATCTTGACCCTGATTCTGGTCGGTTGTTTCTTCTTTCACTGCTGCTATGTAGGACCAAAACTATGCAGTTTAATATGTAGTATATTAATATATAATGATGACACGGGATAAAACTGAAGCAAACTGGAAATTTCTACTCATCCATTTTCTGTACCTAGGTGGAGCTTTACGCCCAGCCAGCTGCCGAGAGATGTGTCTCAGAATATGAATAAACTGCTACTGATCATTTTACACAATTTACACAATACACTCCTTCGTCAGTATCACTTTCTATGTTGATGTGCCTTTTTAAATTGTCAGGTTATATGTAGAAGGAAGCCAGTCTGTTGTCTTACCATGTCTGCGAAGTGGTTCATGCCCTGGCGGTAGGAGTGTTTGCCCATGGAGTGCTCCAGGTTGTGGAGCTCGATCTTCTTCAGGTTCTTCTCCCACACCATTCGTCTCCAGCCCTCCTCATTCTGCATAAAACACACATAAATACGTTAAATCTTCTGGTCAAAGACAAACTAGACACAGTGTTAAAATAACAGGGATGCAGAATGGGCTTTGTTACTTTTTTTATCACAAGACTTCATTAAAATTAGATCATCTGACTTAAGGTAGGAGCATTCATTTTGTTTTTCTTTAAAAACTTTCTAGCTTTATGTGCTGCTGTTTGTTGCATTGTCTCTATTTTATTTTCCAGGATTCTTTACACTGTGCCGTTCAAACAAGCTGCTCCTCTAGTGGTTCGGGTCTTTGTACCAAGGATACATGTCTGTGATGAACTTGACCCAAAGTGCACACTTTCTGAAGGCATCAACGCAAAGCCAGCTCTTTACCTCCTGGTAGGTTTTGTTGTAGCGGTTCATCCACAGCTCCCAGTGCTGATCCAGCTGTGGGTCTGGACTCGGGGCTGACAGGACGGCACTCGTGTAGAACGTCACAACAACCAGGAGCAGCATTATTGACACTTTCAGCTAGAAAAAAAAACATGTTAGAATAGCTGAATAGATAAAGGATGTAGGACCTCTGGGTAACCTATAAGTAAATACATAATAAAGTTACGAAATTATTATTTCATTTATTGAGAGAGAAAAAACAATCCAAGTTAACCTGGCTGTATGTAAAATTATTATATATTATAAATTATAACCTCCCATTTAAAATAATAAATTAACATATTTTTGGGTTTGATTTCACCAGCCACGCTCAGACCTAATAACAGAACACAGAACCTGTCTGACAACACGAAGTAGGTTAAGATATGTTTAACAGTGACACACCATCTCAAGACCCAATGGCAAAGTTCCTCTATCACTCTGGAAACGGTTACAAAGCCTGGAGTCGTCCACAAGTGGAGAAAACGTGGAACAGTTGTGAAGGTTCCCAGGTTTAGCCGGCCGCCATTTTGGATGGGTCTCTCACGTGACCCCAGTGCATTTATTTCTACTGAGTAAGCCCGACTAAAATAAATCATAACTGCTTGAATTATTACCAGATTCTCACACGGATTGGCTTGTAACAAACGGCAGAGATGTGGTTATAATACAGGACGCTGTTACACATGAGAAAACATGTGTTAATGCTAAAATACGTTGTTTAAGCAACATATTTCATAAATGTATGGCCTTTAACAGACGGACATATGGAATATTAATGTGTAAATAAATGATTTCATACTGATATACTTTGTTTTATGCTATTTAATAGACAGAGATGTGGTATGGCATATTATTAAATATGTAAATAAATACGTGCTTTCATGCTGAAAAACTTTGTTTTATGTACTTAAATAAAGAGACATGTGATATTAGAAATTAATAAATGTATAAATTAATACATTTTATATTTTAATAAAGAAACAAGCTGGATTGTCCTCTCTCTCTCTCTCTCTCTCTCTCTCTCTCTCTCTCTCTCTCTCTCTCTCTCTCTCTCTCTCTCTCTCTCTCTCTCTCTCTCTCTCTCTCTCTCTCTCTCTCTCTCTCTCTCATGTACAAGCCTGAGCCTTCCCTTCACACCAACAATAATTTTTTTGCGTGCTGTGCATGCACACATGCATACACACTGTTTTTAAAGGCCTGCAAATAGGGTTCAAGAACCTTGAAAAACAATTGTTTTGCACAACTTCGTGCATGTGTTGGTACTCTGTAAGTCCAGGGTACTTAATTTGGCAACACGATTCAACCTTAGTTTGTGAAATACAGTGATAACAAATTAAGAAACACAAAATTATGGTCCATCTGTTGGGTTTCTGCGTTGTTCTCACCAAGTAAAAACTCATCTTCAGGGCCAATCTCAGCCCAAAATGGTGATCTACGTTCAGTAGCTATCGTTGGTTATTGTAACCGTAAGCTGCAGAAAATATGGGTAAAATTGCTCCCTCTGCGTTTACTGCCGGCCTTGATTAGGAGAGACCCATCCAAGATGGCGGAGCCACAGGATTCGCTCCAGCACGTAATAAGCCGTCTACTTATACAACGTCTATGGTCACTACAGGCTTCAGTTTCGTCAGTCAAGGTCAGAGTTCATGGTTCAACAGAGAGAGAGAGACTGAGAAAAATGGCTTTCATGTTAAAGCTCTGAAGCAAAATACATTTCACTAAACTAACAGCATTTCACGACACCAGAGGTTAAATGTGGTGGTGCTGCACTGCAAAAAGGGAACTAAAAGTAAATAAAAATGTTCTTGAAATTTGTTGATTTTTCCTTGATTTGAGCAGGTAAATAAGACTATCTGCCAATGGAATAAGATTTTGCACATAAGAACAATTCATCTCCATCTTATTTCAAGTGCAGGATGTCTAATTATCTTATTTTAGGGGTAAAAATACTCATTCTATTGGCAAATAGTCTTATTTAGCTGCTCAAATCAAGGAAAAATACATTTCAAGAACATTTTACTTACTTTTAGTTCCCTTTTTGCAGTGTAGTGTGACGGTCTGGGCCTGCTTTACTGTTTCAGAACTGGAACGATTGGCCATAATTGACGGTACCATGAATTCTGCCATCATCACCAGAAAGTCCTGAAGAACGTCCGGCCATCAGTGTGCGACCTGAAGTTCAAGCGCACTACCATCAAGTCGGTCTCTAAATGGCTTTAAAACAAAAGAAAGAAATGGAGTGGCCTAGTCAAAGTGTGGACTCAAATCTCACCGAGATCACGTGATGTGACCTTTAAGAGGTTGTTTATGCGGGTAAACCCTCCAGCGCTGCTGAATTAGACCAATTCTGCAACGCAGAGTTGGTCAAACTTCCTCCACAGCGACATCAGACTCCTCTCACTTGATGGCAGCCGTTGCCGAAATTTTAGAGGTTAACCACTTTTTCCACTGTTAATAGAATAAAGATATCTCTCAAAAAAGGAGATTGCCGATTTCAACCAGCAGTTTATTACTTGTTGAAAGAATCAGAACAGAAGGATAGAGTTTTAAAAGCCCTCTGCTCCAACTAGACAACAGAAAGTCTCCTGCTTGTATTGGTCTTCTTCAGTGGGAAGTCACACAACAGCAATAAGACAATAAAACAAGGAAAGCATGAGGCCTGGATAAGCTTTTGAAACTCTTCCAGCAGGTTGACACTTAAGATTTAACCCTTATGAACTTCAGGAAGGACTCCATCCCTGTCTGTACCTTGCAGATGATGACCTCCGCAGAAAGCCTCCCAGGCTTTAACCAGGTACACTTAAAAAGAGCCTCTATCACAAATCTGACCTTGCAGCAAAGCAGAGGAAGAGCGGACAATTTAAATTTTCCATCCAGACCACATAGAGCCAAATTGATATGGAAATATTTCATTAAATCTTGACTCAAAAACTGTATTTTTATTTACTCAGGTTATCTTTGTCTGATACAATTTCTTTGATAATTTGAACCATTTAAGTGTAAGAAACAAGAAAGTGAGAAAAGGAGGTAACCTGTAAGGTAGCACTAAATATCTGCAATATTACCAAATAATGTCATTTTGAAAGTATTGCTAATTATTACACTTTACATTTATTTTGCGTTTTTAATAGTAACCTGAAGACTTTTTTCTATTTTTGGGGGTTTGCTCGCAGGCAGATGCCAGAAACCATCAAACTGATTTATTTAATGTAGATCGTCACGTTGTCTTCAGCCACAGACATGCAACTATAGTCTTCCTTTGGTTCTAGATCAATGTTAACTTAAGTTGAAAAGTTAGATCCGTTTTATGCTGATTATTTTAATGAATTTAACGAACTGAAAATAATTCCGCTGCATTCGAAAAATCAAACATGGTTTATGGCTTTTAACTATGAGTCTCGTTGCTTCTTCACAGTCACACTAAAAAGAAAGTACACCCTCTGTCAAATCTAAACTTTAAATCTGATTTTTATAAGGTTCTAAAATTATTTATACTGAATCTCAAAATGACTCATCAAATAAAATAAAGCCAGAATCAGAGCATCAGTAAAAGATAAACTTTAGATGCATCCAGTTCATGTAAAATCACAGAATCTTTTTTTTCTTTTTTCCCTCTTAAGACTGTTTGTAAAGTGGTTTTGTGTCTATTTGTTAGGAACAAAAACAAAAACCCGGCAACATTTAAAATCCACTAAATTGCACAATAACTAAAGTGCTCTCATTCACAGAAAAATGTATTTATTGAACAAGAAAGGATTAAAAAAACTCAAGAAAAAGGTCTCATGGAGGCCAGTTTTTGTGTCATGAAATATATTTACTTATAGAAACAGTAGGGTGGTGCGTTTGTGAGCATAGACAAAACTTTATATTCCAAGAAAGCCATTAAAAGGTGGAAAAATCAGGCAGAAAAAAGGCAATTGATCCTAAAACAAAAAAGCTGCAGCAAAACCATTCTTAGGCCTGTAACATTTCCATTGTGCAAATATTCAAAAATGATAAAGTAAAATAAAAAAAAGAGAAAGAAAGCTTATTATGCAGGCGATAAAGCTGAATATTGAGGTATAACTGTTGAAACTTACTGTGAATCCTTTCTGTTGGTGACGGAGACGCAGAGGACAGATTCCTTTCTGCACCGAGGAGCGCAGAGGTTTTAAAGGCCAGATTCATCCCAAAATAAAAGTGTTTTCTGATTGGTCCGTTTGCCCACGTGATGTGATTCCTCCCTCTGAAGAGATGCTGAACGAAGACACGCGTCAGCACAACGGCAGGTCCAGGTGAGAGCGAGAACGTCACATGACCCATGGTCCATGGGAGGCATATCAGATGTTTTTTACACATTGTAGTAAAAATCTATGCACAATTATTAGGATTTACAAGAACCAATAAATGAAAAATAAATTGTCCCACAATAGAAGCCTTGTAAAAATGACAAAATACTACCTGTAGGTTTACTGGAATAAATATAGAAAGTTGCCAAAAACTGTGACAGAAATATGAATTTGGTCAGTCTTTATAGGTGAGCAGGGCGAAACGCCGCTCTAGCCAAGGTAAATGATCTGAAGTGGACCAACCAAACGTTATAATCTATTTCACCAGCTACAATTTAAACAGTTTCATGTTGGACTGCAGAGAATAAAATAACGAAGTGACTGAAAAAATATGGAAAACATTTTAACATACTTCTCAATCAGTTAACATCAACTTTGTGTAGAAGTTCAATAAAGGATTGACATGTTTTTAATAATTACTTGAAATGTATTTATTTTGTTTTAATTGAATTTTATTTTTAATTATTATTTATTTATATAATTGTAGAAAAAAATAAAATAAAATAAATGTATTTATTTAGTTTTTATTTATTATTATTGTTTTATTTTTATTTATTTTTATTTTTTATAAATAAAATAAATGTATTTATTTAGTTTTTATTTATTATTATTATTGTTTTATTTTTATTATTATTTATTTATATATTTTTATTAAAAAAGAAAAGAAAAAAAAAGAAAGAAATGTATTTATTTTTCCTGTAAATTATGACTTGCAGATTGGTTAAATCTGAAGGCATCTTGTGTCCTTCTGCGGTCACTGTCAGGTAAACACTGCAGGCACAGAGGAGCTGGAAGACTTTAACAAAAGACTAATAGTGTGGAGAGAGTTTCACCATCATGTAGTTTGATTTAATCATCTAATTTATGGGGCTGTTTTGGTAGAGGCAATTCGGTCAGAATGCTGTAGCATAAATACAACAAAGGAAGTGATAAATACCGCGGAGCCGACTAAGCTTTAAAAGAACGTGTGTAAGAAAAGTAAATGCAACTCAGAAGCTATGAGGAATATAAATAAACAATACATGAGATAACAAACATGTGGGTGAAGAAGTTGAAGTGAAAGCTACATCAACAAGTAAATTAATGAATGAATGAATAATTTAAGGGACTATTTCAGTATAATTGCAATAAACTGACACTTTACACTAACTGCTGATGCAAAGCAGACACAGAAACTGCATTTAGTAGAAATCTTGGAGTAAGTAGAGGCACAAATAAGAAACTAATTAGGATGCCGCTTAAATCTGCCATCAATAAAGCACCACAAAGGTTACAGGCGTAAATATACAACTGCAAAGTTAGCATAATGACTCATATTAACTTGCAATGGTACATGGAGGGTTAAAACGACAGAATTACACACAGTCACCTTTTTCAGTTCAAAAGGTTTAATTAATGTGCGATGTAGATCTCTTGTATAGTTCAGGTGTTTAAGTCTGTTAACGGCGATGATAGACGGCTTAACCCTGAAATGTGATTTCTCAGAAAGCGTGGATGTTATATCTGACAGAAACGTGGACTGTGCTGCAGTCTACAGTCACAGAGGAGGCTGCTGACCTCACAGTGAGGGTAAAACAAAAGATCATTTCTAAAGAAACTGGCTGGTCAGAGGGTCGTAACCAATGGAAAGTTAGGTGGAAGGAAAAGGTACCATAGCCTTAAAGCTAAAGACCTTTCAAGAGTTTAAGGGAACTTCAGCTTCAAGATGCATTCAGGGCATCTCCAAAGTGCTCTTTTAAGATTAAATTAGCTTTTGCATTTCATTTGGAAATCAAGGTTTCAGATTCTGGAGGAAAAGTGGAGAGGCACAGAACCCAGTCTATGACGACTTGGGGTTCCAGGTCATCTGCTGGTTCTGGTCCACTGAGTTGTGTGAAGTCAAAAACCGCCTACCAGGAAGTTTTAGAGCACTTCATGCTTCCTTCTGCTGAAAAGCTTCATGAAGATCCAGATTTCATTTTCCAGCAGGACGCGGCAACTCCCCACGCTGCCAAAGGCACCGAGAGCTGGTTCAATGACCACGGTGGTCCTGATTGGCCTGAACAGAGACTCTATTGTCAAGAAGAGAAGACACTCGACCCAATAATGCAGATGATCTGGACACCTTCCTGCAGACCAGAGCAGAACCACAGGCTCATGGCCTCCATACCACGCGCCCAGGCCAATTCATGCCGTAAATCATGCAAAACGAGCCCAGACCAAGTCCTGTGTTTATATAGAAATATCCTTTATTGCCTTCATTGGAGCATTTCTATGTGGGGAAAGTGAAAAGGAGGCACGTCGACACAAACAAAGACAAAACAAAAACCGGGAGATTGCTGTAACAGGAAAAAAATACAATACTGTACAGCTAAGAGTTGTTAAAAATGGTAAAATCAAAAACTGTGAAACTGAGCAGGGAAGGTTTCAAGTGTGCAAATATGCAGATTTCTGCAGAAACTACAAATAAACTTCCTTTATACGTCAGAGTTATCAAACTACATAGTTCAGACTGTATGTGTTAATCAGCCCAACGAGCCGCTCTCCCCTAATTAAAGCCAAAGTTACAACGGTGGGAAAAGTGCAGCTTATTTTAAATATGGTGGTTTACTTTGGTTTCTGTCGAGGACATTTAGGACGAAGACGACTGAAAAGTTTTAGTGTTTCACATCTTTAATTGATCACAGTAAAAGTAGAAAAACAAAAAAAAAACCTCATTTACAATGACCAAAGCGAGCGTTAACGAATCACTTCCAGAGTAGCATACACATATTTACAGAGAATAAAACTACAATTTTAAAAGACAAAAGAAAAGAGATAAAGTGGCGTAAAACCAGGCCATAACAAAACGGCTCCTTTTTCCCTAAAAGAAGGATTTCTCCTCCTGAAACGCAGCAGAATCTCCTGCTGAAGCTCCTCTTCAGCTCTCCCGGTGGAAGGCCGTCACACCAGAGGGTAGCTGGCCGCCGTGGCGATGCCGCAGTGGTTCTTCTTGTCCTTGGCCATGTAGATGTAGCCTTTATCGCCCCACTTTTCACTCCAGCTGCAACGGGACCAAACAGAGGCTCAGAAATTCAGCTCAGGACATTTTCCCCTGGGCTCAGACTTCAGAGGCATTCCAGTTTAGGGGCGGAAATCGAACATCGATTTCCGGCTAAGACGGCTAATCAGTGCAACAGCTGAAGTTTATCCAGCTTCCCCGTCAGGCTGAACCACACACAGCAAAAACAGAACCAAAAATAAGTCAAGTCTTCTTGGAATGAGTGCATTTGTCTTTGATTTGAGCAGCTAAATAAGATGATTTGCTAATGGAAAGAGATTTTTACACTTAAAATAGGAACAACTCATCTCCATCATCTTATTCAGAGTGCAGTATATCTAATCATCTTATTTAGGGATCAAAATACTCATTCCACTGGCAGATTATCTTATTTATGTGCTCAAATCAAGGACAAATGCACCAATTCCAAGAAGACTTGACTTATTTTTTGTTCTCTTTCTGCAGTGTAGATGGCAGGTTTGTGGGTTTTTAATACACTGACCTGTTCTTGACGATCCAGAACTTCTTGCCGTCCACATCCTCCCCCTGGAAGCCGTATCCTACCGCCAGCACGCCGTGGTCCAGCTCCTCGCTGCTGCACTCCTTCTCATAGTAGATTCCTAAAAACCCAAACCAACCAGGTCCGGTTTGAACACATCTTAGGGCTAAAAGCGTAAATGGCGTTCAGAGCGGGACTCACCCGACTGGTAGAACTGGAAGGACTCGTGGCCGGCGTCGATGGCTACGGAGACGGGTCCGACGGACGCCACGGCCTTCATCAGCGCGCGCTCGTTGCCGCTGGGGATGTCGACGAAGCCGGTGTCGTTGGCGGCGCTGAACTTGGGGTCGTAGTGGCACGGCTGGTCGTCCTGGAAGACGGACGGAGGCGAGCGGGACGTGAGGCGGGGAAGGCACAAAGGTGTGCAGCTCTAAGCGCTAAAGGAGACACGTACCGTCCCCAGGTACGGGTAGGAGTCCTCCGAGTCCAGGCCCTGGTTGTCCTTGACGTACTGGAAGGCCTGGTCCATCAGACCGCCGTTGCAGCCCTCGTTGCCCTCGGGCCTGGAGCACTCCACCAGGTTCTGCTCGCTCAGAGGCACCAGCTTACCGGTCTTCCTGAACTCCTGGCCCTCCAGAGCGCCGGTGGTGCTGAAAGCCCAGCAGGAGCCACACTGACCCTGAGGGGAAGAGGAGGAGGCGTCAGACGGGGGGGGGGGGGGGGGGGGGTCAGCAGAAAGGCGGACAGAGACTCTCAGGCGGAGCCGCTTGGGGGTTTTACAGCACCGGGTCCTTTGCTAGGAGCAGCAAATAACTGAAATTCTTGGTTTTCTGTGTCAAAGACGGCAGAAAACTGCCTTAAAGGCTGCGAGGGAGCATGAAGTAAACAGTTTTACTATCGTTTTCTTTTTTTAGTTAAAGAAAAACTTAAAATCACCTCCTAAATGCGTTCCTGCTGCCAATAAAAGAAAAACGGGCCGGATCCAGAGCTCACCGATCATTTTCCAGCAGTTTAGAGTAAAAACTTCAGGAAGTGAAGGTTTTCTTACAGTAAACCAAATTAATCCTTTAATAAATCATCAGTCCTATTCATTTACGCACAGAAGCAACACAATGAATAATTGTTTTGTAGGAAATGACTCTGGAAGCAGACGGTAACACTTTGTAAACCATTTCTCTTGCTTGTTTAGATTTCAGACATTCATCTGAGGCTCATAACACCGTCAGGGGAAAAAATTAAAAAGAAAGCCTCTAATGATCATATTTGCATTTTATAGAATCAAGGTACACTTCCTGACTCGACATCAGGGGAAAGTGTGTCGCCACTTGGTTGTTATACGACAGTGTCTAAGTCTAAGCGATTTGCTGCCCTGGGATAACTTTATCAGTTTATTTATCCATGTGTCACATCTGACGTCCACAACGCCGCTGAATTATCTGTCATTTCCACGGTAACGGCTTTCATAGAGCTAACATTTCCATGAGGAAACTGGGTTCATTGGCTACTCTTTTTCTCCTGGTTGATGAGGCGGTCCGGGTCGTTTCAGGAAACGCTGTTAATGAATGAGGGGTGGAGAGAAGGAGCTGTGCTGCGTAAAGATACTGACAACAACCCCAGAACGGCCGACTTATCTCTGGCTGTGTGCGCTCCAGAGGCCGAGTCCAACCGCTCCTTATCAAAACGTACAAACACAAAAACACGACGTCTCAGGTTTACAGAAACAAGACTACTTTTCTAATAACCGTGTTTTAGAACTGATAATCTTCTTATGTGACCCTGTAAGAAAATTATAAACACTAACTCTATGGTACCTTTAACCCCTAAAAATGGCTAAAATACCAGAATACGTTTCAGAAAAGTAAGTTTGTCTGCCAAGCATGTCAGAAATATTTAAAGTACCGACTGATATGGATGATCTGGATCAAGAGCCGCCGTGTTCCTTAAGGAGGAGCGTCTTTGCCAAAGATTTTGGTTTTATTTCCATTCGAAACATTAAAAGCAGGAATTCAGGGAATAGAAATAAGCGTCAAAGCCGCCTCACCTGGTCCTTTACGGGGGTCACGTAGCCCTTTTCCCGCCAGTCGACTGAACGAGGGGCCTCCAGGAAGTTGGGCTCCAGGAACAGGGACCCCTTAAACTTCCTCTGGGCTTTGTGCTTGTAGCCGTTCATGATCTGCTTGAACTCCTCGTGAGTCTGTGGGAAGAAGGTTCAGAGAGAAAACCGCCGTCAACGCTATGAGGTTAGAAAAAGGCAACCAGACGCGTCGTTGTTTTAACAAATTGGCCATTTTACCATTTCTACACTGATTAAACCCCCGAAAATGTTATATAATTAGATCTAAAAAACAGGGACAAATAAGATCAGATGGAAAACCTGAAAACTATGGATTAAAAATAGCAGAATTACTACGTTGAGTTAAAGCGAGCTAAAAGGCATTTTTCTAATTGCTTTAAAAGCCATCAGTCTGGGCTGCCTTCAGGTCTTCAGGAAAAATCCCACCTAACTTCAGATTCTAACCAAGAACCACAAATCAGATAAATGGGTCAGAGTAAAATGCCATTAATACCTTCAGACACCGATTTAAATGGGGCTGTGCATAAAAATAGAGACAAAGACTATTATTGACGTTTTTAAAAACAATTTAATATTGATATTCTCACTTTCAATGTTGTTATACCTCCCAACCCCTAGGGGGCGTTATCACAGCGCGCCATTACTGTTCACAGCGAGGAAGTGCAAGATTTTAGAAGCGCCTTCATCCCTAAATTCAGTTATGAATGCGTTAAAAGCATTGAACCAACAAATGCACTTCATGTTCCTGTTAATATATCAGTGTTCAACAAATTGAACATAAATATAATATTTGGCTGGTTTTGTTGATTGAATGACTTTGCGCTAGGGGTGGGCGATATGAAGAAAGTCTAATATCACGATACACGATATATATCACGATATGTTCAAATAACCTTGAATAACAAATGTTTTTAGCTACATAGTGTCTAAAGTTGCATTGGTATATCTCATTAACGTAGTAAAGTTCTCTTTTGTTTGAAAAATTGATTGCAAAATAAAAATGAGTTTAAAATGTTTTATTTTAGCCATTTTTTAACCACAGCTGCACATAGAAGCTTTTCACAAATTACAATATTGTCACATTATGTCTCTTTCATGGTCAACACTGGACCTTAGAAACAGAACATCCCAGCGGCCAAAAGGAACACCAAGGAAAAATTTGACTAAAATAAACCTGAATTAAAAGCTGCTCTTTTGTGCTTAAGACATAAAAATTTATTATAATAAAAATGTGACAATCACATACACAAAGCTTGTATAGTGACTATAAAATCAACTGACCAGTCACAGCTGCATATTCAGAGCATCTCAAAAATATTTCCGTTGCTCTTTAGGTGCTGGGAAATTTTAAACAAACGTTTTTTTCTGTCATATGGGATGTTTTAGCAAAAGAAGACGCCAGTTTCAACAGTTTTACGGCTGGTTTAATTAAAGTTTCCTTCGGTGTGTGTGTGTGTGTGTGTGTGTGTGTGTGGGGGGGGGGGGGGCTACCTTTTGTGGCGATGGTGTTACGGCATGTTTTGCAAATTACCGCATTTTGTTCGACCTCCTTCTAGTGAAATCCAAACCACTGACATATTATTGACCCACTGCTGTTTCTCTTCACACTCTTTTTCTCATTTACCTGAAACTCTCGCTGTCTGGTCAACGTAAGTAAGCACACGGGTTCGTTGATGTGTGCCAGAACTCTTTCTGGTTCGGAGGAGCGAGTGATGCGTTCACAGCATGTGGGAAAAACTAAATTCACAGTGAATTAAATACAGCGGCTCAATCTTGCTATAAAAATTTACACTCGATGGTCGCTATAAAGTAATTTTAACCATCGCACGGAGGAAAACTTGAGATACATCGAGTATATTCGATATATCGCCCACCCCTACTTTGCGCATCAATTTGAAAGTAATAAATATCGATACTGGAATCAAACGGAGCTATTTATCGAATCGGCTCATCCTAGATGATACCCAGCCCTAGATTTAAATGAATAAAAAAAAATCTAATTGAATCTAGTGGTAAAGTCGGCGCAGGTGACCAAAGCAAAGACCCGTTTAATTTCTGTTCCTGAGATTCCTGCAGCTCCTAACAGTCGTCACTTGGTCCCGGCCATCACGTCACACCCGGGAACGCCGGTTCTGAAGGCACAGAGCGGCGCCTCACCATGTCGCCAAAGTGGTTCATGCCCAGGCGGTAGGAGTGTTTGCCCATGGAGTGCTCCAGATTGTGCAGCTCGATCTTCTTCAGGTTCTTCTCCCACACCAGTCGCCTCCAGCCTTCCTCTCTCTTTGTAAAAAAAATAAAGAAATAAAAATCAAAAAAACATAGAAAGCGCCTCTAAAGACTCAGAAAGTGGTAAATAGAAAAAAAGCATGTTACCTGATGGTAGTTTTTACTGTGCCAGCTCTTCCACAGGTTCCAGTGCTCGTCGAGCTGGGGGTCCAGGCTGGGGGCGGACAGGACGGCGCCGCCGAGGCACAGCGTGAGCACCGCTAGAGGCAGCATCCTGCTGGTTCCTGCAGACAACAGAGCCGACACACACGGCGCCAGGGATCAGCTTTCAGAACAGCTGAAACGAGGCATGCGTGCAACCGTTCAGCTTCAGCTTCCTAAGAGCAGCTCGCCTTCTCCTCTAAGATGATTCATCTGAAACTGGCAGTAAACGTCCATCAGGCGATTCCTGGAGGTACAGCCACGCCCTGACTCAGGCGCACAGAAACCGCCGTGTGCTTCAGATGTTTTGTAACTAGCAAATTCAGCAGAAAGAAGCCGGTCCACTTATTCTACATGGAGCAAAACACAATGTCCGGCTGCCTAAAAACCTTACATGGTTCATGTTAACTTGACATGAAATAAAACATTTAACAGCTCGTTACCTGAGATACATTAAATCATTGAGGTCATCAGACAGAGGCTGAAATCTGATTGGTTACAAAACGACTCAACTGCATCTTTAGCAGGGCTTCACTGAGCGAGGTCAGATATAACAGGTAAAATAAATTTATATAGCGCCACAACACGTCCTTCTCAAGGAACTTTACAAAGTCGATTCCATCAGATACACGAATCGGTTAAAAAGGTTTTCCAGCTACGTAAACCCAGCAGGTTGCATCAAGTCTCTCCAAGCAGCATTCACTCCTCCTGGATGAGCGTAGAGCCACAGAGGACAGTCGCCTGCGCGGCGTTGTCCACTTTGCAGCAATCCCTCATACCGAGCATGCATGCAGCGACAGTGGAGAGGAAAACTCCCATTTAACAGGGAGGAGAACCTCCAGCAGAACCAGAACTGGGCCGAGTTTTCAAGCTTGGTCCCATTTCCAGTGTCCCCATCACTTCTTTCTGAACACCTACCACCTTCTGCTCCTGGGTATAAAATACAACGTCAGCATTAACCAATCACCAGGTTACATTTGGATATCTCTGTATCACCTTTAGTGGTGTTTCAAACATAAACGGGAAAAAAAAACAAAAAGGTAAATGTGTCCATGTGGTAAGATATGGGCCAAAAAGAAAGAGAAAAGAGTGAAATGGCCCTTTACTGAAAGCACCGAGCCAGAAACCAACTTCAGCGTTAATCCCAGCCTGAGGAACATCGGCCGTAAACACAAACTCTACGATCTCCAGACACTTATTTTAATACATTATTTATGTGTGAATTAATAAAGCACAGCTAGTGACGCTTTTCTGGCTGGCTTCCCGGGTTTTATGAAGCAGAAATGTGGATTTATCCCAACAACGACCGGATCCTGGTGGGATTTTTTTTTTTTTGCCAAGTCACGGGATCTGCTGCTCTGGGCTGAGAGCCAAGAAACACCGAGGGACTCCAGACCAGGAAAACGAAAAAGAAAACCAAAACTGCAACCGGCACATAGCGGTGCCATGCCGATCCCTTACCGGCATGGCGTTACGGGTTCGGATTATCAAAAAAACAGCAAACAAAAGGGTGGAAAACACAAACAATGGCGGATTGGAAAGGAAGCATTTAGGGCGACGACAAAGACGGCCGAATAAAACAGGACGACTAAGGCTATAAGATGACATCGTCATTTTAAGATTTTTTTTCGATCTAAAGAAAGATTTCCCTGGTATTTGTTAAAAATAGGCAATTTATCAATGGAAACTGGTGTGCCGTTTACAAAAACATAAAACTATCGAATATATTCGCTGTACAGACAAACCTTGATGTTAACCGAAATGTTCAGTTAGACATTTTAATATCAAAGACACATTAAATATATAAACTTACTGTAAACTCCTTTCTTTTGAATGAGAACCAAAAAAACAATCCCTCTGTTAGCCGAGGTACACTTTATAAAGGCCAAACCGGGCGATAGGGAACGTCCCACTGAGCTCTCTGATTGGCCGCAATCTTGTTTGTTCTCAACGCTGATTGGTTAGTTCCTTGTTGTTCCGATCTAAGACCCGCCTCGTTTGTGACGTCACCGGGAAAGCACGTGATTCCCTCCCTCCGCCAGGAACACTGCTGAAATGGAGCTAAACTGGTTGCAGCTGTTTATAGACGATTATTTAATGAAAAACACACAAACACCACGTTTTGATGAGCTAATCATTAGTTTAATTTAAAGCTCAACACCAAGAATACATTCAGACTTTTCTCTCCCAGACCTAAACGACGTAAAAGTGAAAAAAAGACAAACCTATAGAAATTCTTATAGGCCTACAGCTGAAACATGACTCCAGCGTCAGCAGCTTTCCTATATTACGTTTTTTCGTTTTCGTGACCAGTTAAAGGCATTATCAGGGTTTCTCAAATTCTTTTAAAGTAAAACTGAATGCACATTAGAGGTGAGCAATATGAACCTAAAAACGTATCACAAAAGTTTGTGGTTTTTACTATAACATTAAAAATGTTGAGACAAACAACTCGTTTTCAGTCATTTTGAGGTGACTGTACAGCTGTGACTGCATCTCACTGCTGTTAAAGCCCCACAAACACAAATAAGGCTCTTGAATATCATACCCATTAATAAATATGCTTCTTCGGTAGACTACTGACATAAAAAAGTTGCTTCTTCTCACAAAGCTGCGCACAGTAACTGCGTTTAAATATATTTTCAAATTTATTGATATTTATTGATGCTCTCATGGAACTAACAGTGGAGCAATACTAGGGCAGGGGTGTCCAAACTTTTTGGTGAGTGGGCCGAAATTGTCAAGCGAAAAGCACTCGAGGGCCAAAAAATGAATAAAAAAAATTACATAACCAAACAATTGCGACATTTTTTACCTCCATCCATCCATTTTCTGACCCGCTTAATCCCTCATGGGGTCACCTGCTCTACAAAATATGATAATTTTAAATAAACAAATTAGACTATCTGTATTTAACCAATAAATACATTCCAATTATATTTTAGTGCACCAAAGTCTGCATTTGAGTTAAAGTCCTATTTGAAATCTAAAGAGAATGTGTGGTTAAAAAAAAAAAAAAAAAGTGATTTTTGTGTTTAACCCAACATTTAACAATAAGATTTTAACTTGTCTGTAATAATTGTAACTAATAAAGTGTACTGGGGGGTTTCCCCCAGTACATGCAATTACAATACTTTCAGTTTTTGGCTTGTCAAACAACATTAATCTAAATTATTATCAGGACAAGGAATTGTCCACAATAACAACACACGATCTCATACATTCCCAGTTCACATATAAATAAAATAAGATTGATTCTGGAAGGAGGGACGGCTTTGTGTCCCACTTTGATGCTTGAATACTGCACTCTTTGTTTATGCTGATTTACAGTCATTCAGGTAACTATCGGGCACAAACTGCCTGTGTGTGACTTGTTTGGCTGCATGCGTGTTTATGTACTGATAATCTGTCAACAACTTTGACGACTGCCTCACACAAACAAGCATACTAGTTTCTGCAGGTCAATATCATGCAGTTTTCAGAGCATTTCATTCATATTTTATGTGACAGACCGACACAAAGTCGAACCAAGTTGTGATTTGGAAGGAAAATTATACATAAATTAAATCTCTATTACAAATCAAAGTATGAGGTAGACACTTATGCCCAGCCAGCACTCTTCTACCCTGACTCCTCTAAATAAAATCAAGTGCATCACACTGCCTTTAAAAAAATCGCCTAGAAAATACATACAGGGCCATCTGCGTGTAATTTCCTGCAATCAGTGTAAATGCAGCACAACCCACTGTAGCTCTGGCGGAGCTGCAGTAATCCACAGCTCAGGTGGAAATCAAATCTGCACTTTATGGAAAAGTGGCATGAAAAAAATGTTGAAATAAATATTTAAAGACAGATTTAAACAAAGTGGTATGAACACATTTGCAATAAAATCCTTTTTTTTCTTGCTCACCTAAAGCTTAGGGAAGGTTGCCATTAAACAAATCTGGACATTTTCACATACATATAGTTTCTGTGTAACATTGACCAGCATAATGTTGCAAGAGGTTTTCAAAAACAGGCTGTTGAGTTGATGTGGGACAATCCGTATGTATCTGTGGCCTGTCCTACGCTTGTTGACAGAGACAGGCTTCGCAATTCAAGATAAATTATCCTGGACCTTTACTATTCGACAGAAGATAGAGAGTAAAAAAAACCAGAGCACGCAAATGCTGCAAGGCTGCAGTTATGCTATCAGGACACTGATAAATCAATCTTAATCATCGCAGTTGTTCGAAGCTTTGGCCCTCGTGCGTTCGACTTTAACAAACAGAAAACAGCCCTATAGGAGCCACAATGCATTCCCTAACCACGGAGCTTCCAGGAACTGCTGGCAAATCAGCGTCAGAGTTAATCAATGCTGATGCTCATGTGACTGATATGATTGAGAAACACCAACTGACGCGGCAGTCAGGACTGAACCTGTTCGGCTGTTTTGTTCCTGTCTCCTGACGACCCGACACGTGCTCAGCCAGTGTGCTTACTCACTTTCAACACATCAGCAAACTTGTCACAAATGAGCTGCTTCATCAGGCCCAAGTTTTACTGACAAAATGTGAACTTTTTTTTATCCTGGATCACACTATTAACACCTGGTACACTGAGCATTTCTTAAAACAGGAGCATACACGGATCTTTGACCATTCCTCTCTGCATAATCGCCCTCCGTCGTCCAAAGTCCCGGCGAAAGGATTTAGGTCAGGGGAGTGAGATTGTCATGGAAGAAGGCTGAATTTTGGTCAGAAGGTTTATGTTCAGGATTTTGCTGAAAGTTTTCTGCTAGCATCCATCAGATTGTTTTATTTAAAGTGTCCCTGGACTCTAAGGTTCTCAGGGCTTTTAGAAGAAAAAGAAGCCCACAGCATCACAACTCCTCCACCTTACTTTACAGCGGACATGAAGAGCTTTCCCACAAACTCATCCTTTGTCAAACTGTTGCTTATGAATATCAATCTTCATAAGCTCAGTTGCAGTTAAAGAATCGGTTGTTTTCACCAAAATCTGTTTTATTTTTATATTTGTGATGGTAGGACAGAAAAAAGGTTTCCTGCCATGCTTCCCTAATAAAGCGGAAGATGGAATTTAATAATTATTTAGCCATTCAGCGCTGCAGCTCTAACAGTGAGCTTTAAACATGTTTTTTCTTATTGCCACATTGCTAGACAGGACACTGGGAAAAAAACTAATATAAATTAAAAAAAATAAAAATAAACATGTTTTTTTTACCTATGGGAGTTTTGCCCCTAACTAATTAAATTTATTAATATCAAATGTTTTTTCCCTACATTCTGCAGTGCGATTATGCTACTGCAATACAAGTTTATTTATTTTAAGACTATTTGCTCATCTTCACCCAGTGTGCAAACAATGTGTAATGACAATATAATAAAATGTATTTCTGAAACAAAATGACCAAACGTAAATACAATAGTAAAATGGGTTTTTAAAAAAAGGAAACATGAAATATAATATTAAAAACAGGAAAAAAATGTATTTAAAGCACAGAGGCACTAACATTTTGGACACAAATGTATTCTCATAACTTACATGCAAACTATTCAGGAAATATTTGAGAAATGAGATTTTAAAGCAGGCGGTGTTGAAACCTCAGACTCAGTCTCAGAAAAGCTCGATGACCTCGTTGTACCAGGCCTGCAGGGGAGCAAACATCATTTTATCGCAGTGATCCTAACTGTAAATACGGCTGCAGGAGGGCAGGTCAAAAATCACCTGAATTCAACCCAGAACTGAACGGGGAGCTAATTCAGTCAGGAATGGACAAGATAGAAAAAAAACACCTTTTTTTTCTGTCTGTGTTCAGAAACGAGCTGCAGCCATGACAGAAGTGACGCTGACACCAACATAGACAACAAATAATAACAATAATCAACCGGAGGTGTCGTCACCTTTTCAGTAACGCTCAATAATTAACATTAAAGTATAAAAAGCACTTACCGGTAGTCTTTTTTTTCAAAGTTAAACTCAGACCAAAAGAATCACACCTACAAATCATCTGAGGTGAGCTGAAAGTACCGCTCAGTCCAAAGACGATCACTTCTCTTTTATTCTAATTTCATTTGAGGAAGTTAGACGACATCCAGGTTTTACTCTCTGATATGCATTCAAACTGTGATTTTAGTGAAAATGGGTCGTTGTGCTTCAGTTTTTCTTGCAGCCGTATGCTAAACACATACGGCTGCATGTATGGAGAGTGGTGGCCTAGTGGTTAGAGCAGCTGTCACTCAGACAAGGATGCAGGTACCCAGTTTGATCCCCAGTGCCTGCACTCTGGGCCCCTGAGCAAGACCCTTAACCCCCTGATTGCTCCCCGGGCGCCGCACATGGCAGCCCACTGCTCCCCAAGGGGATGGGTTAAAAGCAGAGAACACATATGTTTCAGTGACAATAAAGATGATATTACTATTATTACCTAAAAGGGAGCCTACAGCGTGTGCACGTCAGTAGAGAGCAACGTTGGTCTTAGCATAGAACCCTGTGGAACCCCCCCCAAAAAAAAGGCAGGACTAAAGAACAGGCATATTGAGCCAACCATCAATGCCTGAATGCTCCAGACCGAACGTTGAAATAAATGTAGTCAACAGTGTTAAATACGGCTAAGAACCTGTAGCTGATTAAATATCATTAAAAACGGCAATTTGATAAAATATGGAACTTTTCTCATATTTCCGTGTTGGTCCGTCCGTCCCTCCGTCCGTCCGTTGTCTTCCGCTTATCCGGGGTCGGGTCGCGGGGGTAGCAGCTTCAGTAGGGAGGCCCAGACGTCCCTCTCCCAGCCACTTGGGCCAGCTCCTCAGGAGGAACCCCAAGGCGTTCCCAGGCCAGCCGGGAGACATAGTCCCTCCAGCGTGTCCTGGGTCTTCCCCTGGGCCTCCTCCCGGTGGGACGTGCCTGGAACACCTCTCCAGGGAGGCGTCCAGGAGGCATCCTGACCAGATGCCCGAGCCACCTCAACTGGCTCCTCTCGACGTGGAGGAGCAGCGGCTCTACTCTGAGTCCTCCCCGGATGACTGAGCTCCTCACCCTATCTCTAAGGGAGAGCCCAGACACACTACGGAGAAAACTCATTTCAGCCGCTTGTATCCGGGATCTCGTTCTTTCGGTCACGACCCAAAGCTCGTGACCAGAGATGAGGGTAGGAACGTAGATCGACCGGTAAATCGAGAGCTTCGCCTTTTGGCTCAGCTCTCTCTTCACCACAACGGATCGGTACAGCGCCCGCTTCACAGCAGACGCTGCACCAATCCGCCTGTCGATCTCCCGCTCCATCCTCCCCTCATTCGTGAACAAGACCCCAAGATACTTGAACTCCTCCACTAGGGGCAGGACATCCTCCCCAACCCGGAGAAGGCACTCTACCCTTTTCCGGTTCAAGACCATGGTCTCGGATTTGGAGGCACTGATTTTCATCCTGGCCGCTTCGCACTCGGCTGCGAACCGCTCCAGTGAGAGCTGTAGATCAAGCCCTGATGAAGCCAACAGGACCACGTCATCCACGAATAGCAGAGACGCAATCCTAAGGCCACCAAAGCGGATCCCCTCAACACCTTGGCTGCACCTAGAAATTCTGTCCATAAAAGTTATGAACAGAATCGGTGACAAAGGGCAGCCTTGGCGGAGTCCAACTCTCACCGGAAACGAGTCCGACTTACTGCCGGCAATGCGGACCAGACTCTGACACCGGTCGTACAGAGACCTGACAGCCCTTATTAAAGGGTCCGGTACTCCATACTCCCGGAGTACCCCCCACAGGATCCCCCGGGGGACACGGTCGAATGCCTTCTCCAGATCCACAAAGCACATGTAGACTGGTTGGGCAAACTCCCATGCCCCCTCAAGAATCCTGCTGAGGGTATAGAGCTGGTCCAGTGTTCCACGGCCAGGACGAAAACCACACTGCTCTTCCTGAATCCGAGATTCGACTATCCGACGGACCCTCCTTTCCAGAACCCCTGAATAGACCTTACCAGGGAGGCTTAAGAGTGTGATTCCTCTGTAGTTGGAACACACCCTCCGGTCCCCCTTTTTAAATAGGTGGACCACCACCCCAGTCTGCCAATCCAGGGGAACTGCCCCCGATGTCCACGCAATGCTGCAGAGCCGCGTTAACCAACACAGCCCCACAACACCCAGAGCCTTAAGGTACTCAGGGCGAATCTCATCCACCCCCGGAGCCTTGCCACCGAGGAGCTTTTTAACAACCTCGGCAACCTCAGCCCCAGAGATGGGAGTACCCGACCCAGAGTCCTCAGGCTCTGCTTCCTCAATGGAAGACGTGTTGGTGGGATTAAGGAGGTCTTCGAAGTATTCCGCCCACCGACGCACGACGTCCCGAGTCGAGGTCAGCAGCACACCACCCCCACTATAAACAGTGTTGGTACTGCACTGCTTCCCCCTCCTGAGACGCCGGATGGTGGACCAGAATCGCTTCGAAGCCGTACGGAAGTCTTTCTCCATGGCCTCTCCGAACTCTTCCCACGCCCGAGTTTTTGCCTCGGCGACTAGCCGAGCCGCCTGCCGCTTCGACTGCCGGTACACATCAGCTGCTTCCGGAGTCCCACAGGCCAAAAAAGCCCGATAGGACTCCTTCTTCAGCTTGACGGCTTCCCTCACCGCTGGTGTCCACCAGCGGGTTCGAGGGTTGCCGCCACGACATGCACCGACAACCTTGCGGCCACAGCTCCGACTAGCCGCCTCAGCAATAGAGGCGTGGAACATGGTCCATTCAGACTCAATGTCCCCCGCCTCCCTCGGGACGTGTTTAAAGTTCTCCCGGAGGTGGGAGTTAAAGCTCCGCCTCACAGGGGACTCCGCCAGACGTTCCCAGCAAACCCTCACAGTACGTTTGGGCCTGCCAGGTCTGACCGGCTTCCTCCCCCGCCATCGGAGCCAACTCACCACCAGGTAGTGGTCGGTGGAGAGCTCCGCCCTTCTCTTCACCCGAGTGTCCAAGACATGCGGCCGCAGATCAGATGAAACGACAACAAAGTCGATCATTGAACTGCGACCTAGGGTGTCCTGGTGCCAAGAGCACATATGGACACCCTTATGCCTGAACATGGTGTTTGTGATGGACAATCCATGACGAGCACAGAAGTCCAACAACAAAACACCACTCGAGTTCAGATCAGGTGGGCCGTTCCTCCCAACCACGCCCCTCCAGGTCCCATTGTCATTGCCCACGTGAGCGTTGAAGTCCCCCAGCAGAACGAGGGAGTCCCCAGGAGGGGCACTCTCCAGTATCCCTTCCAAGGACTCCAAAAAGGGTGGGTAATCTGAACTGCCGTTTGGCGCATAAGCACAAACAACAGTCAGAACCCGTCCCCCACACGAATGCGGAGGGAGGCCACCCTCTCGTTCACCGGGGAGAACTCCAACGTGCAGGCACCGAGATGAGGGGCAACAAGTATGCCAACCCCAGCTCGGCGCCTCTCACCATGGGCAACTCCAGAGTGGAAGAATGTCCAGCCCCTCTCAAGGAGACTGGTTCCAGAGCCAGAGCCATGAGTCGAGGTGAGTCCGACTATCTCTAGTCGGAACCTCTCAACCTCGCGCACGAGCTCAGGCTCCTTCCCCACCAGAGAGGTGACATTCCACGTCCCAAGAGCCAGCTTCTGCAGCCGAGGATCGGACCGTGTTGGTTTTATCTGAAATAAGCAACAGACTTTTGGGTGAGTTAAATAGATTTCCTCTTTCATTTTCAGTCTTTAGGCTCAGCGTGCAGCTGGCAGAAAGTTCACACTCCCTGCACAGATCTGAAAGCACATTTACTAAACTGTTAATCAGTCTAAACGTAACACCCTCCATTGATCAAATACCTATTGCACAACAACTTATTTAGTCTTAATGTTGACAGGATTTGTTGCACCTGATTGCAACATCTTGATCTTGTCACGTGTGCAGGATGAGAGATGTTCCCGAGCCTCCTGTGACAGGATGCGTTGCTCTGCTCCTAAAATACACGCTTTGCTGGCGTTTCTCTGCTGACGGCAGCAGATGCGTGTCTGACTGGACGCCGTTGCTCAAGTAGAGACACACGGCAGAGATGCGTGAGCGTTTTCTGACATGCCAGCTTCCTGGTCCATCCTCAGGAATCTGGAAACACATTTTCTATAGAAAAAAACATATTTGAACAAGAAAAACACACTGCAGGAAACTACATTTACAGCTCTGTGTAAAAGTCTTTATCTTCTTCATTATGAAGCCACACTTCCATGTAACCTATTGAAATGGATCTGACCAACAACTAAACTACAATAATGTTTATTTCCCAGGATGAAAGTGATAAATTAGGAGCAATTAAAAAGCTAAAACATATGTTTTGTGTTTTGTTTGATTTTATTGACAAAAGTAAGTGAGAAACAAGCATATATCTATTTTTGCTGGGACAGTGCGACTAAAACATGGTTTTAATCTTAAAGGCAAAATGATTTGAAGACACGTGACTGTGTTCAGTGAGTCAGATATTTATTTCAGGAATCTGTTGTCATGCTCACTACTTCCACAGAAAATAACACAATGGTTACTGTGACCACGTTTCCAGTGTATTTTATCTGCACATGTAGGTTTGGGCTCATCTACGGCTGATTAGTGCGAACGCAACCCATGGCCAAACACCTCATCGCACCAAATAAACATTTAAGTAATTTTATTATTTTATACAATTACAATTTGCAGTACAATGCTGCAACACCAGAATTGCTAACTACATGCATGGCTAATATTTACATTTTGGGCCCAATTGGGAAGGAAATGAGATTGTCTAAAGGTTTCATGTTGGCTGATTGATGCACAACAACGCTGGATAAAGAAAACTGGACCCCTATGGGTCCCAGTGGTGTTCATTTAAACAAATTGTTTTATTTAAATAGGCTTGGCTGTAAGATCTGGGCCCTGCTATGCAACCCGTGTATATTCCTCCCTATCAAACTCCTGCCTATGAACCTCTGGGAGACTTTATGACTTGTAGACAGCTGACAGCTTTCATCGTGGGATGGATTTTCTATTAATCTGCTGTTTTGAGCATGCATTCAAGAGTAAAACTGGAACTAAACAGCATCGGTACAACAGAGTCACCAGGCCTCCTGACCACCCAGAGAAATCTGTGGGTTTGTTGTTCCTCTGAAGGTGTTTTTACTTCCAACGAACTTTCCTCATATGCATACGGTCGGGAATGAAACCCAGCCTGTTTGTCTATAGCATAAGAGTTCCCTATCAGCTGGTGGTTAAGCATTAGTATAAACACGGTCACATGGCTTCATGTTGACTCAGGAAACACCCTGAGAATCAAAGCACATGCTTATTATAAAACCAAGGCTCCACCACGTTTAATAACTAACAGACTGACATTGCATAAAGGAACTTATTCCGCTATTAAATCATTTATAGCCAAACAATTAACTGTGCAAAAAGCAGAAATCCTTATCTGATCGCACAAGCGTATCCTATTGTTTTTTCTGAGGAAACAGGAGTGACAAGTTGCAACATGGCCTGCAGGGCTTCAGCGCAAACATGACGCAGCAGTTTAGCCGAGCAGAGGCAAAGCCAGAGCGCTCCCTCTCATGTGACTGCGTGGGCTGGATCGTCTGTGGCTGAGGCGGCACAAAGAGCCCAGAAAAGTGTAAATAACGCAGCGCGACATCAGGCCAGCAGCAGGTCGCGGTTTTCGACTCGTGTGATCTCACCGAGAGTTTGTGTCAGAGTCACCAAAATCCATAAATACTTGATGAATCAAGCTGTTGGTAGGATTTGTTGTTAGAGACTTCATGAGGAAAACCAACTGAACATTACATTTTCTTTTTGAGTAAATAGATTGTTGGTCTGTAAATTACTTAAAAAAAGTGTAATTATTGCTAATAACTAATATGAACAAAATACTACAAAGAAATAAATATATGAGCACAAGGCGATTGATTAGTGAAACAGCGGGTAAAGATAGTGTGATTTAGAAGTAATTTGGATAACATGCAGGCTGGTAATGGCCATGCATGCTCTTTCTGAGTCTGGGGCTGCATCAGAAAAGGTCTAACTGGTACGGACTCTTGAACCAAAGCAGAAGTGCGTCAGCCTTGGGCACGATAAGTGCAGTCGGTAAGGAAGGAGAGAGGAAAAGGAGCCTGTAAGCTTCCTCGGCATAGGAGCCTCACGATGTCCCTGACTGGCGCTAAGGAGCCATAAGGAATCCCACAATCCTTTGCGTGACCTTGTCCAAAGAGAAGAGCGCTCACTTTGTTTTTGAAAGGCTGTAGGCCTGTAATTGACTAGAATCACCCACGAGCGTTTAAAGGCTGTCCGAAAACAGCGCAGCCGTCTGAAGCTCCTTTCCTTCCCACGATGGAGTTCTTACCTCATTAAAAGGTCAAAGAACAGGACCTAGCAGCAGGAGTTATGATTTGAACGTTTCGAACGGTGCAAGAGCTTTGCAAAACAAATGATCTTCACCCAAATCAGCTGCTTTTGTCAACTGATCTGTGTCCCCTTCCTGGACAAAAGGCATTAAAGGAGCTGTTGATGCCGTTAACTGGATATGCTCGGTTTATTCATCCCATAGCCTGTCCGCCTGGCTCAGAGTTTATATGCTGAGATGTCCTTCTCTCCTGGATGAAGCCTTTAAAGGAAATGGTGCCATTAACTCTTTATTCAACATAGAAAGTACTCCTGGATCAGCGCTTATGTCTTTGTGTGTCTGCTCCATGGCAGGCCGTTCAGACCGAGCCTGGTTTGGGTTCTGCTGGAGTTTTCCTCTCCACTGTCGCTACATGCATGCTCAGTACGAGGGATTGCTGCAAAGTCAACATCTCCGCGAAATCTTCAGGGTTTCTTTACATAGAAAACCTTATACCAGTATGCATTATAAGATGAACTTGACACAGCATCATGGATTCAATTGATTTCTTTATTTAAATAAGCTCTGCTTGTCTTGTAAAGCGCTTTGAAATGTTGTGAATTGGCGCAACATAAACAAGAAATTAACTGAATTGATTTCATCTGAAAGATGGACAGTCCTGACTGAACAAAATACATCGGAAACGGAGTAAAAACAGAACTCTGCCAGATAAACCACCACACAGAAACCTGGGCACATCATAAATTAAGCTAGCAGAGAAAAGCGACTCCTTTCCAGCTTGGATCAGAAACACCGTCTTCCTGCAGGACATCCAAACTAAACACCAGAAAACGTAACATAGTGGCTGTTTAATAACTAGGAATAAAATCCTGAACAATTAAAATGAGCCACTGACATTTGACCATTTAGTCGAAAATAAATACGGCTTTTGACTTCAGCAACAGTGATTTTCCACCACGCTTTGTGTTGATGGACCAGTTTGTTCCCTTTAATGTTGTAATTGAACCATAGAAGCTGCTCTTCTCCATCCATCACAGCATTACTCGCTTTAATAGCTGACCCCATTTCCTAAACTTGGATCAATGCTTTACATTTTCATCTTTGTCAGAAAATTTTCCCGTTAAAAATAGTCACCATGTAACTAAAACAGGACATTAATTTTGTGTCTTTAGTTGAGCTTTTAAAGTGACGGTAAATAAACAGAATCCTGCTGTTGACCCATGACCTCTGGTTCTCTTGGCTCTAGACAGGACAAAACTGTCTTAGATGTTTTCTTCTCTTTTGGTAATGTTTAGTTTCAGTTGTTCATCAGGAAGAAAAGCAGTTTAAGTTACAACTATAAAAATTAAAAGACCAGTTCTGCTGGTTTATGTCATTCTAGCGGAGCCTCTTTCAGGTCATCAGACACTCTGTAAAAATGACAAACATTCATGGCCACTGTGGTAAGAATATGCACACAAAAAAAGAAAACTTTGGATTATCCTCCAACTCTTGCAGCTCCAATAGAAAATAAATGTATCCAACCATTAATTTGAGTACATTTATCCATGGGTGGAGAGAAAAACAAAACAAGTGCAACAATTATTGGCACTCCTAATGAATTCTATTAGAATTTCAACTGAAGTCCTTTTAATTGACTTTCTAAGCTGATCAATATGTCTGGAAATCTAACTCTCGCTTTACAAGGGAAGTGAGGTAGACGTGTGTTGATCTGCATAAAGTACAATTGTTGGTTGTCATGATTAAAAAGTATAAACAGCTGGAACTGCAACCAGCGGGGTTGGATGAGGAACCAAGTCCATCTTCCTCCTGGTATGGGGAGGCGGGAGATAAAATCTCTGAAACCAAGAGGGGCATCTTGGGCTTTACCTCATCTCCACACTAAACTGTTATCTACAAGCCACGCAGTTTTTATTTTTTTAGCAGTGATGACAGAAAAGCTGCTGTTTTGGTTCCATTATAGTTTCCTAAACTTTACAAGGACTTTAGAGGCTTTGGTCTTATGAGTCCAAGACTGAAACGACTCAGAAAAACCCACTCCAGGCTGGAAAAGGATAAATATGTGGAAAAGCACCTCATCCCGATCATACAGTAGAGGATCTGTGGGCCTTTTTCAGCTCTGAAGGTTCTGTGAACATCGTTAGACCTTTGAACTATCGGCAGATTTGATATAAAACTGGTCAGTTATTGTGTCTTTCAACGGGATAATCATTCAAAACATGGAGCTAAACCAGCACAAAAATGGCTTATCAAGAACAAAAACCACCCTCCTCCATGGCCATCTTAGTCCATAGCCTAAATCCTAAAGAAAACCCAGTGAGGCGAAGCTGAGGCGAGCATAAGGACCAATGACTGATGAGCTCTGCAGAGCATAACATGCAGAGAGAAATCGTCCAGGGACTCCCTCTCCCCAGGGTAGGGAATTAAATGGAAGACTAAAAGCTGCATTTTTCAACAATTTAGAGTGATGTTCCTGCAAAACACATTTAAAATGATTTTGAAACCTCGCTGGGAAGACTCAGTGTGAGGAGAAATAAAAACATGCATTAGGCTTTTAAGCTAGCTGCTACTTTAAGAAGCACTCGGGGGCGACAAAAAGGTAATAAAGGATTTATTATAAAATGTATTACACTGTAAAGTGTCAGAAGTAACAGGAACATGGCATTCTCAGACATGCTAAAAAGAACATAACATAAATAAAAGTGACAAAAAAAGACTTGTGCAATGTGGCGATTAGACCAAAATCTCCCCATCCAACAGAAACATCTTCAGCTGTCCGCCAAAGCCTCTCGTTTCAGGTGAATTTCAGTTCTTACAACCTGGTGAGCTGCGTTTTCTCTGAAACACCACGAGGCAAACGTTTCCCTTCCCCCCCAAAAAAGCGTCGCTTCCCAGTCTGTGATCTGTACAAGGCAACAACACAAGGATAAAGCGGTGCGTTTCAGGCACACAGCACTGGCAGCGACTCCGGGACGCTTCTTTGTGTCAGGATTTCGTACGCACAATGACGTCTTTATTTAGTTATTATTCTCTTCTCTACATTCATTCCCCCTCTCCGTATTTGGGCCATAATTAAGAGAGGTTTGCTGTGTCGATTGGCAGGTTGGAGATGAGAGAAAGCCAGCCTTGAAAAGTTTAGCTCACTGGAGGAAGTGAAACTCGGGAAATACTGCAGCTCTTCTTAAACCTGTGCTGAAAAAAAAGCCCCTTTAGCATCAATAAACCTGAACCTCTAGGGATTAAAATACTCAACGTAGAGACACTGAAAAATGTCCCGTTTCCTGTTTTCTTAGAGGGGCAACAACTTCACAAATACCTGCTCACACACAGATTCTGGCCTTCAGCGACCAATGCCCACCGACTCGGCTCCACCACTTTAGCTCCTGCTCAGCCGGCCGCTCTCCAGCTTCCAGTTGTAAAAAAACCCAAAAAACAAAGTGAAAGAAGATGTGAAGCGACGCGAGGCCGGCCAAAACCCACAGCGACACGGACAGAAGCTCGAATTTAGCTTGATAGGCGGTGCAAAAAGGAAAAACAGCCGACGCTGTGGACGGTAGGCTGGAGCGTCAGGACGGCTAAATGCAACCGGCTGCTCAGCTACTTTACAACAAAGTTAAAAACATCAGCTAAAAAAGGAAAAGAAAATCCATCTTATGCGTCTTTTTTCCTTAATTTGTGTGGCACTTTCTATTTAAATGAGGATGAGTGCATAGCTTGTTGACCCTGAAGCTCAGCAGGGTCAAAGCCAAACTCTACCCTGCCTCCCATGGCGGTTTTTAAGTGGGATTAAATTTAGATGAACAGCATTCGATAAAACCGATTAAAGGCTCCCTCAGCCCTAAATTGACTTTTTTTGCTAACTATATATGGATGTGTTAGTGTGGTCTACATGTTCTGTTATTTTGACAATTTACAGCACATTTGTTGAAATCCTGCTTTGTGTGTACAGCAGTCGGTGTGGCGCCCTCTTCGTGTTTAACGCGTGTACTGCATCGGCGTTTGGGATCAGATTGGTACCGGCTCAAAGGACGCGTGGGAGGAAAAACAGGTACGCCTCCATGGCGAGTTGGAGTAGTGAGCTTTAACAATTCTCAGGTTAGCGATTTATTAGCTTAGTGTTCATTTAGTTTATTTAGTGAATTTATTTATTTACGTTGCTCTGGTAGCCCCCCTGCATGTTCCCTGGTGCGTCTGGCACCGCCACCTTTAGGCACATTTCTTTAAATATTAGATGTTGGCAGAGTAAGGCTCTGGTACTGGTGTGAGTTACACTTTAAGGAAAATATTTAAAAAAGTCACTTTTTATTGGAAATTTTGTAGGAATTTCTAAAAAAGACGCAATCTAGAAATAATTTTACAGGTCCCAGAATGTCCTTTTAAATAGTAACGGCTGTTTATAAACTAGCCTTCTAGTCCTAATTTGGTCTCAGTGCATGTTGTAAACATTAAAGGCCCGATGTGTGGCCTCTACTGCCACCTAGAGGCTTACATTAAAACTACGACCGAGATAATCCACTTCCAAGCCTGCAGGACGAACTCCAATAACTCCAAAAACACCAGAAAACACCAGACTCTTTGGTTTGTTCTTTTTCTGGGATGGCTCGGTAACATAATGGTGAAGAAATAATGAAAATGATCTGTGGTTAGTTAAAATATCTATAGCTGAAGAGTTTCATATTTTTACACGCACACACCTATAAATATATTGTGTTGTTTAGGCCAGAGCAGCTTGAAGACTGAATCCAATCAGGAAACAAATTAAAAACTAATAAACACACAGACTGTAACAGTATGAGCAATATTTAGCAATAAAGCAGCTTCAAAACGATCCAACAGTAACAGAAGAAAATGTCATCTCTGACACCCATATTTGAGAGAAACATTTAAAACTTGGACAATTGAGATTTTTTTTTTTTAAAAAAAGGTCACAAAACATGTACAGAGCAATTTTCCATTGCTCTATACTATACATACCATTATTTGCTTGGGTTAAAACACCAAAATATATATATGTATATATGAGAGAGAGAGACAGACAGAGAGACAGAGAGACAGCGAGAGACAGCAGCGAGAAACATTTTGTTCAGGCAAACCAAAAAGTAGGATCTTATGGGACCTGTAAAAAAGACATCTCTCAAATTATTAAAAACCCAATAAAACCATTTCTCAGTGACCGAGGCGAATCCCGGCTCCCAAAACCTTTTATTGGTTAACCGTCTGTGGTTTCATGGCAACTGCAGCCCAAGCGAAGATGTGAGGCCTAATTCAGACAATAAAACTGTATTACAGGTGTATTACAGGTGTATTACAGGTGTATTACAGGTGTATTACAGGTGTATTACAGGTGTATTACAGGTGTATTACAGGTGTATTACAGGTGTATTACAGGTGTATTACAGGTGTATTACAGGTGTATTACAGGTGTATTACAGGTGTATTACAGGTGTATTACAGGTGTATTACAGGTGTATTACAGGTGTATTACAGGTGTATTACAGGTGTATTACAGGTGTATTACAGGTGTATTACAGGTGTATTACAGGTGTATTACAGGTGTATTACAGGTGTATTACAGGTGTATTACAGGTGTATTACAGGTGTATTACAGGTGTATTACAGGTGTATTACGCGCTGATGTCGTGACTCTGGGTCGGGTTGTTCATTTATCAGTCAACGGGACACTGTCGGCCGCGTCATTCGGCCTGCGCAGTGCAGCGCTGTGCTCAGGCCCTCCCAGTTTATCCTGGGAGACGATCAACCAGAAACCCGATGAAAGAAGCTCAAAATAAAAAACGATGAATTAGTCAGTAAAAAACATTTTAGCATTAGCCTAGCGCTTTAGCTAACGACTTCCAATTAAAGCATTTTCAGCAGCAAGATGGTTTTCTTTAATAAATGAAGAAATAGGTGTTAAAGCTGGTAATACATCAATGCAGGTTAACAAAGCTGTTTATATTCTGGAGCGGCGCTTAGGGCTGAGCTCCAGAAACCGGTTGGGACTAAATAGTTTAATAAATTAGGCGAGTTGCTAAAATACCAAGGCAGACCATAAAACAGTGCAGTAAAAGTGTCTTTACTGTACATTGAAGTATCGGGTCAGGACGTCCCTCGTTAAAAACATCAGCTCAAATTATCGCAGCAGAACAAAATCCCGAATAATTTTTTCCCCAAAACAAGTTTTAGGTTTGAAGACCTTTAATTATAAGCTGGGATTCCTGTCTTGAATATAAACAGACGGCCTTTAAATTGCTGACTTGGTTTGATTTTTGTTTCAGTATCTTTGTAGCAACAAGGCACAGTTCTTCAGATGTTTGAAAAGAACTACCGTTGTAACAAGACAGTTTGTGCTTTTTTTGGGAGGTAGAAGGCCCAGAAGGCACGCTAAAAAATGCTCTTAATTTATTAAACACAAAGATCAACAACCAGACAAAAATAAAGTGAAACGAGAGCGATAATATTAAATGTAAGAGATGGCAGCCTCCTACAGAAACACTGAGATCTCAGAGCTGAACGGCGGGCGGATATGAAAGAGGTCCAAGAACATCCGGCGGCCATCTTTTCATCAACTCCACGTCTTCTCCGTGTGCCGTTTGTTCCTATTTAGACTTGATGTGCAGCAGAGCAGGAGGATTATTATCAAGCAGCACGACGACATGTAAAAACACGGGATTCCTCTTTGGACCGCGGAGCTTCGACGACATTTAGACCGGCGTGGAAAGGCCGGCTGTCCGGGCGTGGCGAGCTAAAACCCCAACGCCGGCATCTGACGGCGGGGTCGGAGGTTCAAGAGCGAGCGGCTGGAATAACGACTGCACTTCATTCACACGGAGCCCGTCGGGCTGCAGCTTCAGACCGACGTCCGGCGAGGAGCCTCAGCGGGAAATGACGGAGCTGATGGAGTTGTAGGACGTGCCGCCGTTGCAGGTCGGGGGGTACCCGTTGGGGGCCCCGTTCAAAGCCTCCATGTTGACCCTAAAAACGGGGGACGCCCTCAGGAGGAAGTCGGCCGCATCTCTGCGTCCCAACTCCCGCAGTTTAGTCATCAGCACGCCGACGGTGCTGCTGGTTCTGCCGCTCCAGTCCTGGAGCAGCGCCGCAGTGGGGCTGGGCTGCAGCTCCGCCTGCTGGGAGCCCGGGTCCGGGGCGCCGTTTGGGGTCCCGTTGCTGTGCTTGGCCACCAAGTCTGTGAGGCCCAGGTTCATGGCCAGCAGGCACCAGTCCTTCCCCAAGGCGTCAGGGGGGTCCAGCATGCGGCACAGCTTCCTGCGGGCCAGCAGCGGCACGTCGGATATGTGGATGTCCGTGCCCAGGGTGCCCTGCTGGTAAACCTCGGCGCAGCCGAACGCCAGGATGCTGCTGAAGCTCTCGCGGTAGCCGCCCATGGTGTTGGTGAGCGAGGTTTCCCGCTGGATCTGAGCGCGGCAGAAGTCTTTGGGCTGGTACACCATGATGGGGGCGTGGTGCTCGCGCAGCTGCTGGGGGCTCAGGTAGTACTTAGCGGTGAGCAGGCCGGGCAGCGTGGAGGCCAGCAGGTTCTCGGTTATACTGCCCACGGTGTCCAGCAGGGTGTAGCATTTGGCCCGCTTCGCTTCGTGTCCGCGCACCCGGATCTCCACGCCCTGCCCGTGGTTGACCAGCAGGACCATGGCCTCCACTCCTGCGTGGTTGACTTTGGCTCCGTTGGTCCACAGGTGGATGTCCCCGTCAGAGTCCTCTCCGCCGTCTTCCTCAGGCTTCTGCTGGTGACTCCAGCGACACAGGTTGACCTGCAGCTTGTGGAACATGCCGCAGGGGAACGGCGTGAGGTGCTCCGCGGGGACGAGCCGGACCCCGCCGTAGATCAGCGAATCCTCGTCCTCCTCCTCGGTCCAGGAGCGATGGAGGCCGTTGGTCTTTATCAGGGCGGGGACGTCCACCATGGACGGGTTGGTGATGTCGCGGGCGCAGACGTCCATGGCGTCCAGGATCTGCAGCAGCTCCTCCACGTCGCTTTCAGGGGCCAGAGCCTGCACCTCCTCCAGCCTGTAGCGCCCCCTGTAGTGGTGGATGGCCTTCGGGGTCTCCGCAGAGAGCAGCTTGCCCAGGATGTTGGTGCAGAGCCAGCGAGGCTCGAGCACGACGACGTCCTGCACCGTCTCACTCTGCATGATGTTGATCTGCGTGTTGGTGGGAGAAAAAAAGACGGATATTAGGGAACGTCAATGGCAGAAGTCCAGCGACACTAAAAGCTTTAATCCCATTTTAATTTCAGGCTTTTAATGATGCAGTCGAAACACCTTTATCAGGGTGAAATATTCTTATTTAACTTCAATGAATGTATAAGAGAATCAATCTTCATGGTGAACTTTGTCCAATTTACCAAGGGTCAAAAGTGTACATACAGGCTGGTATATGTTCATAATGTTTATTAGCAAGTTGCTGCGAAGCCGCAACAGCTTTTGGCATCATTGTGGCTGGATAGTCGACCAGCATTTTGAATTTTCTATTTTTTTAAATACAGTTTTAATGTATATTTGGGACATATTTTTTATTTTATTTTTTTTGAGTATCCAAACGAGTCAGAATTTCCCCCCGATGGTTTGCGTCAGATGGGTGAAATTCTGACTCGTGTTGGCGTGTCGGAGGCTGGTGCGTCGTTCGGCTCCCTGGATCCATTCCCAAAGCGGAGGGTTAGTGCAGCTCAAAGGTGGCTGTTCGTTAAGCTAATAAAAGTTAGCATAAGCTAATGTGGTTTGGGGGGTTTATAGCTGCACTGATGCACGTTCCAGAGCTTTACTGACTTTTCTATGTTGCGCTCAAACATCTGTACGTACTGACTGTTACACTCATCTTTATGAGCGTGATGGTCTTAATTTCAGGTCTATTACGCTGAAATGCGCTGGCGAGAACCTCTTTCACTGCTGCTGAAAAGAAATTAGGATTTATAAGACCAACCCCAGTTATCACCGAGGCTCAAGCCTCGTTGGGACGGCGTCCATCAAGTAAGAAGCATCTGCTCCAAAAACCAAATGCCTTCTGGAGAAACCTTTTATGGTCAGTGGAGACAAAGACTGAGCTGTTTGGCCCCGATTACAAGAATTATTTTTGGGAGGAGTCGAGGTGAGACTTTAAAACATAGGCACGCTGTACCAAGTGTGAAGCACGGTGGTGGCAGCATCATGCTGGGGGGCTGTTTCTTTGCCGTTGAAAGATAGAAAAACAAAGATTACCGACCAAACTCTGCCCCTTAACCTCAAATCAACAGCTAGACGGTTTAAACCTTGGCACAGGTGGACGTCTGGTTTTAAAATACAGGCTGGTCTTAACCTGATACTGTAAACTCTCGGCCTGTGCCTTACTGAACATTTACCAACAGTGCTAAAAAGCAAGGCCTGTACCAGCAAACCAAGTTCCTACCATCTCTGTCAAGAAAAGCCGTCAGACATTAGAATGAGCTTCAGGTGTGCGGATAGAAACATGGAGTTTGACTTTAAAGTTCTACTTTGCCTTCGCAAGCATTTTAAACTAAAATAAGAAGAAGCTTGTTGACAGCTACAAGAAGCGTCAGGGACAGTTAGATAAAGGCTAGTTAGGGTTTATGTGCAGATCTGAGTGTGTATGAATACTTTTGACCCTGTGTTTTCACTATGACCCTAAAGTTGAGCAAATAACTCTTGAATATTCCCTGAAGTCGTTTCTTAATCTTCAACCCTAGAAAACAAAACGTTTTCATCAGTCTTAGATTACGGTGACCTTTTTTTATAAGAATGCTACTTCATGTCTTCAAATGTTGGATTAATGTGATGAACAGTTTGTGATGAACCTCATTGAGGTTCATCACAAACTGTAGAGCCATGACATCACTGTGACCTGAACTCTCGGTTTATCTACGCAGCTCCTTGTGCGTGGGATTTTTTACAAAGAGACTGGAAGTTGACTGAGTTTTTATGAAAATGAAAGAATTTGAGACGGCCTCAGTTATCTGTAATTGTTTTACTTGATGTTTTTTTATGTACCTGTCATTTAAACTAATGTATCTCTGTTCATTATGTAACTTTGCTGCCTCGTGGCCAGGACTCCCTTGAAAAAGAGGATTTTAATCTCAATGGGATTTTTTACTGGTTAAAGGTTAAATAAAAAAAAGGTTAATGGAACACTACAGCACAAAACATCTGTATTTATTCATGCCCAGGATGAGCGTACGCAGATGTCTGACTGGAAATGTGATTGTGACAGAGCTGCAGCAGCTGCTTGAAACCTATTTTTATTTGGTTTGTCTGACATTGAGTCATTCTGGTAAACACAGGGGGACCAAACGTTCTCCGCCAGAGATTGGGTCACTGTTCACCATTCATTTCACTCCCGAATCAGCAGCGCGCCCTGGTGGACGTCTGTGGTACCGACAAGCCGGCCTCTACCGGCGTTCAGCAGGAGGGAAAGAAGCCGGCACGCTCACCTCGCCCATGCTGTGAAGCTGCATGGCCAGGGTTCGCAGGTGATCCTGGCTGACCAGCGGGTTGATCTGCTGCTGGACGTCGCTGACAAACTGCTGCCACGACGTCAGCTGGTTGGGTCCGCTCAGCTTCCTCCAGGACGGCAGGGCGGCCAGCAGACGCTCTGAAAGCTGCGTCATCGGACTGCAGCTCTGCAACGCGCGGAGAACAGGAAGGTGAGGGCATGTGAGCGTCTGCTGGATGATTCACAGCTCAAAGCACCAAGACAAAACCAAGCTGGAAACGAGGGAAGGAGGAGCCCAAGTGTAAACAAATAAAACCGCCTCCAGATGTTTTTGAATGTGGAATAAAAGACTTCATTCTCCTCATTGCTTGGTCTGGATGGGCTTATTTTGACTTCCACCTTCTTGCTATGAACTGAAACGAAGGGTCCAGAATAAACTAAAGAGCTCACAGAGATGATGTTGGTGCGAAGCTCCTGCAGGTGACTCCTCAGCAGCTTCAGGTCTTTGGAGTTTGATGCTCCGGCGTCCACCACAAACAGCTTGTCGCTGATCTGCAGATCGTTCCCAAACCTGAGGCCGGAGAAAAGATCGAGGATCACAATCAGGCGGCTTGGACCAATTAAAAACCTATTTTGCGGACTTCCGGTTCCGCTATTGAGGGGATGGCAGCCTAACACGTCTAGCTCCCGAAAGGTTTTATAATTTAACCCCCAAAAAACCTTGATTTTGTCAATCCTCGTGGGTACTTTTAAAAACAATGAAAAAGGGGGTTACTACTAGAAGAGGACTAAGCATGGCTCTGGCAGAAGAAAACCCAAACGGGAGCCACAGCAGAAGTAGCTCTCCAGAACATGCAAACCCAAGTGAGGAACAGCGCGCCGAAGCTAGCTTGAGTAGCATTCTCAGCGAAATCCGTGCATTTAGGAGAGACAACGGGGCGCAACTCCACGACATAAAACAGGAATTAAAGAGGGCAAACGACAGACTGGAAGAAGTGGAGGGAAGAATAAATGAAACGGAGACCGTGCTTCAAGCAACATCGACGTTGGTCAAACGGCTAACCCTGCGCCAGGCAAGTTTGGAAGCGAGGCTGATTGACCAGGAGGCTCGAGCACGGAGAAACAACTTGCGGATATACGGAATACCCGAAAACAAAGAAGGCTCTGATATGGCTGCCTTCTTGGAGGAGATGCTAAAAACTTCGCTCAATCTACCGCATGACCATGACCTAAAAATTGAACGTGCTCATCGAGCTCTGGCCCCGAAACCCACCGGTTCACAGGCAAGACCTCGCTCTATAGTGGCCCGGTTTGGCAGCTGGCGGATCAAAGAGGATGTAATAAAGAGAGCATGGTAGAAAAAGGAAGTGTTCTGCGACAACATTCGTTTCTACGTCGACCATGATTTCCCCCCTGAAGTGCTGAAGAAGCGCGGCGAATACACCGAGGCCAAAAAAGTGTTGAAAGCAAAACGAATAAAGTTCCAGACGCCGTACCCTGCGAAGATGCGGATCTTTTATGATGACGGGACCCGGTTATTTGAGAATGCTGCGGAAGCTACGAGAGATATGTCGGCGCGGGGGCTCCCAGTTACGGTGGTAAAGACCCCCCCCACGCCGGACCAAGAGGAGATCCAGCTCCTGTCCACCTGGCAGACGGCGGGGAGGCGGAGAGACCAGCTCGGCAGTCAGGATCACGCCGCTGAGGAAGGCAGTGCGCAACGTAAACATCAAAACTCCCACTTTAAAGACAGACTCAAGGAGTTCAGAAGACAGCCCCCCCAAGACTCTAACTGATGGATCACATCCTCGCATATACAGATAAGCCTTATTTGCAACATTTAGCTTACACCTCATATACCCATTTCACAGCAAAAGCCCGCCATAACAAATCTGCCTCACCTGGTCCAGATTTATGTCTCAACTCTGTCTAAACTTCTATTTCTCATTTACTGCTTAATTAGATGAGCGGGACTTGTTGGGCCAGTCATCCTCGATTTCACTCACTTATTTTCTTTATTATTTACTTTATTTGGACTCTGGCTGAAGTCCGGCCACATTTTAGGGCCCCACCATCACAACGTGGGATGTTCCCTTTTGAGGACCTTGACTTTTCAGGGTCCCGCAGGGCTTCTTGGAGGCGAGCCCCTGCACCGGAAGCAGTGGTTCTGAACTGCTCCGGTGATGTTCTGTTTCAGACTGTTCTACATTGTTCTCAGTTCGTGTTCGTCGGGAAGGATAGGTTTAGTATTCTGTGTCCAGGTTTACTAGGAGAGATTTGTGGGTGTGTAATGATAAGTCATTACAGTAATAGACAATGAACAGGCAAACCCTTAAAGTGATTTCTTTTAATGTAAATGGGGTTTTAAATCCAGTTAAGAGGAGACAGATATTAACAAAAATGAAAAGGGAGAATGCACAGATTGTGCTACTACAAGAGACACATCTCACTCCTCTGGAGCATGAAAAACTTAAAAGTATGGGCTTTTCAAGAGTATATTATTCATCTTACAAATCAGGCCACAGGAGAGGTGTAGCAACCTTGATTTCACAACGCATACCATTTGAACAGGTCTCAGAGATCTCTGATAAAGAAGGGAGATATGTAATAGTCTCAGGGAAAATACATGATAAAGTTATAACAATTTGTAATGTTTATGCCCCCCCTGGAAGTAATTTTGCTTTCTATAGAAACATATTTGACTTGGTTATAAAGGACACTGGGGTTGTCATATGTGGGGGTGACTTTAATATCCGTCTCAATCCAAAACAAGATTCGTCCAAAAACCTAGCTACTACGCTGTTGCATAAGAAAATTAATGCCTTAATGACAGAACTTGGTATTTTAGATTTGTGGAGAGATTTTTATCCGACCGGTCGGGACTATACCTTTTATTCACATCCACATGATGTTTATTCCAGGATAGATTATTTTTTTATACTGAAGAGAGATCGTCATCGAATTCGCGATTGTGATATTGGAAGCATTGACCTATCGGACCACGCTCCCCTCTCCTGCACTGTAGACATTATCGATAACCCGGGTAGAACTTTATGGAGGTTGAATACAGGTATCTTAAATAATCCAAGATTTAAAACGCAAGTAAAAGAGGAAATAAAAAGGTTTCTTGAAGAAAATGATAATGGCGAGGTTGATTCAGCAACAGTATGGGATACTTTAAAAGCTGTAATGCGAGGGAGAATAATATCATTCTGTGCCTATGAAAAGAAACAAAAACAATTACGATTAATAGATCTTAATAAAACACTGAAAAATCTTGAGACACAACATAAAAGAGATCAAAAACCTGAAACACTAAGTAAAATAAAAACAGTTAGAGAAGAAATAAATCTAATATACACACAGGAAATTGATAAAAAGATGATATTCACAAGACAAACTTATTATGAGTCTGGAGCTAAATCACTTAAAATTCTGTCAAGAAAATTACAAAAACAACGAACAGACAGCACAATTTACAAAATAAGGGATATGGACTCTAAAACTGTACAATATAAACAAGAGGATATACAAAAAACTTTCAGGAAATACTACAAGCGCTTGGATACACAACCCCAATTAGCAGGCGAACAGCAAATTGATGACTTTTTAAAATCTCTCAAATTACCATCTATAACGCAAGAGCAAAACAAATTATTAACAGCCCCTATTACTGAGATGGAGTTAACTAAGGCCATCTCCAACCTAAAAACAAACAAATCACCTGGCCCAGATGGCTACTGTTCAGAGTGGTATAAGGCATTTAAAGCTGAACTAATGCCAACCCTTCTCCAAGCTTGTAACACGACATTAACAGATGCTAAAATGCCTCGCTCTTGGAGTGAGGCGGTGATTTCCACTATCCCTAAGGAGGGAAAAAATAAATTAGAGTGTAGTTCTTACAGGCCAATCTCAGTGCTGAACGTGGACTACAAACTTTACGCAACTATCCTCGCCAGGAGACTGGACAAGGTTCTTCCTCATCTTATACACAACGATCAGACTGGATTTATTTCACAAAGACAGACTCATGACAACATTAGGCGATCTTTACACATATTACATCATATCCAAAACAATAATATTGAAGCCTGTTTAGTTAGTGTAGATGCCGAGAAGGCCTTTGATTCGGTAAGCTGGCCTTTCTTATATAAAGTCTTGGAAAGATTTGGCCTGGACAACATTTTTATTAAAGGGATCGGTACATTATATAACAAACCATCGGCTCGGATGAAAATAAATGGATACCTCTCTGACAGCATAACACTGGAACGGGGTTCGAGACAGGGATGTCCAATTTCACCCCTGTTATTTGCACTTTACATAGAGCCCCTAGCCTTATGGATAAGACAGACTCAGAATATTAAAGGCATCTGCATTAATGGAGAAGACCATAAGGTGGCGCTATATGCAGACGATGTACTGGTTTATTTAAGTAATCCTCAAGATTCGCTCCCCAAATTAATGTCAGTCCTAGAAAACTTTGGTAACTACTCAGGATATAAATTAAATGTACAAAAGACACAAATTTTGACTATTAACTATAAACCCACAAAGCAACTTAGAGAGAAATACCATTTTAATTGGGACCAAAAGTCATTGAAATATCTTGGAATAAACTTGCCAAAAATAATTCGAACATTAGCAGAGATAAATTATGGCCCCCTTTTGGTGAAAATTAAAGACGACATACACAGATGGAACTCTATTTCTTTTCTTAGTCTTAGTCACAGAATTGATTCTGTAAGAATGAATATTCTCCCGCGATATCTCTACTTATTTCAGGCACTCCCTGTGGAAATTCCCCCAAAACAATTCTCTGAACTACATAAGATTATCTCTAGATTTATTTGGCAGGGTAAAAAACCCAGGGTTAGACTTAAGACCTTGCAACTTCCAAAAGAGCAAGGGGGAATGTCACTACCTAATTTTAAAGATTACTTTTATGCAGCTCAGATTCGCCCCCTAGTTAACCTGTGTAATCCATCCTTTCAAGCTAGATGGAAAAATATAGAACTCTTAAGTCAAACTGATCCCCCAATACAAGCAGTACTAGCTCATAAACACCTTGGAGGACTAATAGATAATGTACAGAATCCATGGATTAAAGTGCAGTTAAAGATTTGGAAGATGATAAAGGATGAGTATAAGCTAAATGACAGGTTACAAGTAATTCAATGGTGTGCCTATGATCCGGAATTCAGGGCTAATGCAATAGATAAAGGGTTCAAATTGTGGATTTCGAAAGGGATAACGACATACTATTCTCTTACAGAAAAGGGACAATTTAAAAGTTTTGATAGATTGAGGGAAGATCATAATCTGGACCGAACTGAATTTTTTAGGCTCCTCCAGGTGCGTAGTCGCTTTGAACATATCAGAAAAGAAACAGACCTCAATGACCCCATATTAAAAATCTTTATTGATGCTTATCAAGGAAAATCAAACAAGGGCGTCATCTCCAGAATTTATAAAGGTCTATTGTCCAAAAAACCTCACAATACAGATTATGTTAGGAGAAAGTGGGAGAGGGAGGGTAACCTGACAATATCTAAGGAGGATTGGCTTGACGTCTGCCAATCCCAGTGGAAATGCACCAGCTCTCATTCATGGCGCGAGTTTGGTTGGAAGTGTATGATCCGATTCTTTCTTACACCAAAACAAAAGACACATTTCACTGGAGGGGAAGCTGTGTGTTGGAGGCAATGCGGACACCTGGAAGGCAATCACTGGCATATCTTTTGGGAATGCCCAGTGATCAAACCCTTTTGGACAGAGCTTCATAAAGTATTAAGTGGTATATTTAACACCAATCTACCTATGCAATTTTCTACATTATTTTTAGGAAATTTTGATTTACAGGTCAGGAAAGCTGATGAATACTTATTTGATATTTTGATAACGGCTGGTAAAAAAACACTCACAAGACGTTGGTCCACCCCCAACCCACCCACAATACAGGAGTGGATAAGTATTGTAAATGACATTTACCTTATGGAAAGGATCACCTACTCCCTTCGACTTCAAAAAACCATATTCACTAAGAGGTGGGCCAAATGGGTTAAATATGCTGGTCTTGAACAGACAGAAGCACGGAATAGGTGAACATGTAAGGCCGTTATTTATTTTATCTTACTTGAATGCTTAGTTGTATTTAAGGCATACTGTATCTTACACACTTTATTTCAAAACTGCTTTGTAGACATTTTATTTATTTACTTTTTTCTGCTTTTTCATGTAGACCTAACCTTCCCAGTGTGTTCAGTTGGTTGTAATTTATTCAACTTGGTATATTCTTGTAAAAAAAAAAAAAAAAAAAAAAATTGTGAGTGCCAGTAGTAACATTGTACATCCCATCAAAGAATCTACCCTGTATTGAAATGCTCACTTAATAAAAATAAAAAATGTTAAAAAATAAAAAAAAAAAAAAACTATTTTGCACTAATTTTTCCCCATCTTTGCAGTTGAAGAGAACAGAATTTAAAAACGGCAGCTTTGCTTTGCGCTGCGGTTTGATTCCTGACCTGGTTTTGACTTCTTTCAGCAGCGCTCTCTCTTTGTCGTAGCTGAACTCTCCGGAGAACGCTCTGGTGATGTCGGCCAGGTCGGCGTGCGTCGCCACCAGGACCACCGCCAGGGGCTGCTGGATCCGACCTCCGAAAACTGCCACAACAAACGCAGGAGGCGTCACAAACGCTCAGCTTTACAGACACGTGAAAATGTTTACTACCGGTTTTTAATTTTAAGTAACAATCCGCATTTCTTCTATGTTTGCTTTAAATGCATCTGGTTCATCTAGTTAATTGTAGCTCTTAGAAAAGTTTGACAAAACTACTTTAGATCAGAAACCCCCAAGGATTTACTTAGTTTATTTCTTCTTATGAATAGAAACAATTGAGTGCTGTGATAATCTGCTTTCTGTACATTTGTTAATGTATGAATAGAAACAATTAACCTTTTAATGTTGGTAAAGCTCGTTACAGTGAAACTAAAGAAGTCAAAGTCAAGGATTTACTTATTCCTTTGTTAATGTGCTGTGTAAAACTTCCCTCTAATGTTTTTCTGTTCATGTACAGCACTTTGAATCGTCTCGCTATGGAAACGCGCTACATAAATAAACTTGTCTTGTTTTTACCACAGTTAAAAATCCAGGTTTTAAAGACATGAAAATCTGAGATCATAAACCACTCCTAAAGCTTTTTTCTCCACCTTTAATGTGACAAAATCCTGTACGGTTCAACTGGAAAACTAAACTCTGACTGGGTGTAAAAATGAACTAAGTGAACGCACGTAAACCTGTTGAAGCGCTTTTTGATCCAGCCTTCGTTGGCAGGAGTCCGTTAACCAGATAATGTCCATCAGCGTAGTAAATCGTTCTCCAATTAATCAGATTGTGACGACGCCTCCTGTCCTCGACCCCCACAGCATAATGCTGCCACCACCATGTTTCACTGAGTAAGGGGCTCATGGTGGTGATGCTCAGAGCAGTTCTGTGTCTAATTCACCTTTTAGATACTGCAACACCTTCTCCCACTAGGTTTTAGGAGACTTTAACCAGGCCTGGTTGCTTTCTATGCAATAATAAGATCTACTTGTCAGTCCAGATGTGTGCAGTCCAGTCATCACATGCAGAACCTGTATGGTTAGAAAATGCTGCAGATCCTTCAATGTTGAGGTCGTGTTTTCATCATTTTTAGAAGTTATTCTGGTTTTACTCTGTCTTTCCGTATATTATCCAATACCTGGCAACAGTCTTCATTATACCATCGGACACCTGTGAACTGTGGGATTATTTCTGGTTGGAACCGCCTGGAGCTTAACACCCCCATGCTGCCTCCCATCACCATCCTCAACATCTCTGTCTGCTGTGGATCACCTGCGGTCCCTAGAACAACCCAGAGCTGCTCCTCATACAGACGCTGCTCTGAAGAAGGCCCAGCACACTGGACTCCCTGCAGAAACTCTAGTTTCCCGGCAGCAGCTGGTCACCTTCTCAGCCGCCATCACTGGGTCTGTCCCGTGTTCCTGCATCACCGTGGTTTTAGCTCAGCCTCTAAACAGAGACGGGTCCAAACCACAACAATCAGAGAGGCTCATCAGGGCTGGCCTGCGCTCCCCCCAGGACCTGTACGGGTCAGAAAAACGGGCAGCTAACGTCTCTACGGAGCCCACACATCCTGCACACACACCGCTTAGGCTGTGAGCTTCAGGTTGGTGAAAGTAAGTCACTTTTTCTCTAATGCTGTGGATGCATCTTACCACACTTTTCTACATTTAATGTAATATCTGCTCAAGATTGATGCCTTTCTAGTTAAACTGTTTTACTGAAACATTAGTTCAACTTTGTAGTCCAACTGTTTTTAATGTTTGCTTTTAGTTTCCATCTTCCCATGTTCTATTTTGTTTCTACATTTTATTCCTACTTGCTTTTATTCTGTTTTATTTTCCTATATTTTAATCATGTAAAGCACTTTGCATTGTCTTACCACTGAATTGTGCTATATAAATAAATTTGCCTTGCCTTTCTCTGAAAATTGTGATTGTGCTGAGCGACTGATGATTTTGTCCTCTGGGGTCTATGATGCCTGCTGAAAATCAAATTTCCCTTCAGGATGTTAATAAAACTGAACTATTTGCTAAAACCAGCCGCCAAGCACACAGTTTCCTCCTCCAGACCGTCTCTCAGATGAACGCTGAACAGTCAGAGGACCCAGAGCGACACTATTTGCACCAATCTAACCACATCTTCCTCCTTTGTAGAAACATATGTATGCATATTTACAAGTTATTTCTCCTTTCCTGTATATTTGTACTAAAGGTCTTTTCCTATGAACCAACTTGACAATTAAAGCTGATTCTGATCATTTCGACCCTTTGCAGCCTCTCTGGAAACAACTCATTAAGGTAGAGGCTGCATTGGAGCAAACTTTATGTTTAGTTTATTAGATTCACTACAAACGATGGCTGGTGTGACCTCAAGGAGAATGACTGCTGAAATAAAAAGTGTTAGTTCAAAGGTGTACCAGCCTTTTACCAGTCGTACACGGGTGAACATCGGGAAAGCTTTTTCCGAATGGCGAGAGCTAAAAGAAAGAGAAGGCTGCAAGGCTGACGCGGACCTCGCGTTTCTGCTGATGCGATTGTAAGTAACATTGGAATGGTTTCTCTCTCTCTCTGTGCATGTTCATACCTTCACTGTGTTAGTCATTGTACTGCCGTTTTTTCGACTTTTCGTTGCGTTCGCCTGTCTGCTGTAAACCGGGCTTACACTGTTTGAAATTCAGTCGGCCGTCGTGAGGTTTTCTTGAGCGCATCCTGCTGTTCAAGCAGAGCTAGGAGGGGAGGGGGCGTCCCCGAAGCGACCTCCGTGGGGCCCGGACGTCGGCTCGCGGGGGGGTTGGGGAGGGCGAGCGTTCCGGTACGCGCGACGCGCTGGCCGTCTGTTTCCGTACACCTCCGCTCGCGGGGGGGTGGGGGGGGGCGGGCAGTCTGCCGTGCCGCGCGGCCGCCGGGGCGTCTCGTCTTTCCCCTCTCCCCTCCGTTCCCCCCAACACCCGGTGCCTCCTGTGGGCCTCACCCGAGCCGGGCTCGACCCCCTGGTCTGGGTCCCTGTCACCCACCGGGGCACGACGTACAGTTTGAGAACACAGATCAGCACACAGATGAGCGGTGAACTTTTAAACCCCGCGGTTCCGTCGCACAGTTTGAGATGTATATAAGTACCACGACTGAAAACTCGTACAGTGTACGCCCGACTTAAGCTCAAAACAACCGCGCCTGGCTTGACGGAGAAACCAGGAGAACAGCTGAGCATCTTTACGACAGTGCACTTTTACTTTCACCCTCTGGGGGGGAGCCTCGCTGGAAAATCAACCCCGGGTGCATAGTATACCTTTAAGCGTCACATTAAAAGGTGGAAAATGTCTGGAAATTATTAGTTGTGTACAAAAAGAAAGCTGCGATTCAAACATGACCCACGAGAGGCGCTATAAATATGCTCATACTATTATATTTGCATAATTCTGACGTCTACGGCTGTAAACAGAGCCTGAGGCTGGCCTCCCCTCACCGATGTTGTCCTGGGGAGGGGTGAGGGCCTTCAGCAGGTTCAGCCAGTACGTGATGTGGCCCAGCTGCGTCTCGTACGGCTCCTCCAGGCTGAACAAGACCAGGTGGATGGCTGTGACGTCATTGGCTGCAAAGTAGTCATAGGTGCAGTGGTAGACGGGGTTTCCTGAGAACTCCCATATGCTGAAATCCCCCACACCTTCAGAGAGAGGACAGAAAGAGCACAGGAGATGATTTTATACTTTAAATCCATCAATATATAGACATATAATGACAATATATGACATTTAAGTTTTCTAAGTCTCACCGTGGATGTTGGCGTGCTGGATGTCGATGGCCTTGGTGGCCTGCTCGTCTGCGCTGGACAGGCCGTTGTGGACGGGGGAGAAGACCTCCAGGACCCCTTTGGTCAAACTGGGCTCGAACATCATGCTGCGACTGCGGACGCTCACGTTCTCACAGCCGGGATACAGGTTGGAGATGCTCACAGAGACTGTGGAAGCACGCGAGGGACAGACGGACAGTGTTGATCAGGACGGAGCACGGTTCAATCAGGCTCCATCACTTTGATGAAGCAGCTGACAGCCCAGCTGTACAGAATCAGCGCTCATCAGGCGCCAGAAACGTCCCGTTGGAGGCAGATCCTGGTCGTGTTTCCAGGCCAAGTCCCTCAGCTGGCCTCTTGTTAAATAAAAATAAATTCTTGGTGAACAGACGCATAAAGAACCGTGTTTTGTTCTGTTTAGGGCTCAATTCTGCTTCTAGTTCGCCTTTTCTGGACGTAACCAGAAACCTTCAGATCATCTCTGACAGTTCGGCCCCAAATATCGACTCCTGTTTCTGGCCATTTGTCTTTATGCGCTCTTCCTACTCAAAGTCTAGACATCTTTAGCGACACACCAGGTCGATTTTCCTTCCTGAAGGAGTTTCACGATCCGCTCCATTGTTTTCAGTGGCAGGTCTCTTGTTGGAGTCATGCTCCTCCTCGTTAATCCTGCCGCAGCAGCTCGTTAACTCTTAATTCCAAACTCATATGAAGAACTGCACTTGTGCAAGTATTTGTTTTAAAGGATGATTCCAAAAAGTTTCAATATTTAGTGATTAGATGTTTTTTTTCTATCCCTTTAGTTGATCAGAAAACAAAGACATGCTCATGTCGTTTAACACACTGCTCACCTTTTGTTACAGACTTTACGTATTCCACATCAGTATCTGATATCTGGGAGGATTTCTTTATTGTAATTTAAGGGAAAAGGGGACGTCTGGTGTAATATTTGATATTTTATTGCTAAAAGAAAAAAAATTATTCAACATCCTGCATGAGTAGTAATTCTTTAGTTTTCCCTAATCTGTAAAGTTTGGGTTTTCACCTTCTAACTACATACATTGCAACACCAGGGGGCGATGTTTTACTGCAAATAAATCCACCTTGCAGACTAATAAATTACCCCCACATGTTGCTGCAGGACCACGGCCACACTTTGTTTTTCTGGACATGGAACATGTAAGAAGCCGTGCAGCAGGCGAAAAGATTTATATCTGTGTAGGTGCAAACAGGCTGGTTTTATTATTTATTCAGTTAGAGCAGAGAGGAACTAGGAACAGCAACTTCTGCACGACAGAAGATGGCTCCTTGGAAAATGGAGCCGAATTTAGTCTGACCCTCGAGTTAAAATGGTGAGAGTTGGGTTTGTAAAAGGCAACAATAAATGCCATTTATTACATAACAACGCATATTTGGCAGGTTAATGTCAGGGATGTACATTACGAGTAAAACATTTTGGCACCTTTGTCATTCAATGGCTTTTCATTACTTTATTCACCGTAGATCAAAGTGAAGACATCGAAACTATTAAACGAAAGTATAAAGAAACCCTTGAAAGAGAACGTGTGTATTTGTGCCACGGTGTCACATTCAAAAGGCAGACGGACTCCAAATATCATGCTACATTTATCCTTATTGCAGAATGTACAAAAATATGAGTTAATTTTAAGACATGGCTGCAGATTTAAAAGTAAAACGTTCATTACTGTTGTACCTCAACCCCCTTCAGCTGTGAAAATTACTATTTTTACATTTTATGATTATTGCAATCTAATTACTCTTTAAAATGTGTTTGACGTATTTAACTCCTTAGGGTGTCCTGACGATTCTCCCCTTGCAAATGAGACCTAGATCTCAAGAATCCCGTCTTCCTGGGAGGGTTGTGGTTCAGGTTTAAGAGTTAACGGCGCGTCCGTCAGGTTGGATACGGAGCAGGGCATCTCTCTCTGCAGGTGTAGAAGCAGACTGAGGATGCTGTATTGCTCTTTTCTCTTTCTTTCACCTTTTCTCCCTTTTAGCATTTTGTCTCATCTGTTTCTCTCCTTTTCTACCGCCCCATTTCAGTGTCCATTTAACATGAAACATTCCCAGCATAAATTCTAATAAAGCTTCTTGCATATAGAAATCAAGTGGAGCTCTATGGCAAAAGCATTAAGGCTCTACTTGTGAAAGTAAAATCTGTTGGGCTATTTTTGGCATTAAGACACCAATTCTTAATTCTACATTGCCAGACAGGACATTAAAAAGATACAGAGTAGGGCTGGACAATTAATCAATTTATGGCTACATAATGTATAAGATGCGTCCTTTAGGTGTTTAAAGTGGGTTTGCCTCCACATGGAAGGGAAGAGAGTTGTAGCAGTGAGATAATCTAATTTTATAATTTGTTTGAGAGTTTATATAAATCATACTTTACCTTTTTTTACCAGAAACTTTCAGGAATCTCACCATAGCGTTACGTACCGCTCAGACTGTTTAATACATAGACTTGTTTGTTGGTTGCACTTTATGTTCAAGGATTGACGTCCAACTCAACAAGCTGTTCTCTTCAATAATAATATTCCGATTAATAAAAACAGTTACATTTATTGTTTTAAATAGCACCTGTTTACAAACATCTTAAGCTACAGGCCCTTTCTGTTCTTAATTGATAATGCAGAGAAAAGTCCAAATTAAATTGCAGTTTTAATTTTGGCAAAATCTCAGAGCCCTGATTCAGAGCGCTGGCTGTGGACGCCGTGTTCAGCTTCAGGTCTTCCTCACTGACTTATCAGGTCCGTCCACTCACGTTCAAGCGGTCCCCATCGCCCAGCTCCATCACACTGGCGGAAGTTTAGGTGCCTGGCCCAAAGGCACTTCAAACATCAACTCTTCCTTTAATACTTTAAGTCTGGATAAAGAGCAAACAGCCAAGCCTTCATAACTTTGGCTAATTTTATGTGTACAGCATTCCCAGTAATTACCAGGGTTAAACAGGCACTGATCAAAACACAGAATACTGCTATTGCTTTTAGGATTGAGTCAATTCTACAGTTTTATACAAAAAGAAAAGACACTGTAGAAAATAATATGTACCATTCCTTTTTAAATAAATCCGTCCATATGTGGGAAAAGGTGCTCTAACCTGAAATTATTTAACAGATGAAAAAGTTAAAACTGCTTCAGAATAAAACAGATGTTTAAGTTAAAACGACGATTAGTGCGGCATCTGGACTTTAACTCTGAACCAGTAGTTACCTCCAATAAATCCAGTTCAACCATTATCGTCATTTTACGGTCTTCTGCAGACAGAATGAATAAAACCAGTAATTTCCTGGTTTAGTTGCAGTATTCTCATCATGTGAGCAGTGTTGACATTTCACGTCTGCAGGATTTAAAGAGCCGCTTCTTCTGATTACCTGTTCAGTCGTTTCACAGGGATCCTGTTTTATCATAGGTCAGGCGACAGCAACAAAACCTCCGGCTGATTCCTGGACGGCGGTCCGTTACCTGCAGGCTTGGAGTTGATGGGGGAGTTGGGGTGCCGTGCCGCGTTGGTCATGCGTGTCGTCCTCCTCCTCCTGAAGAAGCTGCGCAGGATGCCACATTTCAGAGACTCCAGCAGGGCGCTCTTTCCGGCTCCCGAGTGTCCAAACAGCTTGAGCTTGATCCGGGGTTGGATGGTCTGAGTGGGACGCAGCTGCTGGATGTAGCTCAGCTTGTGGTTGTCCTGCTTTCAACAAGGAAGCGACATGAAGCGGAGGCCATGAGGGGAAAAGATTACTGGCATTTGTCTACCGTTTAAACCCATTTTTTTTTTAACTCCACTTCTTTCTTCCACACAACTTTCCATGAACATGCTTGGACACAGCACTCTGAACAGATTCCTTAGAAAACACCTTCTGTGTCTTAGCCTCCCTGGGGACAAATGTCTAGCCAGTGCTATTTGTCATTACAGCACAGGCCAGGACATTTCTGTATTACAATATATTCTCTAATTGGCTTTATGAAATGTTCTAATTTTAAGAAAAGCTGGAATTTGGATTTGCATTATTGTATTTTTCGGTCTATAAGTCGCACTTTTTTCAGTTTGGCTAATCTTGCAACTTATAGTCAGGTGCGACTTACATATGACATAACATTAAATGTTAATTCATACTGACCAACACACACCAAGGAGTAAACATTACCGTATTTAGCCGCAAGAGGGCGCCCTCTGCTTGTGCAAACTATATGCCGCTTCTGTACCTCTTAAAAATTAACTGAAACATTAACTTATAGACAAAGACTGAACATAACCACTGCGGCCAAATCCGCTTATTATAAGCAACTTTGGGCTGTTTTTTCTAAAGTCGCTAGTAAATTCGCAGGTTGCTTTTTTTTTGCGCTGTTTCTAAAACTGAAGTCGCTTATTTGGGCTCTAAAACAAGTGACTGCTGCGCTACACACACCGAGTATAACCGGCTGAAATATCCCTCCGCCTCTCTGGATCACACACTCCTACCCATAGACAAAATATACTAGACGCCTCATTACGTGCTGGAGCGCATCCTGCGTCGCCGCCATATTGGATGGGTCTTCTCTACTCTAGGCTGGTGGAGGAGCTGACGGGAGTAAAGGCAGAGGGAGCAATGTTGCCCGTATTTTATGCAGTTTACGGTTGCAATAAACCGCCGATAACTGCTGAAGGTAGATGACGTGGTGCAGATCACCATTTTGAGCAGAGATTGGTTCTGAGTTTTTACACGCTGCTAACATTGCAGAAACCCAACCCATAAACTACAATTTAATGCTTATTAATTTGTTCTCTCTGTATTTGTCAAACTAAGGCTGAATCATGTTGCCAAATGAAGTAAACCGGAGTTACAGAGTGTGAGCACAGGTAAGAGGCTGTGCAAAACAGTTCTCTTTCAAGAGTATTAAGCCCCTGCCCCATTTGCAAGTGTAAGACACAAATGACTTTAGAATTTAAAAGCCTTTTCAGGGTTTAAAAAAAAAAAAAGTGCATGTGGATATAAACAGCACGTAAAAATGAAGAAAATATTGCTGTTGGTGTGTACAGAAGGCTCTGGCTTAGATGTAAGAGTGAAAAAAATAAAACAATAAAGCGTGCGTCTTTATTAAAATGTATTCATTTATGCATCAATGCATAATATGTATTTCTTTGCTTAAGAGGGAAAAAAGTACTTCGGCATAAACATCACGGAGCTATTATTAATGATTTAGCTTCCTTGGCACAAACAAACTGATTCGGGGCGCATGAGAAACCCGCTAAAACGCCCCGATGCTTCCATCCCCCCCACCCCCCCACCCCACACACACACACACACACACACACACACACACACACACACACACACACACACACACACACACACACACACACACACACACGGTGGGTTGCCTGTTGCACTTCTTTTGGGCTTGTTTTTATATAGCTGGTTGTTTATCTCCTAATATCTGGCAACACTAGCGACAGAATCTGCCTGTGAAGTTAACAGCCAGCGTCTGCTTATGTTGTCTAATTTATAACGCTCACGGTCTAATTTCAGCATAGGTTTGACCACTTTACGCTGAAATGCGCTGCCGGCTTGTTGTGCTAATTTATCTCATTCAACCTCCAAGGTTTGTTCCATGTTATTCAGCCTGTTGTGGATGCAATCATGTAATTGAATAAGTTGCTTTACCAGATTAAATGTCAGTTTTTAGTCTTGGATTTTGTGAAATAAATTAAAAAAAGCAACTTAGTCTGAAAAATACGGTAATTTTAAGCCACAGCTATAATAACAATAAACACCTGAAATATGATTCTATCAGTGAAGAGCTAGATGTAAATAAATAAAAACTAAACAGGCCCAAGCATAATGTATGCTGTGCAACAAAACGCCTGCTTCCTGTCTCTGTAATCCTGCCAGTTAAACATTTGTTAACAAGTTAGACCGTCTTGTAACCATCCACCAGATGAGTCACGCATCATAAGTGGCCTCCACCGCTCTGAGTGGTTGTGTGGGATGTGAAAACACTCCACACTCCCACCTGGGTTATGCTTCTGCATTCACTGAATGCAGATTTTAATTCCACAGAGAACAACATGCATCTCCTGGAAGTAAAATCACGCCGTTCGGTTAAAGCAACACGGGGTTGTTATTTTGTGTCTTAGCCTCGAGAAGTCAGTCTTTTCTATCAAATCTGGTTTCCATGTGTTAGAGCGTCTTAATTTAGCTCAGCATATGCAGACGATGACTGTTTTCACAGTTGCTGCTTCCATGTTTTCACGCTCTGCTCTGAATCTCAGCAGGTTAGCTGGAGAGACGAGTCGGTAACGTTCTGCTTTAGACGGGGTCGCCTGCAGGTTTATCCTAATATTTCAGATTTCTCCAGAGCTGAAGGACCAGAGTTTCAGACAAAGTTAAAAAGTGTAATGAAGGTTCAAATGAACTCTGAACTTATGGTAGATTATTTACAGCAGTCAGGCTTTAAACACATATTATAACCTGTAAAAAATAGAAAATAAAGGCAACAAGTAAAAGAAAAAGCCCAGGGAGAGTCAATCATTTAGATGAATTGATTCATAGGAAAACAGAAAACGGTCAGCCGTAGACCTGTAATTTCTGACAGTGATGAGTTTACTGGTAATAGTCGGAGCCGTTCCTGTCAGAGGAGCGCGATTGAGAGAAAAGTGATCTACCTGCATCAGTCCTAACGTCATCAAGCAGGTGAGTCTGCCATAAAGCCAGATTTGTTCCCATGTGTCTGTTGCAGCATATCAAGCACACCACATGGACAAGCCTACATGTTCCAGGGAGGCTTTGCTCTACAAACAGGATTTCTAGAGATGGCCACTTAATGGCTTGACTGCCTTTAATAAACCATTTATTAAAGAGTTGCATCTGCCATCAAACTAGACAGGTTGCATACATTTTGCACCTGTGGTTGTAGCTCTTTACCCTTTGGGTTATGTGTGTGTCTGACTGAACATGGAGAGTAGTAATCTTGTGACACAAAGTGCTGAACAATACTTCCCCAAGTGTGTGTCAAACATACTGTGGCTGATAATTAAAGCCAAACCTCTTGGATTGATAAATTCTGAGTTGTATCAAACAGCAAAAGGTTTGCGTTTCCACACTAAAACACGCAGATATTTCTCACGATGCAGAGAAATCTACAGCAGGAGAGACGAAGCTTTTCTACCAGGACGTGAAACGACTGAGTTCTCGTAGCTCGGTGCGGCCCGTATGTGTCGAGTGAAGTGAAGTTCTTTCCTTTGGCAGATTGTTAAAATCTAACACGTTTCTATCTTCATCTCAACACCTCCACGCAAAAATAGTCGAGTGTTGAGACCGTGAAAGCCGACTCTGCATCATCACCACCTGCACATCCTCATACATTTAGTCCTATATTGCAAACTACTTCTAGACGTTTGAAAAGAGAAGAATTGTGTTTTTAAAGCGTTGAGTTGAACTTTTACCTTTTTAAGCTTCCCCAATAAATCCACTATGACGTCATGATCAGCTGAAGCCAAATCCTCCGCCGTCTTTCCATCCTGGACAGAAAAGAAAACGGATTATCTCTCGGGTTTCAGTCCGTTTAACATATTAACACAATACGAGTTTTTCATTCACAAGAATAAACTGAACCCATCCTGCAAACATCTAATGATGCTTTATTCTTCATTAAACAGATTTATTTGCCGTTTAATGTTATTTATAAAACAAAATTAACAAGCTTAGCCATAATATATAATTTCAGGTTTTCCATTGAGTATTCAACAGATAACATTAACGATTTTCTGTCCTAAAGCCTTATAAAATTGTTTTAACCTTTCAGACTGTTGGACATCGTGGACGTTGTGCTTCATCTGCTCTAATTTATTTAGGATGTGTTTTTTTAAACAATTGTGAGCCTGCTACAGGTTTTGTTTCCATCTGTCTGGGGGACTGGTCAAGCCTGCATGGGGCTTGTGACATTCAGCAAAAAAACCCCCAAAAAAAGTTAATTTAATTACTAACTCCACAATCTTTAAGGGGGGATTGCATTTTCTACATAGGCCTTCATCAGTATCGGAGTTGCTTCATCGGTGCTGAACTTATGGGTTTTCTTACAAGTTTTCAGAAGCTGGACTGAATTTGGTCATCTCCAATTGAAAACAGATAATGCCAGAAAACTTATTCAGAATTATACATTTAAGAGATTCTTTAAAACACAGACTTCTGAAAGCTTCATTCTGTCTATAAAAAACACAAAAAAATTTAATTTCAATGGATTTTTGGCATGAAGACATCAGAATCACAGTTATTTATGAAAACAAAACAGGGGGAGTGGGGTTTCTTCAAAACCATTAAAGTCTCATGTCATGTTCTCAGGAAGCCAGAATCTTGAGTTTCTCCGTGTCGATGATGATTATTGAATATTTATAGGCTGAACTCTCGTTCTTTTGGTCCGGCTCCTATAGTTTAATGTGTTATCACCCATTTCTTCCCAAACACACAGACAGAAAAAACCCACTTGGAGTTTTGCGTCTCCTTCATGAAGCGATCCATCTTTCGCCGCCCGGCTGGGTTTGCTGCTCCAAACTGCATCAACAGTCTCAAATCTCAGAGCATTACAGCAAATACGGTCCAACGCTGGACGACTCGATCATGAGCTACAAGTCTCTCCTCTCCCTCGGCCGCTTAATCTTTTTCCAGTTTTCATTTTTATTACAGCGTTACTGTAGAACAACAGTGAGCCTTAAGCTGAAAATGCAACTAAAGAGAAACCAAACAGTGACCAGGGAAATTTCATCTGACCACTACAGATGGCGGGGTGTCACAACTACTACTGCTGCTGCTGCTTGGCACCCACGGATGAACATTAGGCTTGTTGTTAATCACACAAGCTGAAGGGGCGTATCAGATCACTCATGGCGTTACATAACTGTTGCTGCGCAGAGTTTCAAAGGATGAGGAATAATTATATAAGCAACCTGACATGGTTTCAGTCATGAAAGGGTCTGAATACAAAAGATTTATACGAGTTGGAGCATGCAGAGCCTTCAGCTCGACCTTTCCTCTGCTGCTTCATGACAACGCAGGCATCTGGACAATGAATTATACATTTCACTACGGCCCTTCTAGATTAAACATGCATTTCACATCAGCCGTCATACAATATTAAGCACCAGGGAGCGGAGGGAGATAAAGAAAGAAAACTATCTGTGTGGAACAGCTGCAGGTGGAGACGTTCTCCTACATCTTGGTGCATAAATAGCTGTCAGATTCCTACAACTCATCGCTATGCAAGCTGCTGAACAGAGACTTTCAACTTTTCCCCTTTAATATGTGAAAACAAGCAAAGGAAGCAACTTTGAAACAATTAACCATGCAAATTTTTTTTTTTTTTTAACAAGCGGCCTTAAAAAAAACGGGGTTAAAAACTGAATCTTAAAGCAAAGTTGATAAAAAATGTTGCAGCAATTCAAATAATCTTTAAATAGGCCCTAAAAGGTTCAGAAACGAATTAAACCTCTGACTGCCTTGTAAAGGAGGCGCTATGGGCTGAAGGAAAGAAGATGGCTGGGAACACAGAAGCATCAAACACTGTTGGAGGACTGAGACAAACGTCAAAAGTTGGTCCTTTTATAGATCCAAGACTAAACCTGAACAGGCTGCAGGTTTTTCCCAAATGTGGCGTCTCAGTCAGACACAATCATGAAACGACGCTAGCAGATAAACATCGCAGCATGAGTCCAGAAACGCAGGCTGCAGTGGTTCGGCCACATCTGCAGAATGAGTGCAGATCAACTATCACCGGCTGCTGTGGTGGAAGAAACCCACGGCATGGAGAATCCAACGAGATTCACCAAACGAGACGTGGGCGAAGCAAATGGAGGAGCACATGAAGCTTCGACCTTAATCAAGCCAAGGCCAACACCAGCGACGGCAGAGTCCGGATCAGGACTGGAGCCAGCCAGTCAGCTGCCAGCCAAAAGAACAAGAACAGACTCCAGATAATTAGGAATAAGGTCCCTGAGTGCAGGATGCTGAAGAGATCATCATCGCTAGATTAGGTTTTCCTTTCTGTAAAATTGCAAGCAGGGACGCCGCAGAGGAGGGAAAAGTTAGGACCATTCCAAGGGCCCCTCACTGACAGGGGCCCCAAAAAAGAAAATGTATATATATTTATGGGTTTTTGGGGAGGATTTAGATTTTTTTGTTAAGGGACCCAAATTTTTGGCAGCACCCCAGACTGCAAGTCCCATCCAAATGTCCAAAACACAAAGAAATCCCTCCAGAAAAGAGCAAGATCAAGCTTATGAAACAATGTTAACATTGGAAATCATATTTGAAAAGAATATGCAGATATCCCGGCATTTCAAAACTCAACAGCAGGAAGGCTAGAAAAATAACCTGAATGCAAATAATTTTAGCTCTTAAAGAGAAATGAGAATTGCTACACAACTCATTTATAAATCTTTGAAAGTGAGTTCATTAAAATAGACGCATAAACCAGCATAGTCAGCAAAGTGAACAAAATCACATAAAACAAAATACTTGGAAACAAAAGGTGGATGATACTAAAGTTTATAATCCAACAGAGATAAAACCACAGAATCTGGACTCAGACTTCTGAAAGCTGGAGCTTAAGCCCAGAACCTGGGTCTGCTGTCAGCAGTCGATACGATCCTTTGTCAGGAAACCTGCCTTCAGAAATCTGGACATTTCGTCATATAAGCAGCACATTTATTACAGACCATGTGAACCTGAGGCTTTTGTTTTCATTGCACTGGAATAAATCCGTGTCATGGTGTCAGAGCTAACTGTTTTTTTGAAAAATCCAGGGATATCGTCACATATTCTTCCACTGGACATCGAAACACTGCAGGGATCTGTGAATTTGAGTTTTCAGGTTGTATTCTTCCAGGAGCTCTGCAGCTCAAGCAGAAAAAACTATTTACAAACTTGCCTCAAAAAATTAAGCCAATTAATTAAAGAGATTTTTTTTCTTCATTTATATACAAAGCTGTGTTGATCATCAACTGTAATTATGTGCAATCACGGCACCGTGTGTTGGGTTGTCCCTAAAACCGTGACGCTGGTGGGTTTCTCCCCCCACAGTGGGGCGCCGACTCACGTTTGTGACGGCATCGATGTTGACGCCGGCCAGGCAGAGGTGACGGACGACCTCAAGGCTCCCGTTTCCAGCAGCCAGATGGAGAGGTGTTCTTCCAAACTGGACAGAAACATCAAAATAAAGTTAAAGTTTGCAGGGCAACACCACCATTACAACTTACACTGTGTTTCAATTACAGAGGGAGATGCTATTTTTGATTTGAAGCTCAAATTATTCTGCTGTGGATCACTACCGGTTCCCAGGAACCACGCTTTCTCAGGAGCTGAGATGGTCCTCAGACAGACACGTACAGAAGAAGGCCCGGCAGAGACTGCATGTCCTGTGCTTCCTCAGGAAGTACAACACTACACCTGCTGGTCATCTTCTACACAGATTTAATCGCTCTGGTTTGTGCACATCCATCACTGTGTGCTTTGGCTCATCCTCAAAACAGGGGTCCGTTCTTCGTACGTCGCTAACTCAGTTAGCAGGATTTCATTGTTGACGATTTGGCATGATCTTGGATCGTTTGGTTCTTCCAAAGACATCCTGCACTTGTTGTCATAGCAACATGTGCGCCAGCTTAAGCCTGCTCGAGAGCAGGCTTATTTCATGTAAACAAGATTAGATCACGGCTGTATAAGCGGAGGAGATAGGGAAGTCTGCCGTAGCCATGTCTTGTCCATTTTTACGACTGCAACCTGTTGCGGAAGGTGCAAGAATAATTTGCAGAGTTTTTTCGAATTAATCGCGTATTGCGCAATAGACAGGACCCTTTAGCGCAGCGCGACAGTGTAATTGTAGAGAGATTTTCTTGGTGGCTGTTATAAACAGACAAACACATCATTTAACAGTGGCTTTTAAAGAGGAAAAAGTGGTGTTGGAGCCATAAATCTAAAATATTTAAGTTATTTGTATGATGGTTTGCTTTTTATTTTTATCCTATTCAGTAAGAAGATTTGTTCGGGCCATTTTATTGTGAAGTTTAGTTTTACTTTGAAAGGCTTGCTTCCTGTCGAGCCGTATATTGTATTAGAAAAAACTATGGATGGATTATCTAGCCACGGAGCAATACAGTTTTACCGTGTAAACTGTGGATGACTTGGAAAAGGAAGAACTTCATTTTTTTTATAGATAAATATTTTTTTTATTAAAAATCCCAGTGTGCATGCGTCCTTTACTTCCCGTGTCTAAGGAATGACACTGAGATTTGGATCTCTTGACATAACGTGCCTTTTTAAAATAAAGTATAATAATTAAAGGCTACCATTTTGTAGAATATTCTTGTACTACACTTTTACTTGTCCCCATGTTCTAGTGGGTCCTGTGGATGCTCTGACATAAAAGAACAAAGTAAATATGAGATTATTAAAATGCAAAAATTCATACTGTAGAAAGTGATAGAAACATCTACCATGGACAGTATTTACGCATTAATTTGTCTGCTGCTTTTTGCCAGCCCTCTCTCCTGGCTTTAACAGATTTTGAGGTGTTTTAATTAATGACTCAAATTCAGCATAACCTTCCATTAAAAGCTCTTGTTCTGATTGGGAGAAAAACTGTGGGCGTTCTTTGGCCATGCTGAACAGCCAATAGCAGCATTGCTGATCATTGTTTCTACTATCGATACATTTCCCCTTTCAAACAAACGCATGAACGCGCAGTTGTCTCAGATAACTCAATCCAGCCATACTAATCGTAAACAACAGGTGTGTTGGAAGAACCCAATTAGCCGGATCATGATTAGCCGGATGAAATCATCTTGGATGTGTCATTTGTTCTTGGATGTTTTAAGCAACGTACGAAGAACGGACCCCTGGACCGATCCAAACTACAACAATTAGGTCTGCATAGAGGATCATCAGGACTAAACCTTCTTCATCCAGGACTCGTACAGCTTTAGAGTACATGAAAACATATTTCCCTTTTCCTTTTAAGTCAAAGATCAGCTTGTAGAGGCAACAGGTTCAGGTGAGAACCCCAGACATCCCTCTCCAGCTCATTGTGGAGGATCTCAAAGTTTTCCCAGGCCAGACAGGATATAGTCCCTCCAGAGAGTTCAGGATCTCCTCCCAGTGATTAAACCTCTAAGGGGAGGAACCCAGCTTCCCAAACCACCTCAACTGACTCCTTTTAAACGCAGAGAAGCCCTGATTTGTACTGGGAGCGCTCCCCTGGATGACAGAGCTCCTCCCCATATCTCCAAGGCTGAGCATGGCTACCCTCCAGCCTTGTTCATGGTAGGAACTTAGACACACCGGTAAATTAAGAGCTTTGCTATGGGCTCAGCTCTTTCACCATCTTAGATATTATCTGAAACTATAGATTGCTGGAGCCACTGAAACCAGTTACTGGGAAATAACATAACTCGCTGACACAAAGTCATAGATGTGGAATGCATAACGGATCAGGATCTAAGGGCAGCAAACCCTTAGATAACTGGGAGACTTCACAGTCTGCCAGTGACATCTCTCAGTGACCTGTGAGGGGCGTACCGCTCCTGCAGGAGCGTGTCTTCGCTGATCTATAAGAAGCTTATCTGGGGCTCTTCTCCCATTCCTTTTCCCCACGTCTGAATGATGAGAGCCTCAGCTGACACCAGTAACCAGCCCTCTGCTTTGTTTAGAATAAAAGTGTTAAAGTATAGTTTCTGTTTCGAGAGCCATTTACTACTAAAGTATTGGATGTGTGACCGAACGGGACGCAGGTGTCCTTCCGCCAACAAGGGGCGGTAAATATTAACAACCACAGACTGTGTGACAGTAAGCCCGCTGCAACAAAAAGGTAGCCGTGCCTGCAAGATGAATTCTCACGGTATTTGTACCTTCAAACACAGGAATGTAAATCAAGAATAGAATTTAAAATTCTTCTTCTAACGTATAAAGCCCTTAATAATCAAGCTCCATCATATATCAGAGCTCTGATTACTCCGTATGTTCCTAACAGAGCACTTCGCTCTCAGACTGCAGGTCTGCTGGTGGTTCCTAGAGTCTCTAAAAGTAGAATGGGAGGCAGATCCTTTAGCTATCAGGCTCCTCTCCTGTGGAACCAACTCCCAGTTTTGGTCCGTGAGGCAGACACCCCGTCTACTTTTAAGACTAATCTTAAAACCTTCCTTTTTGACAAAGCTTATAGTTAGAGTGGCTCATGTTACTCTGAGCTACCTCTATAGTTGTGCTGCTATAGGCTTAGGCTGCTGGAGGACATCAGGGTCTAATTTTCTCACTCTACTGATTTCTACTGTTCTCCAGTCTACTGTTCTCCAGTTTTGCATTGTATTACATTGAAATGACTGTTGTCATTTCAGCTTTTAACTTTTTGCTCTCTCTCTTTTTCTTCATAGTAGGTACACCTGGTCTGGCGTTCTGTTAACTTTGACATCATCCAGAGAAGACGGCTCACCCGTTACTACCATCTAATGTAGAACAGATTACTAGATCAATGTGTGCTTCTGTGCTTTTTGTCTCTCTTGTTGTGTCTCTGCTCTGTCTTCTGTAACCCCAGTCGGTCGAGGCAGATGACCGTTCATACTGAGCCCGGTTCTGCCGGAGGTTTTTTTTTCCCGTTAATGGGTGGTTTTTCTTCCCACTGTCGCTTCATGCTTGCTCAGTATGAGGGATTGCTGCAAAGCCATGTACAATGCAGACGACTCTCCCTGTGGCTCTACGCTTCTCCAGGAGTGAATGCTGCTTGTCGGGACTTTGATGCAATCAACTGGTTTCCTTATATAGGACATTTTGACCAATCTGTATAATCTGACCCAATCTGTATAATATGATTGAACTTGATTTTGTAAAGTGCCTTGAGATGACATGTTTCATGATTTGGCGCTATATAAATAAAATTGAATTGAATTGAATTGAATCCATCTCGTAACGCTCTGGCTTCAACCGTTTGTGTCCGAACCAAAAAACATTTTAATTTCATACTGCGATTGGCTAAAAACAACCTTTGGTAGGCGGGCACTAGGTGTCGCTTTGCCCAATCAGCTCAGAGCTCTGCTGAAATTCCCTCCTTTCCCCAAATGGAGCCGTCCCAGATTGATGATGTAGCACAGTAGTTCTGCACATTATCAATCTGGCTGCCAGGTTAACAAAAAGGTGCAAAAGATGATCTATATTTCTATACAAATATTTCCAGAGAGCACAATTACTGCTGCATATTAAAATGCCTTCTGTTTGTGAAACATCATTCAAACACTTGTTTTTACAAGTAGTGATCAAAAAATCTTAGAAATATAACAGCCCATTTATACACATATTAAAGCACAAAGTGCACCAGCATTCATCCAGAGTCCTGTACATTACGTTATGACACGCAAGCTAATATCTGGTTCTCTGGTTAACTTGCTGTATTGATGCTTTTGACACACCAGACACTCGTCTAACACTTCAGGCATCAAGCAGGATGACCAACTATGACTCTTGGAGTGAGACTCACTTTTCCTCCATTTCTCACTCATTCAGTCTTCCTCACTCTCTCAAACCTCACTCCAAATGAGGAAGGTTGCAGCACTGAGACTCAAAACACTCTTTGCCTCCTGGCTGTTTATGATTGCAGTTTAAAACAGAAAACATTGAACCCTGAGGAATCCCAACAGGAACTCCAAAATTCACCATGCAGCTTATTTAACTGTTTTTATGACAAAGTATTGTTGACCAAAACTTATAACGATGTCCTAGAGGTCCCCAGCCCTGATCCTCAGGGGCCCACTGTCCAGCATGGTTTAGATGTTTCTCTTCTCCAATAAACTTGATTTAAATAACAGAATTACCTCCTTAGCGTGTCACCAAGAGATGAAGAAATCAATTGATCAGCATTTAATTTAAATCTGCCTTCTAACCCTTGGATGCAATGCTTATAGCCCAGGACATCAGACACACCAGTAACAAGTTCAACTGACAGCTGCCTCAGATTGGCCTGATCTAACATCCAGATAATCTATTTGGCATTAATCACCCAGAATGCAGGATGTAGTTTAGACAACATGTTGAAAAAGCCTTCCTTGCACAGTCAAAGTCAAAAATACAGATACAGTAAACACTTGTCTTTGTTGGTTAAATCTGCCGCCTTTACATTTCTTGTCGTCTGTTTATGATGAACACAATTACAATAGTAGCTTAATAAAATAGTGTTACTAGCCGTTGGACATTTATCACTGTAATCATTAAAACCAGTACCGTATTTTTCGGACTATAAGGTGCACTAAATATTCTTCCCAAGTGTGTAATATCTCTCCTCCACGTCCACAGCTCTCTATCCATCTGTCAGGAGGACAGAGTAGCAGGACTACACTGCCCTGTTTCTAACATAAGGCCAAAATAAACTTAAATGTTATATTGAATTAACTTACTAGGTTTATTGTTGCTAGCGCATACTCCAGGATGCCTTACATGAATGCTCTTCTAGTTTAGACATTACAGTCAGGCAGTCTGGTAGACAGCTCAGGGGTCCTCAGGTAGTGACACAGAATACCGTAATGCTCCGAATGTCCATTGAGCGGAGCGGTTTCGTTGCTAACCAAAGACGTACTTACACATTTTAACAGACTTCTGAGCACATTTTACCAGATAAAATCGGTCAGTAAGCACAACGGTGATCATTTATAAGGCGCAGCAATAATTTTGGAGAAGATTTAAGGATTTTAAGAGCACCTTATAGTCCAAAAAATACGGTAATTGCTTCATCTCTAATTACAGAGAGAGGTCGCATGTCTTCCCCCTCCTTCACGTCTTCTCACCAACTTGTCTCTGCTGGTACCTTCCTCAGCAGCTGAGAGGAGTAAAAGCAACAAATCGCTTCAACACGAGAAGGGTGTCACATGGCCGGCTTTAAAGAGATTCTTACAGCTGAATCAGCCATTTTTGACTGTTTACACTGAAGAAAGCAGCAAATTAAAAAGACAAATGCACCGGTGATTTAATGATTACCATAATGACTGAATAGTTTCAAACATCAGGTAAACATGAACTAACGACTCAGCCTTTTTGTTTAATTCTTCTTAAACATGAATCTGTTACCTGCCACTGGTAGAAATAGCAGCAGTTACATCCAAAAGAAAACGTGTTTTAAGCAGCTTTTTATCTCTGGTTTGAACAAACAGAGGATCCATCTTTTTCTACGACTCTGTAAACAGAGGATGGGACGTTTTCCATTCCCTCCTGCTTATTCATCTGCCTGTTTTTTTCCAGCTGGCAGAGTAGACAAACCCCGGCACAGAATATGTGACACAGTGTGCGATCTGCTGCTTTAGATAAGCCTGAAATAAGGGAAAATAATGCATAAATCACAACATATCTGGCAGATACACATCACTTCGGGGAACTACGCTCAGAAATGTTCCAGACTGCGAGCAGCATCGGGGAAAAGCCACTCTACTGCAGAATACATTAAAACAGATGGTGTCAAAATAGAAAGTGAAATCAGCAACGTGTGGGTAGACGTGCCTGACAAAGCAGAGAGGGCTCCTGAGTCCAATCGGATTTGTATGAGATTTACGAGAGCCCCCTGAAATGCCAACTTTATCTGCAGAGGAAAAATGTCTCTTTCATGCCAACAGGACAGATAATGATCATCAAAATAAAGTTTTACTGGTGAAGCCATCCTTGATAAGCTTCACAGAAAAGCCTTAGTTTCAGTAGAGGCACCAGAGGTTTACAAAAATAAAATGTGGAAAATCCTGAAACTGCGAGAATAAAAAAAAAAAACGAGTACAAAGCATCTGCTTTTTGTCTGAAATTAGGTGTAATAATCATTGACTGAGCATCGGCATCAAACCAAACATCTGCTCTGCAGGGACCAGAATATGTGGACACGCCTTAGTTTTAGTGAAACCAAATGGAAAAGTCGAAACAGCCAATAGTTGGACCATGCACGTCTTTGCAGCATTTAGTCTGAACTGAACAAAAGAACAAGGGATAAAAGCTGCCACACAAAAATAACTAAAGACGCTCATGTTGTCTGTATACTGTCTTATTTTGACCTATCAATGATTTATTAAGATTTAATTTTGGACCTCCCGCTACATGTAGCTTTAGAGGGAATTTATAGAACAATAAACAAAGTAGTCTTTGATGGATGTATACTGATATACAGATGATGGACGGAAAAACAGACGACTGAACTGTTGAGATATATGGAAACAAGGGTCTGGAAAAAAACATTTTCTTCTTCCAAAGCTCCGGTACAGACAGAATAAAAACAGTCGGACAGATAGATGAACATTTGGATGGAATGGAAGGAAAGAAGATGGATGGCTAAATGAAGAACAGTTGTGTGCTGTGATGCAGCTCAAAGCGTGTGCTAATGCTAGCTTAGCATGTAGCGCCGTTCAGCATTTTGTTTTTCTGATCCATCTGCCTGGGAAAGTTTCCCTGAACAATGCTTCTGTGTTTATCTCGTCTATAAAGAGGGTTGCATGTTTTCTTCTGGCTGTTCTCCACATGTTAGCGGACTTAAAAACTCTGCTAACATGTGCGCGGCAGTCTGGGCAGATGTGAACGGGTCAGTTTATATAGATAATTAAAATCTGTATCTTTGAATACTTAATTAAGTTTTGATTATATCGAGACATGGATTTTTTTGACAACCCTAGTATATACCATTTTAAAAGATGCTATATACTATTTTGTATATCTACTATATTTAAAACAAACATGACGCTTAGCCTGGCAGGGTATGGGTGGGGCATTTCTTAAGAGACTATCGTTTATATCGAGAAGGTCTCTGCTGTGTTATAATTATACTTTTATTTATTCCAATAGGTCATTTTTCAGCCGTTTCTCATATTTATCTATAGCTATTTGTTAGAAAATGTGCTTGCGAGACATTTGGGACAAAGGTTTGATTCAGAGATGCCTTTTAATAATTACTTTATGAAAAGAAAAACAGAGATAAAATATCTTATATCGGTATTCAGCCTAAAGATATTGAGATATTATGTGAGAAAGCCCTACCTGGCATCCAGACAGTGGGGGAAAGGGATGGAGAACAGATAAATGAAAACTGGACGGACGGTTGGAAGTATGATGAATCGATGGTTTGAAGTAAGGAAGAACGGATAGATTGAGAGACTAGGAATAGATTGGAATAAAGTCTGGAAATACAGATACATTTTTTCCTTTCCCAAACATCTATCCTACATTTCCCGACACTGCGTGGGAGCGCTGTAGGTTTCACACATCCTAGCGTGAAATAACTCAGGAGGCTCCTGCTTCGTTATGCTCACCTTATTGGGCAGGTCGAGGCTCGCCTTGGCGTCGCACATCGCCATGACGATAGCCAGGTTACCATCCTTGCAGGCGACGTGGAGCGGCGTGTTGCCATGGCAATCCTGTTGGTCCAGATGGCAGCGTTGTCTGAGGAGGCAGCGGACAACTTCTACCTGACACCTGCGCACAGCCAGGTGGAGAGCCGTGTGTCCGTCCTGCCGACAAAAACAGCAAAGATCCTCAGACGCCTTTCACTAAGAAAACACAGTGAATAAAACAGACCTTTTGTGCCGCAATTACCGACACACTCATGCTCTGTCAGTCTGACTCAGAGCTTTTTGTTCGTCTACGTGTGAGACGTAGTGGCATTATCGTCATAAGGCCCGTTTACACTACATCTAAAAACCGAGCCATGCCGAGACCAGTCCGAGCTTGGTTCAGTTATCCAAGACAAGCCGACCCGTTTACACACAAAGCTTATCTCGGTTCCTTGGTTGCTCCTCGCCCCCTAGTGGCGATCTGCGGTACTACCGCTCTCTGGGATTGAAGGCGGAAGCAGCAAAAACACACACAGCTGCGCCCGTAACATTCAGGAAGTTATGCTTGATATTGTGATATTTCGGTGTTTGCGGAGAGTCAGGGGAAGAAGGCAACCATTGGTGAATTTACTTGAGAAAGTTGGCTTTTTGGGAAGTGGATGAGACAAACGAACATCTAATAAGGATTTACAGACGCAGGAAACAACGACAGACGCTGAGGTTCATTGCGCTGCTAAGCAGAATCATCACTGGAAACCGTGTGGCACGGTAAGGAAGCTAGTATTATTATGAATGTCTGAAATTTGTCTGAATGGAGTGTGAATCGGGACGTGCAGCCAGACTGCCGGAAAACCCGCGGACAGTCAGCTGACTGTAAGGAGATGACGCGGTCTGCTCATGCGCTCTTTATCAGAAAACTGGGCCAGAAATAAAACCAGGCCGAGACCTACTTAAGAGCTGGTCTGCAGTTAGCGCGGTCCGGTTATGTTTAGCGCGGTCTGGTTCAGTCTGCTGACCGTTTACACACAAGAGTTATCTCGGTTACCGAGCTCGGACTGGTCTCGGCTCGGTTAAAAAAGTGTAGTGTAAACGGGCCTATAGCCATCCATCATCGTTTTCTTCTAACTGGTCCAGTTTGTCTTTAGTTCTTTGCTGTCCATCGTTTTAAATTTAGAAATTGCCCAAATCCAGTGAAAACAAATTCAATACAATTCAGTTTTATTTAGACAGCGGCAGTTCATGAAGCGTGTCATCTCAAGGCTCTTTCCAAAGTCAGACTCCATCAGATCCTCCAGGTTGGTCAGAAAGTTTCCTCTCTAAGGAAACCCAGCAGGTTGCATCAAGTCTCTCCAAGCAGCATTCACTCCTCCTGAAAGAGCGTAGAGCCACAGTGGACAGTCGTCTGCATTGTTGATGGCTTTGCAGCAATCCCTCATACTGAGCATGCATGAAGCGACAGTGGAGAGGAAAACTCCCCTTTAACAGGGAGGAGAACCTCCAGCAGAACCAGAACCAGGCTCAGTGTGAACGCTCATCTGCCTCGACCCACTGGGGCTTAGAGAAGACAGAGCAGAGACACAGAAAGCTCAGAAGCTCACATTGATCCAGGAGTACTTTCTATGTTAGATGGTAATAGAGGATGATCTGCCTCCCCTGATGATGTCACAGCTAACAGAACGCCAGACCAGGTGTACCTTCTATGAAGAGAACAATGACAGAACAAAAAGGTAAAAGATAAAATAACAAATCAAGCAATGCAATAACTGAGTCTCTGAAGCAGGAAACTAAAAGAGGATGTGGATGACCCAGATGGGCTACAGCGTATGGCTCATTTTGCACAAACGTAAAGCCATTTGTAACAGAGTTACAAAGTTGTTGCTTTTGTTTTGTAACACCAGTTGAAAATCACCTTGTCTGTGGCCTCCAGGTCAGCCTTGTGCTCCACCAGGCACTCCACGATGTCCACGAAGCCCCGAGCAGATGCGGTCAGCAGTGGACTCTCCCCTTCCCGGTTCTTGGCGTCAACACGGCAGCCTGCCTGGCAGAGCGCTCTGGCTACAGCAGAATATCCGTGCCAAGCAGCACAGTGCAGCGGGGTCTCCTGCTCCTGAAGAACGACAGTCAGAAGAAAGCTAAAAACCAGGACCTGCCGTTACTATTCTGTCACGTTTGACACAGAGTGAGCCCTCACCCTGTCCGTCAGGTCTGGGTTGGCCCGGATGCTGCACAGGTAGCTCACCACGTCAACGTTGCCGTACCGAGCAGCAACATGGAGAGCCGTTTCTCCAGACTGCAGGAGAAAAGCAACAAATGGCGTTATACAAAATATAATTCCCATTCTACTGTGAAAACCAACTTTATGAAGGTGAAGCTCTCTCTACCGTTTTTAATTCTTATTAAGGAAGACTGACTGTGATACAAAACTTAAGAGACATACAGTACAATATTTATCATGAGTATAAACACATTTTAAAGGATAAAACACATTTAAAGGTCATGGGTGAGTGTAACAAAGCATTATGTTTGTTATACATTATTTTAGGGGCAATCTTCAGACGTCGGCCAGTTCATCACACAGTTTCTACAGTTTAATCTCCTTTTAGTGAGAAGCCAGAGAAACTGGCAGAGTTTTCTCTGGCTGTATGGAGCACATAATAACAGTGCTGCCCCTCCCCAACCTGTTGCTGCATACATTGTTCAGAAGAAAAACAAAATTGTCTCTTTATAAATATTTCCAATAGTGAAAAACAGATCAGCATGTTGTAACTATAGACGCTCGATGCATTGCTTTTATTATGCCAGCTTTGGTTAGCTAGCTACTAGCAGCACGGCTAAAGCAGCTCAATGCAGTAACCTGAGCAGGTAGCCTGACTAAACTAATTTTAACTTGTTATATTCCCATTTTTACACTATAAGAAGCAGAACTACAACAGGGGATAATATACTGTGTAATAAGCTGACTTAAAACTATTGTCTTAATATTTTAGGTCCCAACATTCAAAACAAGTAAAATATAGATGTGGGCGACATTAGTACAAAATCATTCTACATTTTTGGTTAATTTTCTAGCTTGAACTACTTTGTTAATGTTATATTTGTTTTCCATATCATCATTGTGTGAATACTGAGATAATGTGAAACTCAGAGAGATTTAGCTCAAAATGCATAGTTTGGTCATTTAATGAAACTCAACTTTTTGAATATTAATTTACAAGATGAAACCTAGTTTAACAGAATTACACTGTTACTTTCAAGATCAACAGTAAATCAGATGTTATGCAAGTTATTGATGTTTGAGTCAAGGTTTACCAAAGTCACATTTTGGAGTTTTTAGAAATGCTTTTGTTTAACATAGGCTCTTCCCTGTTACTGGCAAAGTACACCCTGGATGATGAGTTTGCTTGTTTGTGGGAGACAGAGCCACTTAGAATAAAATCTAATGGATACAAAATACTTTGTAGAACTCTTAAGTCATCCTATATTTCTTTACATTTAGCAGTCAGACTTTGGCGTAATCTTTAAAGTGGTCTTGATCAATAGTTTTGCAGACTCTCTGACTGGCTTTAAAAGTTAACCCTGAACTCTTCAGTTATTTTTAGTCAGGAAAACTCTGACCTGTGAATCAATCAGAAATAAAATGGTTCCTAAACTGAGATGAACCGCTGACTTGTTACCATTTGCCCAGTTCATTAGTATCTCATTAATTAAATCTATGAAAAACATCAAAGTTAACACAGTTTGGCAAACACAAAAGGGGATTTTGCTTCAACAAGGTAATATTTGCCAACACAACTCAGAAAAGCAAAGTTGCCAGAAGGAGTGATTTAATTAGTAAATAAAGTGTGAAGCATGGCGGCGGCAGCATCATGCTGGGGACGTGGTGTTGTACTCCGGTGGCTAAAGGGAAGCTCGTTAAACTGAGTTGGCAACAGGAATAAAGACACAGCCAGGGCTACAATAAATTGTTTAGATCAAAGCATATTCATGTGTTCAAATGGCCTAGTCAAAGTCTAGAACTAAATCCAACTGAGAATTGGTTATGGGACTTGACTATGTTCATAGGTCGCGTTTCCATCAATGGTTTTTTATGCGCATTTTGAAGTATCGCATTAGAAAGGGTTGATGGAAACGGCAAAACTCAAATTAACTCAAATTTTGCAACACGGTTTTTATGCTCGCTTGAGGTGGTTTTTGACTTTTTAGAAGAACAGTAAATGTGCTAAGGAGGAGGAGATGGAAACACATTTGTCGAATCAGTTCTGACATAGCAAACATTTACCTCACATGACTGATCAGCTGTTTCTGCTGCCGCTATTTCCATAACGCTCAAAAAACAGAGCTGCAAGCAACAACTGGTACGCGTGAACTGACGAAGTGACGCGAGCATTTCCAAGACTCATTGGTAGAAACAAAACCCACTCTGCACATTCATTAAAGCCTCCCTCCATTACTGGTCTGTGGTCCATGCTAGTTAGCAACCTCTACCTTCTGTTTATTACAGCCAACATCAACGTATGACGACGTTACGCTGCACGTCTCCTGCTTAATTCACTACAAACCAGTATATGGAAACACGTCTTTCATCCGATATTTTAAAAGTTTGCTCAAAATTTTGCATGAGAATTGGATGGAAACAGCTACAAACACCCTTCATTCAATTTCACTGACCTTAAGGTATTTTTCTAAGGAGACTCTGCAACCATGTCAGTCCGTTAAGAGCTGATAAGACTTAAACTGTGATTGCAGTCAGTATCGGCTCAGCTGGGCTTAAATGCACATCACTTTTAAATGTTTCTAGAATTAGAAATCTGAAAACTGCATCATTTCAGTTCCAGTTCACATTTATGGACGACATGAATTTTGTGGTTGCAAGGTGCAAGACTATGTAAGACGAGGTACCTCAGTTTATTTCTTATTTGGTCTGAGAGGGACACCTCAGCTGGCTGAAAGTTATAGTGAAATAAACTAAAATCAGATATTAACGATCCCTGGACAGGACCGAGGTAATAATCGGGAGAGTGCCTGGGGTGCAGATTAGCTCTGGTCTGGTGGACCAGGCCTCTGCTCGGTGTTCGCAGGCAGACGAGGACGCGGGCGGCTAAAGATCGTTGGAGAGACTGCAAACTGTGCCAGAGCGAGCTCTGTATAGCCAAAGCCACACCAGCAGCATCAAAAACTCACTATCTTTCTCAGTCTCTATAGCAACAACAGATAAGCTGATAAAATGCCAGCCTAGCTGCTTTTCTCTTCAGGTGTGTGGACGCGTTTGTGGTCATTTCAAAGCGATGCTTCTCAAGAGGTTTGCTGGGTGGGAGGCGGTGAGTAACTGGAGTAGTAGCACGAATACGTGCTTTAATGTGTGAGACATGCAGGGATGGGTTGGGGGGGGGCTGACTCACCTTATCTTGGACATCCAGAGGGCATTTCTTTTCATGGAGGAATTTCAGGGTCTCGACGTGGCCGTGTCTGGCGGCGTAGTAGATAGCGTTGGCTCCGCTCTGGAGGTTCCGGGGAGAGGAGAACATTTCAGATTTGATCCCAAACGACACACCCCGTGTTTCATCAGGGACTACTTTGGCGACACGCCAACGTCCCGCACTCAGTGGCATTAGTCAAGGTGCTGCTATGGTAACGGTTAAGAGGGGAGCCTGCAGCACATCTCATCTTTTTGTGTTTAATTTGCACATGTATTATCCTGACAGCTCAGAAATGATCCCCACTAAACAACTCCGTGTACCAGATGAAGCTTGTTCCTGTTCGGGGGATGAAAGGTGGATCAAATGTATACATACACCCGCACTGATATTTGGTTACCGTACCCTTAGTAAGCTCCATGGAAACCACACTGACCAAGGTCCTGAAAAGATTCTGACCTCCATTTAAGGTCCATTCAACTGGAGATCCCTTTTAAAGCCTTCGTTAAGGTTGGGGCCTTCAAAGAAGACCATGCTTGTTTGAGCTCCTGCAAGTCCCATTGAAACACCCACTAGTGTCCAAGTTTAAACCATTTGACCCAATCAGTCACCTTTAAATTGAAAGAAACCGGTTAGTAGAATCAAGAACAACTTTAGGAACAATGATTATCTGGAAATGATGAAAACAGCAGCGTCTCGGTCCACGTGTAACAAGTTTTATCTTTCCATGGACGGATGGGGAACCAACTCATAGATCCAGATCGATACCTTCAAGCTTGTTTAAAACGTGGAGACGAGCTGAACATTGGTTGTTGGAACGTTTTCTGGTCAGAGGAGATGAACAATCGGATGACTGAGCCGTTTGGCCACAGTGGCTGAGAACATCGGACCACCTGATAAGCATAACGGTGGTAGCATCATGCTGTGGGTCTGTTTCGCTGCCAGTGAACTGGTGCATTGTGAGAGGTGGGTTGAATACTAAACCAGAAAACTACACATGTCAACTCTTCAGCTTCATTTCCAATCAAACTTTCTGGTTAAAACTGGGACATAATTGGGTGAAAGGACATCGATTCTAAAACTTTGTTTAAAAGTTGGATTAAACAGGATCGTCTACAGTTCTGATTAGACGACTGGATGAAAGTCCAGCCTGGATTAGTCCAGGACCTTGTTGATAACAGAAATCATGCAGCTAATCGTGTGGACTATGCTGTGAACCTGTGACGCTTCAGTGGTTACTTAGGGGTTTCGGCACCATGATAAGATCGGGTTTTACCGGCTTGCTGTTACATGTCTATTAAAAACCCATCTTTCCCAGTTCCGGATTTGGCTATAAATGGGGAAGCATTGATCAAAGGTAGAACGATTTAAATACATATTTAATTCATAGAAATTAAAACCCAAACAACCTCCATGTTCTTGCATAAGGTTGAGATGTCACGATGTCTGCAGGAGCAAATTACCATGAAAATAAACGCTGGATAGGAGGGAGATTTAAAACTCAAACTCTAAAACCATTTCAGATGCTCTGCAAATTTTAACTCGATACTGAATCAGTTCAAAACAAGGAGCTCCTTATAGACTAATAATATATGTCCACTGATGGAAACGTTAAAATTGGGCCCAATCGAGCATTGGCCAAATTTGACTCCTTTCATGAAACATGCTGCATAAAGACGAAGGCAACACGATGAGTCCCTGGACTGTTGATCTGATGTTTGTGTTTTAAAAGCTGGATGTTTTCCTTATTCTGTACCCCAGTCTGCATCTGCTTCAACGCTTTACTCGACCATACACACCCTCAGTGGACGGGGAGTGTATGGGGGGGGGGGGGGGGGGGGTTACGTAAAATATTCCATTTATAATAACAGAACATATAGAAGCTAAAGATTCAGTTTAAATAGGAAATATGGTCCCAATAGCCTGACTTCAAGTTGCTTAATGAATTTAACTGATAACACTGCTCAAAGTAAAACATCTGTTTAAACCATTATGATCATGATTTTACTACAAATCTCTGATGGATTACGTCTGCTCCAAAAAAAAAAAACTGAAAATAAATAAATCATAAACCTTGCATCCCAGTTTGAAACCTAAAGACCAATTTGTCCAAACTTCTCTTCAAACTTGGGTCTGAATGCTGCATATTTTCATCACATTTAGTTGAATAATTATTCCAATGACCACTGAGCTTATCCATTCTGCGGTAAAAAAAAAAAGATAATTATATATATTAATTATTAATTACTGATGAATATTAGAGTCAAAAATAAAAAGCTAAAGTGAACTCCTTTGCCCCTTTCAGGATATTACATATATAAAATATTTGATATAAACAGGCAATTAAAGTAGAAAAAAAGTTGCCCTAAGCGAGCTAGTTTAATTGAAGGCAACGCTGTTTGTACGGTTTGCAGTAAGAGTCTCTCTTCACTCCTCCACTCTGCAGTTTTAATGTTTAATTGGAGTCTAATAAACTCCACAGCTGGAATCAGAATCACGCTGACGACAACAAACAGGTTTTACCTTGTCATTAGCCTGGATTTCTGCCCCTTTTCTCATCAACACCTCGATGATCTGAATGTTGCCGCAGCCGGCGGCAATCAGCAGCGGAGGAGTCCCATGCTGCGATTAAAACAAAAAAAACAGAACGGTGCTTTTAGTTTCATTTGGCAGTATTGAACTCAGGAGGTATTAGGAGAGAAATAAAGGAGAACCTCTTGTTCAAAAGGTTTCTGGTTTACCCGTTTCAATCCTTAAAGACCTTTTAGCCTAAACTCCCTAAATTGGACCTTGTTTGTATCTTTTGCTGCCGAAATGTTCGTTACAGATAATCAGACAATTCAGAGTGGTTTACAAAAGACATTGGGAAAAAGTACATTGCAGCGGCATAATAAAATGAAAAGTTGAACTCCTGGCTGAAATTAATGATGTGTCAGTTAATAATTTAAATAGAAAACTCAAATGCAACTCTTATCCAACAGGGTTTTAAACTTAATTTAAAGGAAAGCAGAGTTTCAGGAGTATTGTTGCAATATCAGTGCATGCAATATTGCAAGTGCGGCACTGCCTAAATGTAATATTTGTTCGGACATATATTTCAAGAGTCAGACACTTAAGCTCTGCATGGTAATAATATATTTACCCAGTTAGATGGAGTGACACACGACGCTTTACCTGAGATACTTCAGCTCATGGAGAGTTGCGGGAATTTATTAATAGGTAAATAAAGAAAGAGTTAAGGAAATGAGCGCTAACTTATTGAGATTATTCTCTGAAAAACTGGATAAGAAACTGAGGAAAATCCATAAAACTGGCAGGAAAAAAATAAAAAAATAATAAAAAATACCCCAATCTTGACTCCTTCACTTGGATGAAGAAGACATCTAAGGATCTTTTAATTTCTATAATCTTAAACAATGACGACCAGAATCACTGGCTACAGTAATTTAGTTAGCCTCCTGTGACGTAATAATTCATTGATTCAGTCGATTCATGGGGGAGGAACGTGTGATTCACTTTGTGTTTTTGTTCTCTGCAGTCGCTGATAGTTGAAGGTCTAAAATATTTCCAAACAAAAACAAAAAAACATTAAGGCTAAATTCTGCTCCGTGGGATGAAATGTTTGTGGACGTTTTTAAAAAAACTCGGCTTCTACCAAGTTAGTTGGATAAAACAAAGTTGGTGGAGAGTCACCTTGTTGGGCTGGTTGACATCGTAACTGTTTAATGAGCCGAGGAGATGCTGCAGTCCGGGCACGTTGTCGTCATTTATGGCGTGGATGATGGCCTTCATCACAAAGGAGTCTTCCTCATCCTGTTCAGCCAGAAAAACAGACGTAGGTAAATGATTCTCCGGATCTTTCACACAATCCTCTAACCTGCTTAATCTTATTCTGCATTTGTTCCCCAATCGCAGCTTTCTGAGCAGTGAATACATAACAGCAAAATTAAGACCGTCAGCAACTTGTGACCCGGAAACCTTGAGCAAAAATCATTTGTGGAGCTCAGAACTGGGCTGTGATGCTCTGCTGCACAAAGAGATGAAGAGCAGGAAGGCAGGGAGGTGAGGAGGATGGAGGAGAGGAGGCTAATGTGGCATTTGTTCAGCCAAGCTTGACGCTGCAGCTACATTCCTCACCATAACCTTCCTGCTGCGCGAGGAGCCCAGAAAAAAGCTCCTGGGCGCGCTGGGAAACGACACAAACGCAGCTGTCTGGGTAAAACGGCCATGTTTGGGAGGAGAATGTAATTTTCTGATTGCTAATTAGAAAGAACGGGACAGAAATGTTACAACTACTGAGCCCTGAATCGCTTTAGCACAATTCAATTCAATTTCAATTCAATTTTATTTATATAGCGCCAATTCATGAAACATGTCATCTCAAGGCTCTTTCCAAAGTTAAGTTCAATCAGATTATACAGATTGGTCAAAAATGTCCTATATAAGGGAACAAGTTGATTGCATCAAAGTCCCGACAAGCAGCATTCACTCCTGGAGAAGCGTAGAGCTACAGGGAGAGTCGTCTGCATTGTCCATGGCTTTGCAGCAATCCCTCATACTGAGCAAGCATGAAGCGACAGTGGAGAGAAAAAACACCCATTAACGGGAAGGAAAAACCTCCAGCAGAACCAGAACCGGGCTCAGTATGAACATTCATCTGCCTCGACCCACTGGGGGTTACAGAAGACAGAGCAGAGACACAACAAGAGAGACAAAAAGCACAGAAGCACACATTGATCTAGTAATCTGTTCTACATTAAATGGTAATAGCAGGTGATCTGTCCTCCCTGGATGATGTCACAGCTAACAGAACGTCAGACCAGGTGTACCTACTATGAAGAAAAAAGAGAGAGAACAAAAAGTTAAAAGCTGAAATGACAACAGTCATTTCAATGTAATGCAATGCAAATCTGGAGAACAGTAGAAATCAGTAGAGTGAGAAAAATAGGCCCTGATGTCCATTTCTACAGAAGCGATCAGTAACTTTACATTTTAAGAGTTCATTGTTGCAAATTTCATCTCTACAGGGAAGAAATACTTCTACTAGTTTAGTAAGATCACAAGATGCCTTTTCACTGCTGGGAAGCTTTAAAATGCTGCATCTGCTGCTGCAGCATACATTTAAAAAAAGCTGAGATGAATTTTGCCAACTTAAGATGCCAAACATACCTAAACAAGTGCAAATCAAATAATTACGTCACTGAAGTATATTTATTTCAGTAATTATATTGAAAAAGTGAAACCCATATAATATATGATTCATTTCAAGTGTTTATTTCTGCTAATTTTGATGAAACCCAAACATTGAATTTCTAAGAAAATGCTAAAAGGCAAATGAAAGCAGTTTTGCACAATCTTGAGGAAGATCTCTGACGGTTGTCCAGCAGGGAGCCATTTACACCATCACTGCTAAAGAAGCTGACCGTTGGCAAAAAGTCACATTTTACAGCATATTAACGGAAAGTTGAGTGGAAGGAAGAGGATTGCACAAGCATCAGGGTAGACTGCAGCCTCGATAAGACTGAAGAGCAAAGCCAGTTCAAGAGTTTTGAGGCGTGGACTGCAGCTGCAGACGCCCAAATTGTAGCAGAGATACAGTATTTTAATGTCTTTTGCTTTGGTTTTGAAGACTGTGGAGCATATTTTAAGAGTCTTTGCAGACTCGTTGCTCTGAATAAAAAGAAATAATGAATCAGAGTAAAACAAATATACCTCTCTGTTATGGAACCTGCAGTTCAGATTTTAAACTAAAGGAGGCGTTACAAGTACAACCACCACGAGACACAAGGAAGTGTGTGAGATCTGGCTTTGGTGCACCCTCAGCGTTCTGTAAATGATTAAAAGCTTCCAACAGCTTTAAGATAAAAGGGTTAGTGTGTCACGCTCTGTTTACAAACTGACTCATTCACTGACAACCTCATCAGAGTCCAGAGCGGTGGAGTCCCACTCCGGCAAGCAAAGCGCTTCCAACAGGTCAACAAACCCGCGAGCCGCAGCCCTTTGGGGGGGCTGGAGATTTCTCTGAAAGATTGTCAGGCTGGAAATATCAGAGCACGAGGTCTTAATGAGCAAATCCACATCAATGAAACTAACCTAAACTCATTAAGAGTCCACTCTATCCATTGACCCTGTTTAAACACAGGCAGCTTGGTGCTGATAACAGCAGGGAACCTTTGGGGGTCCTTAATGGTGTCAACAGCAGCAAACAACCAAACTGCAGACTTTGGATAAAGATCTCGGCTGTAATGCCCATCCTGCCCTCGTTGTGGGTTCTGTTAGATACGCTGGTAGCGCCGCCATGGATGTGGAAGAGGAGCCGAGATGCGGGTCTTACCAGCGTGTCGTCGCTGCGGGCCACGCTCATGTTGCTTCTGGACAGGAAGGAGCGGGACAGCCGGTTGCATAAGGAGATGAGTCGCACCGATTGCTGTGGAAACAACAAGGACGCGTCGTGAGGGAGCGCAGCAGCAGCAAGTTCATGTTAAGTCAGGTTAAAGAGCGTCCAGCAGACAGCGTGATTTCCTTTTCTTTACTCGATGGACAACAGCTTCACATAGAACAGATCTTCACAGAATACATGCATGTTGCATTTAAAGCAGCCGTGTCCAAACTTTATGCCACAAAATAACCAAGCGGAAAGTACTCGCCTTTTTCCCTTTGTTATGAATCTAAAAATATTTGCTATATTTTCTGTGTTGCCTCCTCAAATATGACCAAACATGAGATTGTTATACATTAACTTTGTAGAAAATTGATCTGTAAATGAGTTTACATTTAAAAACAAAAAGAACAGAAACAGGTTTAATGCTACCAAGGAAAAGTTATTCTGCTATAAAGTCAGAACAAAATTTAATAAAATATGTACTTTATGTTGTACCTAATATTTTCCATTTAAAGATTTTAATTAGTCAGTGAAAACCTTGCTAAAAGGTCTTTAAAACGAGTCCATCCAGTTTGTTAAGTTGGGATCGAAGGGCCGGCAGCACAGCTACAAACGGACCCCGGACTGCGCTTATGACACCCAGAATATAAGGTGTTATAATGCCACCTGTATTGTTGCACAAGTCTTGTACAACAGCTGAAAAAATAAATTGTGTCGGGACAAAAATGTAAACAACAAGAAACTGCACAAGTCCACAGAACCTTCAGCTTGCCATCTTCACCACATCTGCACCCTCCTCCTTGCAAAGGTTCTCCAGATTGACCGGACTATGAGGAGAACTCTGTACAGACCTCTTTGCACACCAGACGTTTATTTTTTTTGTCAGATTTATTTCTGAACTTTGGCTAGGCTACTCCTAACTTAACTTTCTCCTGGTGAAGCCAATCTTTAGTCAGATCTTATTGGTTGTGCTGTTCTTTTTATATCCCTCTTTGCAGGTGTAGAAGCAGACTCTGAGGATGCTGTATTGCTCTCTTTTCTCTCTTCTTTCTCTTTCACCTTTTCTCCCTTTTGTCTCATCTGTTTCTCTCCTTTTTTCCCCTCTTCTACCTTCCTGTTTCAGTGTCCATTTAACATGAAATAGCCCCAGCATAAATTCTAATAAAGCGTCTTGCATACAGAAATCAAACAGAGCTCTTTGGCGAAAGCAGTAAGGCTCCACTTGTGAAGGTAAAATCTGATGAGACAGCAATTCTTATTGCCACATTGCCAGACAGGACACAAAGAAAAAAATCAAAATGTTATTGTTTGGTAAGACCCAACATACAATAAAAACCGTTTAAGTCAGAAGATCCGTAGCCCCACAGCATTATGCTGCCACCACCGTGTTTTACTGTAGGTATCCTGTTTTTTTTAAGTCATACTCACTAGTGTTCTTTAGTTTTTGCCTAATATACCTCCTGTGACTCAAACGCTAAAGCAGAACATGCTCTAACAGGGTTCTGGGGGATTTTAGCCAGTCCTGGAAGCTTCCTTTGGTAGAAAGGGCTTCTGTCTTGCTATCCTACATCTTAGTCCAGACATATACACGGCAAAAAGGAACCAAAAGTCAGTAAAGTTTTCTTAGAATTAGTGCATTTTTCCTTAATTTGAGCAGCTAAAGACCATTTGCTAATGGAATGAGTATTTGTACCCCTAAAATAAGATAATTAGATATCCTGCACGTGAAATAAGATGGAGATGAGTTCTTATTTTAAGTGCAAAAATCTTATTCCATTGGCAAATTGTATTTTTCCTTGATTTGAGCAGGTAAATAAGACTCACTTCAAGAATATTTTACTCATTTTTAGTTTCCTTTTTGCAGTGTTCTGGGTACAGAATAAAACCAGTGCTTGTTGGATATTCCTGCAGCTTCTTCAGCGTTGCTGTCAGGCTCACAGCTGCCTTTTGAATTTTTTTAATCAGTTTTAGAGAATCCCGTTTTTGCAATGCCACTATTCTACCATGTTTTCTCTAATTAACGTTGACCGACTTTACCGCATTAATTTAGATTTTAATTTCCTTTCTAACCTTGTTCTGACTGATAGCTTTAAACAAAGAAGTACTTCTTACGCTGACCTGTCTGCAGGCTACAGCTTTAAAGGATGCAAATGAGGGAATTTATGACATTCCAACGAAAATTAAAAACCCTTCTGACAGCTTTGCTGTTAAGCTGGATTGACCTGGACATGCCTCGACTCATTGCTGTCTAACATTTCACAAAACAACCCAACATTTTTAACAGGGAGGTGTACATCATTTTACTGGGATATTTTTAACCAACCATAGGGTAATTTAATCCAGCAGGATTGTCAAGTATGTGGTCTTTGTAAATGTTGCTTTACAGATAAACTTGTGTTAATAAAATGCCTACCTTTAAAATTAGGGCGACTGTAACGGTGAGAGAAATATCACAGAAATGCAAACTACTGATAAACAATTGATGTGTTTTTACAGTCTGGATGCTTTGTTGCGTCCGTCACTGGGAGTCAGAGCAGGCGAGCAGATTATAAAGTGATGCTTTATGTGAACCACAGCAAACAGGCTACATCAGGTACAAAGTGTAGAGTCCCGCCGCCACCAATCCTTCAGTAACAGTGTTTTTAAGGTGTGAACAGCATAAATGATATGATTGCTTACTTTCCACTTTCTTCGAGCTGCAAACTTTTTAAACTTTTCCATGTTGACCGCCGACTCCTTCCTGCTCAGTGCTTGCTGGGTGTCTTTTGGCTGATTTCACAAACAGGATCAGGAAATAAGAAAAAATTTACATTTTTAGTAGAAAGCGCTGCAAAACGAGAGCAGAAGCATTTGAAATTTCACGGGACAATGGATGTTTTAGATTAAATAAAGATTATCTAGAGAGAAGCAGAGTCTAACCTTGATCCAGGGATGCTGGAGGGTGTCCTGGATCGTCATTCTCTTTCTGCCGACAGAGAAATCAAAGAGATGAAAAAAGAAATTACCATTTTTGGGCACAGTGTGTACAAACAGAAGTACGAACAGAATCCATTTTTAACAAGGAAATGCTGTTTTGCAGAATATACCCTCATCTCTGGCTTGATTAAAGATCATAAAACAAAAACAGACATCAAAAAATGAGCCAAGGCCACCTGAAGGTCGACTTTCTTTATCGTGACTATCTTTTCAAAGTAATT